>QODF01000434.1:70413-114867 GCA_024372805.1 Oostethus manadensis
ATACAGTATTTGTACAGCTCACACGGCGCTGTCACGTAAGGAGCGAACGACTCGAAAAGGGACAGAGAGGTGAGGTGAGTGATTCATAGACAAAATACCCGGGTAAACAATGAATGAATCTTTTCAGTTTCTTATAGCATTATCATTTTGTCTTGTTTGTAGTGCGATTAACGTTTTTGTAAGCAGATGTGATAGGGAAAAAAACATGTTGCATTTGAATCATATTTTGCTAAAATGAACGAAATGACTCGAAAATAGATGGGTTCTTTTTACTGAACGGGACTCAAAGATCCGAGTCGGTAAAATAATCCGAACTTCCCATCACTATTTCGACACCAACAACAAATCCCCGGATGGGTCTGTGGTCCTGCGAAGGACTCTTAGCTGCCCTGCAAGGCGCCTGCACGAAATATAAACCTATACTTGGAGATTTTACTGCAAGTAGTCTACTACTTTCAGCAAGGCTAATTACGACTTTATACAAACACAAACAAGACACAAACAGCACACTATATAAGACAGGGTCATTTATTTTACCTATTTCCAGAACGGATGATTGCAAGCAACTGAATTTGAAAGCCTATCCATTTCTAAACCCTATTTTAAGAAATCCCTGGAACTTTTGTTTCCGTAATCCAGTGAAAATAATGTCATGCTCATTAGGGCTGTTGTGCGCCGCGCCGAGCACTGAGCCGAACATCAACGTCGCCGCCATATTGGATGTGGCAAGACTCGGAGCGGAGAAGACGCTTCGAAGTGTGCGACTCGTTTTACCGCCCAAACCAAATCCCAGGGAAGATGCTATGTAATAGCTCCAACTTTTAATCGTTAATATCTCCAAATCAAAAGCAGCACAAACATGCATTTCACCTGCACAAAACAGCACAAACGCAACACAAGAGCACATGCTGTAGCGGGCTGGGTGAACTTTGGTTGACCTATAAAACAAACTGAAATAACTCAAAAAACAAAAGCAGCACAAACATTTTTTGTAGTTGCACAAAACAGCACAAATGAGACTGTTTGAGCAGAGTTTTGCATGGTGCGGGGGGGGCAACTTGACTCAGGTGCAGTCTTCTGTCTGGTTTGTTTGTTTATGATTTAGCATGTCACTTAGCAACATTATAGGTTGTTCTTTTGTGGTGTACTGTAATAACCGCCTTTCTTGATTCTCATTGTGCTCTTTCAGCTGGATGAGTCCTTTCAAAGTAAGTTTTCAAAGAACAGGTTTCCCTCCAGTGTGCATTTTTGTGTGTATCTTTAACCCACTTGTTTGAAAGAATCTTTTCCCGCACACCGTGCAAGGAAAAGGTTTCTCTCCGGTGTGTCTTCTTCAGTGAATTGTTAAAACAACATTTTGAGAGAAATTTTTACCACACACTGTGCAAAAACAGGGTTTCTCCCTAGGGTGTGTTCTTGAGTGTTTTCTCAAATGTGACCGCTGAGAGAATCTTTTACCGCACGCCGCGCAAGGAACAGGTTTCTCTCCAGTGTGTGTTTTTGTGTGTACGTTCACATTTGACCGCTGAGAAAATTTTTTCCCCACACACCGTGCAAGGAAAAGGTTTCTCTCCAGTGTGCGTTTTAGCGTGCATACTCGCATTTGACCGCCGGGATAATTTTTTCCCCACACACTGCACACCAAAAAGGTTTCTCTTTAGTGTGCGTTCTTGTGTGTATCTTTAAATCACTTGCTTGAGAGAATGTCTTCCCACACACCGTGCAAGAAAAGCCGCTTTAAAATTGACTGCTGTGAAAATCTTTTACCGCACACTGTGCAAGGGAAAGGTTTCTCTCCAGTGCGTATTCTCCCGTGCTCTTTCAAGTGTGACAGCTGAGAGAATCTTTTACAGCAGGCCGTGCAAGAAAAAGGTTTCTCTCCAGTGTGTATTCTGGTGTGTTTTTTCAAATACGACCTCTCAGTAAAGCTTTTTTTATCTCCAGTGTGTCTATTTGTGTGTGCGTTCAAATTTGACCGCCGAGAGAATGTTTTACCACACACTGCGCAAGGAAAAGGTTTCTCTTCAGTGTGTATTCTTGTATCTTTAACTCACCTATTTGAAATATTCTTTTCCCACACACCGTGCAAGAGATAGGTTTCTCTCCAGTGTGTATTCTTGAGTGTTTTTTCAAATCACTTGTTTGAGAGAATCTTTTCCCACACACTGTGCAAGGAAAAGGTTTCTCTGCAGTGTGTCGTCTTGTGTGTTCTTTCAAATGTGACCGCCTAGAGAATCTTTTGCCGCAGGCCGTGCAAGGAAATGGTTTCTCTCCAGTGTGCGTTCTTGTGTGTTCTTTCAAATTTGACTGCAGAGAGAATCTTTTACCACAAACTGAGCAGGTGAAAGGTTTCTCTCCTGTGTGACATATCCTGTGTCTTTTTAGATGTCCCTTGTGAGAAAAGGTTTTGTCACACAGAGCATTTCCAGCGTGCGTGACACGTCATATCGGCTTCAGAGTCTTCATCGTCTGTGTCAGGAGAGTGTGACGTCACGTCGCTATCTGATAGCGGAGCTAGGAGGTGGTCTCCATCAGCATCTGTTGTCAAGCGTTGAGTTGAGCTGCTGCTTGCAGGCTCCACTTCTCTTTTCTCCTCACTTTCGCCTTCATCATCTTCACACCTCACAGGGACCACATCCACTGGGAACTCCTCCAGTCCTTCAAGAGGCTCTCCCTCCTGACTGATGCTGTGATCCTCCTCGTCCTTTTTTATGTGGGTGGGCCGTGACTCCTCCTCTTCCTCTTTAATGTGTTCCATCCTGAGGTTCCTGCAGGACACATCAGGGTTTTGTAACTGCTGCTGATTTGAAGTGAAGACAATATTTAGTAAAGCATCGAGTGAAGGGGCTTATATTTTATATCTGGGGAGCCCATATCAGGTGGCTCCAAAGTTCTACCAGGACACTAGAAAGACCACGTGAGCGACGACAGTGTGACCTGCAGGGGCGTGATTGGAAGGAAGGCCTTGCCGATCGGAACCCGTGCAGTGTGTTGTTATTGGACTTCCATAGCAATCACCGTGTTTGAACATAAAGATGTCCACAAGTGCACTTGGCCTTAGGACACCGTAGGCCGCAGGTCTATGATGGACTTTGTAGTCGTATGTTCTGGCGGGGGAGGATGCCGGACAGACCTGGGAGACCCCAAACGTGTAGTGCTGGGAATGTCTGGCAGAGTCTCCCGTTCGTCGAGTCTTAAAAACTCACCTCCGGCCGAGCTTGCCCGCATCCCGGGGGAGGACGAAATACCGAGTCCAAATGGGCCGTATTCCGTGCCTCCGCTGCCGAGGCAGCCAGGCGCAGTTGCGGCTGCAAGGTGGTCAAAATGTTCCCTAGTGGAAAAGCTCTGGTGTGGACTGGTTTCGCCAGGCTCTCAATGTTGAGGGACTGTCTTGGCTGACATGACTTTCAACGCTGTGTGGAAGTCAGGAACAGTACCTTAGGACCTCGTCCCTGCTATTCACAGACGATGTGGTCCTGGTGGCTTCATCTGCGTTTATTTGGCCGTTTTGCAGCTGGGATGAAACTCCATCCATCCATTTTCTTCCGCTTATCCGAAGTCGGGTCGCGGGGGCAGCACCCTAAGCAGGGAAGCCCAGACTTGCTGCTCAAGTCCTAACTAGAACCGGAAAATATGACCATATTAGTCCATAGGACCTGATTAGTATTAACGAGCCTCTTTCTATTGCGCAAGACGCCGTATTCCTCGAGCCACGCTTTTGCAAGTATTTCTCTGATGTTGTACAATGTTGTTTACAGCCACGGCGAGAAGCTAATTGCTGCTGCGATATCCGTTAGCTTCACAACGGATGATTTGATTCCTCGACAGATAGAGAGATATGTGATGTTACCGAGCCTGTCGGGGTCATCAATGAGTCCATTACTTGGACGATAAAAAAAACAAAACAAACAAAGCTGATGACAAGACGCTTGACTCGGCACGTTGGTGAAGTTAACTTCACGTTGGACGTTGGACATTCGGCTGTCTCATGCTGCGTGGAGCTTCCGCAGACGGCTCGTTCACAAACACTAACCAACCCTCTCCTGAACTTGACGTGTCCAGGCGGCAACCGGAAACACGGGCTAAGCCGTTAGCTTAGCCTGGATTAGCGGAGGATGCTAATGCTAATGTGTGTGTTCGAGTGCGAGTCGTGCTTTAGTGCTTGTTAATGGAAGCCAGCGAATTAGGGTGGCTATCTCGCCTGGTCATAGTCCAAACACATTTACAACAGACTTCACACTTCCAGCCTTTCAAAATAAGAGCAACAGACATCCTGTCTAATAGTGGTAAATAAAAAAAAGGATGTCCTTAATCAAGCTATTACATCTGCCATAAGTGTGAAATACTTTTGAGAAATTGAAGTTTATTGCTTCTGATATGATTGGTGTGTGACAGGCTTGGGGGCGGGCCTTTACCACCAATGACAACGTTTTGTTTTGTTTGTTTCTCATAGTGTTACAACTTCATATTTACCACTATTATTATTCTGAAAATAAAGTCATAATATTACAAACTTTCCCAGTTTTGACTTGACTCTCATAAAATTAATTTTTTGGACTTTATTCTCGTTGATTGACGGCAGCCTTCCTCCTTTTGCCGTTGTTTTATTTCAGTGCTTTCTCATAATATCACGACTTTACTGCCATAACGTTATTATTATTATTTTGGGTTTTTTTGTCCCGGTCGTGGTACACCGGACCTGGTCTACACCCTTGCGGGGGTACCCGACCGCTCTACATGTGCTTTTCACGTTAATATGTCATGTATGAATGAACCAAAATGTAAATGATCCACAATGTAGAGGGTACACATTTCGGCGTTCGTATCGGTCGGAAAGTTGACGTTGGGTGATATCAGCATGTTGCAAAAAAGCCGATATCGGACATCCCGTGGAACAGAAACATGACCTAAAAAGCGACATTTAGCGCTTCCAGTCTTTTGACCCGGAGTCCGGGTCAACTTGGAAGTCTTTCTGTGTCTGAGTCTGTCTGAGTCCCCCCACATGTGCCCTGCGATTGGCTGGCAACCAGTCCAGGGTGCCCGAAGCCGGCTGGGGTAGGCTCCAGCATGCCCGCCACCCTCACGGGGAGAAGCGGCAAAGAAAATGGATGGATGGGAAATGACTATCTCGTCACACCATCAGACCCCAGCTAGTGGGGCGGAAACCAGTCCCGGAACGGGTCTGGTTTGCTGCCCCCTCAGCTGGAATCCTCGAGGCGGGGTATCTGATTCACCACCACAGCTAACGTAACGGTTTCACCCATCAATCATGACGGGCAGCTGTCGGGTGCGCTGAACCACCCATACCCCCGGGGCTGTGCCTAATCCAATCAGAGCGGACCCCGAGTCAGTTGATCACTCAGAAGTTCAGTTGTTTCATTTGGACGTAGACTTATACAGTTCTTGACGGAGCTATCTAGTTAGCATTGCAGGTCATCTGGAGTTTCACTCCTTTGAAGTTAAGTGGTAACGACCGTCCGGCTAGTATCACGCTCGCCGTTAGATGAAGGAAGGGAGCGTTTGAGCGGGGATGGCGTCACTCCGAGGGCCGCATCCAAGACCACTTCGGTTTAGACTAGCCCCCCCCTTCGAGGAAAGACTAGTCACCCTGGCGGTTGTGATGTGGGCTATTTGTGAACAAGAAAAGTTTGTTTTTTTTCCAAGTGTCTTCTTGCGTGTCGCATCGAAGATAGCTTCCGACAGAACCTTTTATCGCACGCCGTGCAAGGAAAAGGTTTCTCTCAAGTGTGCATTCTTGTGTGTTCTCTCATTTGTGCTGCCTGGGAGAAAATGTGGTTCAAGTAATGAGTTTCTTCTTCGAGCCAGTGATGGTTGAATTTTACTTTCGTTTATTTGAAAGAATGAAACCGCAAGTATTGATACCGATACGATGACTATGCACGTAAAGTACACAAAGAAAAGCTTTTTGTGAGTAGTTGGGGTTAATAAACAAATATAAATGTGTTAATAAAAAAAAAAGACAAGCAGTAGACGCAACGAACATTCCAAACATTCCATCACGCCAGTAACAAAAGTCCTTTTCCATAATTGAAGTTTTTTTTAAGAGTAATACTGTTTACCGTAGTAGTACTTCCCCCATCGTGTTCCTTCAAAAGAAGCATCCAAGTTACTCCCCGGTGTGGATTCTCGTGTGTGCGGTCAAGTCTGTACTGTTTGTGAATCGCTCCCCACACGTTGAACAAGTAAAGTTTTTTTCTGCAGCGTGTATCCTTGCGTGCACCTTCAACTGCGACTGCCGAGAGAACCTCCTGCCGCACGCCGAGCAGGGAAAAGGTTTCTCTCCGGTGTGCACTCTCGTGTGTTGCTTTAAATCCCCCTTTTGACTGAATCTTTTACCACACACCGAGCAAAGAAAATGTTTCTCTCCGGTGTGCACTCTTGTATGTACCTTCAAATGGGACCGCCGAGAGAATCCTTTACCGCACACGGAACAGGGAAAGGGTTTCTCTCCTGTGTGTATTACTGCGTGCTGCCTCAAGTCGCCTTCGCGGTAGAATCTCTTGCCGCACACTGTGCACGGGTAAGGTTTCTCTCCAGTGTGTACGTTTGTGTGCACTTTCAAATACGAGCGCCGAGAGAATCGTTTACCGCACACCGTGCAAGGAAACGGTTTCTCTCCGGTGTGCATGCTTAAGTGCAGTTTCAAATTGGACTTGTCAATGAACCTTTTACCACAAACCGAGCAGGCGAAAGGTTTCTCTCCCGTGTGCCGTCGCATGTGCAGTTTCAGATTCCCCTTGCTAACAAAATCTTTGCCGCACTGAGAGCATTTCCAGCGTGTTGTGTCGGATTTGGAGTCTTCATCGTCAGTGTAGGGAGAGTGTGAGGTCGCGCCGTTGCTATCTGATAGCGGAGCTAAGAGGTTGGGTGATTGTGGTCCTCCAGCGCGGTCTCCACCAGCTTCTTGGGTTGCGCTGCCGCTCAGAGGCTCCGCCTCTCTTTTCTCCTCACGTTCACCTTCATCCTCTTCACTCTTCACGGCGACACATATCACAGGGAACTCCTCTGGTGGTCCTTCAGGATGCTCTCCCTCCTGGCTGATGCTCTGATCCTCCTCTTCCTCTTTAACGCGGAGTTGCTGTGGCTCCACCCCGGGGCTCCACTCGCGCGGCTCATGTTCTTCACCGACGTCTGCAGGCCACAAGAAGACAAAGGCACGCTTTAGAAAAGCCCGGCTTCGCTCCGAGGCTTTGTCCGGCACCGGCATGTTCTGTCAACATCCCTGACGATCCATCAATGTCCTTTACAGCCGACACGTGGAGTGCTTCATATGGAACCCTATGACTGTACATAACTGCGTGCTCTTTTCCCAAGACACACTTTTCCCAACAGAAGAGCGGTTTCAGCGGCAGATTACTATCCCCGCTCCACTGAAAGAGTGAGAGGATCATTCCTCCGCCGCGCCGTGCGGCTTTTCAACACAACTGGGGGGGAGCCATGAGAACTGGACATTTTTTTTTAAACTTAACTATGTGTTATTGCTCTACATATGTAATGTTTTTCTATTTATTTATTCTCCCTCAACACAGATAGCAAAATCATATTTTCATTTGTAAAAAATAAGCAAATAGGATAGGGATACTGGTGCAATAATACATTAAAACATATATTTGTCATAAATAGTAATACACAACAGAACATATTTAGGTAAAATGTTAATTATAATTTTATGAATAATTATTCAATTGTTGTAATTGCTTATACTACAACTATATATTGTAAAGAATATATTAATTGCTATTGCTAATAAATAACTAGTATGTATTCCTTTGTCGTGCTAATCATGGTAAGAAAGTCCAGAGCTCCCCAGCGGACAAGGGTAAAGACAAAAATTGATCAAAAAAAAAAAAAAAGGGAAAAACTGACATTGATTTTATTTTGATAGGTAAAAAAACTGCCATGGGGAAAAAGCTGATGGAGAAAAAAAAAAGAAAAAAAAAAAAAAAGATTAAAAAAAAAAAAAAGAAAAAAAAAAAAAAAAGGAAAAAAAAAACAAAAAAAAAAAAAAAAGAAATTAAATAAATTTAAATTTTTAAAAATGTGTTTTTGGCGAGGGGGCTATTTTTTCTCCCGTCGCGGAGTAATACCACCGTGCGCGCGCAGTGATATGCATTGCGCTCCGCTCAAAATGGCGGCCGCCTCGCTGGCTGCTTTACCTCGCCCGGTATATAAAGAAAATGGACCTTCCCGGAGAAAAGACTTCGAGGAGTAGTGTTAATAAGCAAATGTAATGAGAGCAGGAATGAAACCAACCTGCTTTGTGCAGCAAAACGTGAGGTTTCTTGAGAACGGCGTCCAGCAGTTGACGCTGTCGCTCGTTCTCCTCTCTAGTTCGACAAAGTTCCTCCTCGTACTCCGCGATGGTTCTTTCCAAAAGCACAAATATTTCCTCCACGGCCGCACTCAGCCGCCGACTCACCAACAATCTCAGCGTTTCTGCCTTGCACATTCTCACACCGCCGCTTTGAGCTCCAATTCTAGCCTTGTGTTGCTAACTTCCGGTTGTCCTTGTTAGCCGCTAGCCCGGGAAGCTTCCAAGTTCATCCCGAGGGGAATAAATGTTGTCTTTCACTCACTGGGTTAGGTTAGCGATGCTAAAACGAACACGGTGCCTCTCGGGGGCTACTCGCGTCCGACTTCCGGAATCTCGCTAACGGCGAGCTTGCGTTGGTCTGCAAATGTCACGTGATCGAACGCGTCCTACGTCACGGCGCGCGTTTGAAATAGTGATGGGAATTCCGGCTCTTTTTTAAAGAACCGGCTCTTTCGGCTCCTAAACGACTCTTAAATGTTGTTCTTTTTGGTAGAATGGATTCATTTAAACTATGCAATTCTTTTCTTGCAGTCTACATTGTGCCTTTCTATTGTCAATACATTTGAAATGATTCCAAATTTTACTCCTTTTCCGGGTCTCACGGATACTCTCTCTCTTGTTAGTCCTGACTCTTTTCTCTCGTGTGCTTGCGGTTTCTGCTGGAGTTGAACTATCGCCCCTTCTCGTCCATCTGCTCGGCTCGTGCAAACACATATTGACCAATCACGTGCGGCCTGAAGAGAAAAGAGGTGAGCGAGAGCGAGAGAGAAAGATGGCGGAAAAAAGCACGGTTCCCAATCAGGAGCCGGCTCCCGTCGTTCACTTCAAAGAGCCGCTTCGTTCACGACCGACACATCACTAGTTTGAAACGGATTGGCGTCTGTCTTTGCTATGAAGGGTAATTTTGGCAGCTAGCTTCTTCATTCATTCATTCATTTCCTATGCCGCTTATCCTTATTAGGGTCACGGGGATGCTGGAGCCTATCCCAGCTGACTTTGGGCGGGAGGCGGGGTACACCCTGGACTGGTCGCCAGCCAATCGCAGGGCCGCTAGCTTGTGTGTGTCTGTGTGTGTGTGTGTGTGTGTGTGTGTGTGTAATAGCCAACAAGCTACAGAACAACAACATCTCCTAACGTTGTAAGTGGCGGCCAGTGTGCGCATGCGCCGCGCCACTTCCCCACGGACGTCGCTCTTTACCGACTCCTCGATAAGGAAAGTAGAAGAGGTCGCTGCACGGCGTCACTGGCTAATTTGCACATTCTTTGCACGTGCCGAAGTGAGAGACGCAAAATTAAAAGAATTGATAAAAGTTGCGCGAGATGGCGCCACAAACATGAAAAGAAATGAGCTTTCGCAAAAATTTTGCCAGAAAAAAAGTCATATTACAAAATAGTCAAAATTTACAAGAAAAAAATGTGTAATTTTATGAGAAAAAAGTTGTAATATTATAAAAAGTTATAATTTACAGGAAAAAAATTGTAATATTACAAAAAAAGTCGTAAATTTACAAGAAAAAGGCGTAATATCGCATGTTTTTGGAGGAGGTTATTTTACGAGAAAAAAGTAATATATGATATAAATATAGCATAGTTCTTCAGGAAGGGGGGGAAACTTTCCTCTTGCTTCACACAAGCTTTTATTTATACCGGGACAGCGAAACAGAGCAGTTGGACACAAACGGGTTAGCATGGGTTAGCATCAAACGCAGCCCGTTCCCCGTTTTTATATATTCTCTTTTAAGTTCAGGAGGAAAGATCCCGAGTTTACATATGATCACTGCATTTTACCAATATAGCTAATGGATTTGACATATTCACACCTCACGCGACCCCCCATGTGTGGTTATTTGAGGGTGAAATGTACAACTCTCAAGGTATGTGTGATGCATGGAACAAACACTGCATCATAATTTAATAATAAGTTGTTTTTTTTTCAAAGAGTATTGCTTATTTGTACTTCCCTTACCGTGTTTGTTATTCCCCAGTGTGGATTTTTATGTGTTCCTTCAAGTTTGCACAGTTTGAGAATCGCTGACCACACTTTGAACACGAAAAGTTCTTTTCCCCCGTGTGTGTTCTCGTGTGCCCCACCAAGGCTTTCTTCTGATTGAAACTTTGGCCACAAACTGCACAGGAAAACGGTTTCTCTCCGGTGTGCACTCTTGCGTGTCTTTTGAAATTACTCCTATCATCAAATCTTTTACCGCACACGGTGCAAGGAAATGGTTTCTCTCCGGTGTGCACACGAGTGTGGACCTTCAAGTGTGACTGCTGGGAAAATCTCTTACCGCACGCCATGCAAGGGAATGGTTTCTCCCCAATGTGCACTTTGGCGTGAACTTTCAAATGAGACTGTTGGGAAAATCTTTTCCCGCACACAGTGCAAGGGAAAGGTCTCTCCCCGGTGTGCACTCTGGTGTGCACTTTCAAATGTGACTGCTCGGAAAATATTTTACCGCACACCGTGCAAGGAAAGGGTTTCTCTCCGGTGTGCACTCTTGTGTGTTTTTGCAATATGCCTTTCACCTTGAATCTTTTACCGCACACCGAGCAAGGAAAAGGTTTCTCTCCGGTGTGCGCTCTTGTGTGAACGTTCAAGTACGAGCGCTGAGAGAACCTTTTACCGCACACTGTGCAAGGAAACGGTTTCTCGCCCGTGTGCACGACTATGTGTACTTTCAAAATGGACTGCGCGATGAACCTTTTGCCACAGATGGAGCAGGCGAACGGTTTCTCGCCAGTGTGCTCTCTCATGTGCGTTTGCAGATTTCCCTTGCTAGCAAAAGTTTGGTCACACCGAGAGCATTTCCAGCCCGTGTCGTCAGCGTGACGTGTCACACCAGCTTCAGAGTCTTCCTCATCGGTGTCGGGAGAGTGCGACGTCGTGTCGTCGCTATCTGATAGCGGTGGTAAGAGGTTGCGGGCCCGTGGTCCTCCACTGTGGCCTCCATCAGCTTCTTGAGTTGAGCTGCTGCTCGGAGGCCCCGCTTCTCCCTTCTCCTCACCTTCACCTTCATCATCTTTACTCTTCACGGGGACAACAACCACCGGGAACTCCTCCGGTCCTTCAAGATGCTCTCTCTCCTGACCGATGCGGTGCTCCTCCTCTTCCACCTTAATGTGGAGATGCTGGGGGTCCCAGTCTTCCTCTTTAAGGTCGAAGGGTTGTGGCTCCTCCTCCTCCTCCTCCTCTTTAATGTGGGGCGGCTGTGGTCCCTCCGGTTCCATCCTGGAGTTGCACTCCTACAACACACAGTATGTGTTTGGGAGATCAAAGCAAATCCCGGCGCGGGTCGTTAAAATGACGCGCTGCAATCGTGCGGGTGTTCGCGTCGTTCTCTCCGCGTCAGACTTAATCAAAACAAATCCTGTTGATTCACATTCTGACACCCAATCTTGTATGCGCCTTGTTGTGTGAGCTCCGTAACCAACTTCCTGCCAGCCTTTGGCCGCCATTTCCACACTGCTGGAGGCTAGAGCTAGCGAGCGTCTCTTCCACATTTACAAGAATAAAGCGCTAACATTACGTGTCCGGGGGAAAATAGTTCTTCAGGAAGGAGGGAAACCTTCCTCTGGCTTCAGACAAGCTCTTACTTATAACGGGACACCACCACAGAGCAGTGGGGCGCAAACAGGTTAGCATGGCTTAGCATCCTCTCAAGGCTACTCTCTACATAAGTCTTATTTTTATGACAGAAAAGTCACGGGGTGGTTTCTGCCAGGGGTGCGAAAGAGGGCCTATTTTCCCTTGCGGAGTGAGAACACGGTCTCGCGCGTGCTGTGCGCGTACCGATTCATACGGCACTACATTCAAAATGGCCGCCGCCTTGCAGAAAAGAAACAAGCCCGAGTCCGTCTGTTTTTACCCCCCCCCCCAGCGGACCTTCGCGGAGAAAAGCTTGTTACGGGTTTTGTTCAAGAACAAGCACTTAAGCGTACAAACACGTGAGAGTAAGAATGAAACCAACCCGCTGTGTGTAACACAACTTGAGGCTTCCTGACGTCGTCGCTCCTTCTCCTCTTTTGTTCGACAAAGTTCTGTTCGACTCCAGTCCGTTACTTCCCGAACCAGAAAGAGCGGGCGGCTAAATGTGTATATTTGCGCAGCATTACAGCAGGTATCAATCCTCACCTGTAGACCCGGCTCCCCGGGCTCCTTCCGGTATTGTGTCACACACAAAACGTCCCCCTCGCAACGTGCGCTAACTCGAAAGCGTTCCGTTACAAGCCAATACAATAAACGTGGCCTTCGGATGGGTTTTCCTGACAAAAACAATAATAATTGATAAACACGTGCTGCATAGCAACACGTTATCTTCAGTTTTTAAGTCTTATTTAATAACAAAACATGAAGCTGTTGACTTTCTGATGAAATACAAATTAGCCAACAGCTTAGCGTGGGTTAGCACCATCTCACCGGTAGTCTCTAGAACCACGCCCCCTCTACATAAGGCCCCCATTTTTGTAGCTGTCTCGGGCAACGCCTGTGATGTCAAGTCGCGACTTTACTCTCATAATATTAGGAATCGTAGCAGCCTGCTTCGACAGTGACGCCACTATTTGGCGCTGCCCTTTGTACAAATTCCGTGTAGGTGTGTAAACCATGACCTGAAGACGTACAAACACTTCAACAAAAAAAAAACAAAGCAGGCTACAATGAATTTCCCTGCAAAAAAGCTTTTAGTGCAAAGATTTCCACACCAGGGCGCTGTTAATAATACAGAAGAACAAAACATACATGCTGGACTATCCCGAGGTGCGTTTTGTTGCCCGAAAGAGGACTCCTGAACTGGCTTTGGGTTAACTGCATATCCAATAAGCACCGCACTGGACTGTGCTCCTCCCCCGTGTAACTGGAAAAAAGAAGGGACTCAGTTCCTGTCCACGTTTAAAAAAAAAATAAAGAAGAAGCAACGGAAGCTGTGTGGTTGACTGCGACCAATAGTTAGTGAAAAAACACTAAAAGGCAAGTTCCATGCAGTGTTCTGGTCACTGGGCTTCAGTACTGTTATGAGACACGGATGGAGCCAGCAGCGCCGAGCCGACATGTCATGACCGAGCTCAGATGAAGAAACGTGTTCTCCTCTCAATCCGTGTGGAAGTGGTACCTTTTTGGCTTCTTTGTCCTTCTACCCCACCCCATTTCAAACAGTTTTAAGTTTAGAATACATCAACTGGAGAGAATAACGAGTTTCAGCCATTATTTTGTCCCTGCTGTGATCATCTGGCCTGCGGCAATGTGACGCAAACAAAGAATAATAAAGTGTTTCAGTGACTGTAGGCTGCTATTTTGTGTCTACAGCGCTCTCAAACTGTTAAAAACCTGCGCTTAGAAAGTTGAAATTGATCAGGAAAAGTTGTCCTTCGTGTGCGTTGTTGTGTGTCTTGTCAAAGACGTCTTCTTACAGAAGCTTTTCCCACAAACTGCACAGGAGAACGGTTTCTCTCCAGTGTGTATTCTCGTGTGTTCTTTCAATTTTGACTGCTGAGAGAACCTTTTACCACACACCACGCAAGGGAACTGCTTCTCTGCGCCGTGTACCATCGCGTGTCTTTTTACAGCCCCCTTTTCCTTGAATCGTTTGCCGCACGTCGTGCATAGAAACGGTTTCTCCCCCGTGTGAGTTTGTGTGTGATTGTTCAAATGTGAGAGCCGAGAGAATATTTTACCGCACGCCGTGCAAGGGAAAGGTTTCTCTCCAGTGTGTATCCTCATGTGTGCTTTTAAATTACCCTGTTGAACAAACTTTTTGCCGCACACGTTGCACGGAAAAGCCTTCTCTCCAGTGTGTATCCCCATGTGTGTTTTTAAATTACCTTGTTGAACGAATCTTTTGCCGCACACCGAGCAAGTGTAGGCTTTCCGTCCGGTGTGCACACTCGTGTGAAGTTTCAAATAGTAGCGCTGAGAGAATCTTTTACCGCACTCTGCGCAAGGGAAAGGTTTCTCTCCGGTGTGCACCACTGCGTGTGATTTCAAAAACGACTTGGCAATGAATCTTTTACCACAAACAGAGCAGGCAAAAGGTTTCTCTCCTGTGTGGAGCCTCGTGTGCATTTTCAGATTTCCCTTGCTCACAAACGTTTTGTCGCAGTGAGAGCATTTCCAGGATGTGCTGTCGCTGCGACTCTCCGTACCAGCTCCAAGGTCTTCATCGCCAGCGTCGGGAGAGCGTGACGCGGTGTCGTCGCTATCTGATAGCGGAGCTAAGAGGTCGCGCGCTTGTGGTCCTCCACGGCGGTCTCCATCAGCTTGCGTTGTCATGTGTTGTGTTGAGCTGCTGCTTGGAGGCTCCGCCACATTTTGTTCATCATCATCTTCACTCTTCACCGTGACACCAATCCCTGGGAACTCCTCCACTTCTTCAAGATGCTCTTCCTCCTGACTGATGCTGCGATCCTCCTCTTCCTCTTTTATGTGGCGATACTGTGGCTCCCCTTCTTCCTCCTTAATGTTGCGGGGTTCCTCTTTAATGTGTTCCATCCTGGACTTCCGCTGCTGCTGCTCGTGGGGCAGACACAGGAAGACATGCTTTTAGTTTGGTGTATTTGAAACACACTGTAGTGTCCATCCCGTCACGTGTCATTACCGGGAACGCTGCTTGCTACCAGATGATCCGTCTGACGTGTGGCTTGTTTTCCGGCGGCAAAGTCAATCATGGACCTTGCAGTGTAAAAATCAGTGGAATCCAACAAGCATATTTACCCGTCACCACGGTAGTCAAAGCGTATATGCATGGCAGCATCACGTCAGTGATCCCTTTCTACCCAAACATTGAAGAGTGTGCCCAAAACAGCCCCTGTTCACCCCACAACGTGGTGGCAAAAGCACGGAAACCAGTGGAACCACAAGATACAAAATTAATTTGTTCCGGAGGGGCTTTTGTGTCTTGGAATTTTCGTATCGTGATTTATCAAGATTTACGTATGAATAGCGTAATTCTTCAGCCCCATGAAAATCGGTATAAAGTGTAAATATTGTACCCACCCAAAAGAAATAATAATTTACATGTGCATGACTGTTAAACAACAATGAGAAAATCCCGAAAGCAAAGATATACAATAACGGCGATGACCCGAGCGAGGTGAGCTTGATGGCGGCGGAGGAAGAGGGAACGGCGTTTTGACACAAGGGCAGAAGTCATATGTACGTTGATTTCAATGAAAACACTTCATTAAATACATACATACTACATACACATACATACTACATACTAAACGTAACACCGCCTTTTTTCATTTTCGTTTTTAACAATAGACGGGAGATTTTCGGTACGGTAAACAAAGGGCCGCCGTGACGTAGCATCCTTCTGGGAAGAAAAAGGATGATGGGAGATAACCAACGGGAGGCAGCTTCTTCTTCTTCTTGGGTTTTGCGGCAGCTTGCATCCATTACTTTGGTGCACTACCACCCCGAGGGCTTGTATGGCGATGCATTTTCCTATTTTGAATATTTTTCTCGTTAAACGGGACGGAAATGTCTTCAAATACACGCAAATACTCAGCATTAGCTCAGATTTGAAAGGAGTGTGTGGTCTCTGGAGCCCTCTAGCGGCAAAACTAAGTAAATACATTACCGAGGCATGGCCGTAAGAAGAGTCTAGCGAGGAAATAAGGAGAACGTAACCTTTTAAACTCACAAAAGAAGACATGGGAGAGAGACGAGAAAAATTGGAGTAATCTCAATTGATTGCAAAACAAGCATGAGGGTGAAATAGGCCGTCTAAAAATTTGGACCCGGAGTGTATTTACAGTTTAACATGTCCAGGATTGTTCAACACAAATGTTTTTTTTTTATCTTCTTTTAAACAAAGACATTTTAAAATACCAAATACAAGAGCTGTAATTTATTAATATTATTACCAGCATTAATTCACTTTGCTTCTCTGTTTTTATCGGGGCATGAAAGTATGAAAGACTCTGTCGCGTGAGGACCTACTTTTCGCTGCGGAGTGAGAGCACTGACTGCGCGTGCGTGCAAAATGGCCGCCGCCTTGTTAGCAAACGGTGTTGAAGTCCAGGCCGCGTCCGAATGTCTTTTCCCCATAAATAAAATGGACTAAAATTAAAAGTTTTTTTATGAATAGTGTTAAAGAACAAACATGAAGCTAATAAACACGCGCGAGTGGGAAATGAAACTAACCTTCTCTGTGTGACTTGAGGCTTCTTGAAAACAGCCTCGTGGACGTTGTCGCTCCTTCTCCGGTTTTGCTCAAGAAAGTTCTGTTTGTGTCTAGTCCGTCACTTCCCGAACCACAAAGAGTGGACGGTTAAATGTGAATACTTAGCTCAGCGTTATAGCAGGTACGTAAACCCAGCACACCCGGCTATTTCCGGCATTGTGTCACACACAAAACGCCCCCCCCCTGCAACTTGTGCTAACTCAAAACAGTTCCGCTACAACCAGGGGTCGAGTATAGTGATGGAAATTCCGGGTCTTTTTAGGGAGCCGGTTCTTTTGACTCCGTTCACAGAAAAGAGCTGTCACTTTCGGCTCCCAAGTGGCTACTCAGGTTTTTTGTAGCCTTAAATTTAATTATTACCAAATCAAGTAAATATGTATATAAAATGTAAGAAAATACATTATATCAAATGTTTATCATTTAAGCTGATTTATTAAAATCGGCGACAAAAATCTCCTTTGTGAATCGCCACCTTATCGTGGTGGAGGGGTTTGAGTGCCCGAGTGATCCTAGGAGCTATGTTGACGGGTAAAGCCCCTGGTAGGGTCTCCCAAGGCAAACAGGTTCAAGGTAACGGTCCAGACTAAGAGTGATTCGGAAGACCCTAATGAAGAAAAACAAAAGGAGTGACCGCACCTCGCCCGGACGAGGGAAACCGGGGCCTCACCCTGGAGCCAGGCCTGGGGGAGGGGCTCGCAGGCGAGCGCCTGGTGGCCAGGCCTTCACCCGTGGGGCCTAGCCCAAATCAGGAACACAGGAACTCCCCCCCCCGCAGACCCACCACCTGCAGGGGCAAGCATAAGGGTCCGGTGCCATGTAATCTGGGCAGTGGTCGCTGGCGGGTGTCCGGGCGACCTGGTCTTCGGCGGCCAAATCTGGTTCTTGGGACATGGTTTTTTCCCTACGCCTTCGGGTTGAGGAGAGGGTCCTGACTGTGGTTTGTGCGTACGGGCCCCCGGAATCTCTATAGCAATACGTGGAAACGGTGTGGCAATTCTTGCCGGTAAGCGGGTCAGATTGGCGAACATGACAGGTTTTCTGCAATGTTACTGTGACGTGGATCGCTAGTGCCCTCCATGTTGGCCGTCACCTCCATCTGGAAGGGTTCTGTCGTAGTTGGGGAGAATCTCTCGTCGTCTTTTCTCCAAAACAAGGCCGCTGTGTCGAGGTAGAAACCCGCCACGAAGAAGCTGACCGACGAGGACGGCGTCTTCATGAGGAGAAACACCTCTGGAAGGTCTGCAAAGGAAGTGACGCCGCGTGTGGACCGGCGGCTGCTGCTGGTCATTCAAGCAGGGGAAGCTCATTTCTTCCCGGCACGCTCCTAGTCAGTTTTTAACCGGCAAAGTCTCGGTTGAGAAAAACGGAATGAAAAACTTTTTTACGTCCGGATCGCTGATTTGCTCATTTCACTGACAATCAAAAAGGCATTCCGGTTCAGACAGATCAGCCAATCATCATGCAGTCGCCGAGCGGTCCGGGCCAGCCCGCTGCCCCAAAGACTCCTACGCAAAACTGGACGGTCATTGGATAAATGCTGGGCTTTGTCCTGCCCATCAGACCCTCGGCGCCTCTGGGGGTCTATGAGGCTGGCCCGGACGCTCGGCTTCAGCACGATGATCGGATGATCTGTCTGAGGCGGAGTCCCCGTTTTGATTGACAGGGAAACGAGCGAATCCGCGATCTGGCCTCACCCTTTTCTATATAAAATGTGTTTTGTAAATAAAGGAAGAAACAAATCATAAACGACTATTAAATAAAAACATTCTTACGGGATGGCGTGTGTGTCAAGTCGTCCAGGAAGCAAGACGCTCAAATATGGAACAACAGATTATTTTCAACACCGAAATGAATAGAAAAGCGTGCGGTCCGTTACAGATATTATGGATCTGCAAAAAGTTAACAGTTGCAGTCCGTTTTTATTTCTGCTTATGAACATTTTTTTCCCCCCTTAGATCACCTCCACAGTTTGCATGTTCTCCCCGTGCGTGTGTGGGTTTTCTCCGGGTACTCCGGGTTCCTCCCACATTCCAAAAACATGCATGTTAGCTTCATTGGCCGCTCTAAATTGTCCATTAGAGTGTGAATGTTTGTCTATATGTGCCCTGCGATTGGCTGGCGACCAGTCCAGGGTGTACCCCGCCTCCCGCCCAAAGTCAGCTGGGATAGGCTCCAGCATCCCCGCCACCCTGATGAGGATAAGCGGTATAGAAAATTAATGAATGAATGTCACTATTTTACACCAAAAAAAAGTCATAATTTTAGGAAGAAAAAAAGTTGTCATACGACAAAAAAAAGTCGTAATATTAAGATAAAATACATTTTTATGATTAAAAAAAATCATAAAACTAAGAGAAAATAAGCCATCATTGTACGGAAAAAAAGTCATTTTACAAGAAAGAAAAGTCATACAGTATATCAAGAGAAAAAAGTCACAATTTTACAAGAAAAAAAGTTCTACTTTTACAAAAAAGGTCGTAATTTTCCGAGAAAAAAAGTTGTCACATGACAAAAAAATCATTATATGACATAAAAAGTCGGAATATTAATATTAATATTAACAAAATCCTACTACCACAAGAAAAAAGCCACACATTTATGAGAAAAAGTTGTAATTTTTTGCAGGAAAAAAGTCATAATGTTAACAGAAAAAAATCACAATTTTAGGAGAAATCCTTTTTATTTAAAAGAATAATCCTGTCTTGTATAGTCATACTTCCCCTTTTTGGTGTCCTCCCAGTATTTCCACTTCCTCCCCAGCGTGGATTCTTTTGTGTTCAGTTGTTTTCTCCGGCGTGTGTTCCCGTGTGCCCCATCAGTGTTCTCTTCTTTGAGAAACTTTTACCGCAAACCGAGCAGGGAAAAGGTTTCTCTCCAGTGTGCATTCTTGCGTGTCTATTCAGATCACCTTTTTGATAGAAACCTTTGCCGCACACCGCGCAAGGAAAAGGTTTCTCTCCGGTGTGAATTCGGGTGTGTACTTTCAAATATGACTTCTCAATGAATCCTTTGCCGCAAACTGTGCAGGAAAAAAGTTCATCTCTTGTGTGGACTCTTGTGTGTGCTCTCACGTTACCTTTCGTATCAAACCGTTTACCGCACACCAAGCAAGGAAACGGTTTCTCTCCCGTGTGCATTATCCTGTGTACCTTCAAATGTGACTGCTGAGAGAACCTTTTATCGCAGACCGAGCAGGCGAAAGGTTTCTCTCCTGTGTGTATCCTCGTGTGCGTTTTCAAACCATCTTTTTGAGAGAATCTTTTCCCACAAACTGAGCAGATGAAAGGTTTCTCACCTGTGTGATGCCTGTTGTGTTTTTTCAGATTCCCCTTGCTAAC
This sequence comes from Oostethus manadensis, assembly GCA_024372805.1. Classification (NCBI taxonomy): domain Eukaryota; kingdom Metazoa; phylum Chordata; class Actinopteri; order Syngnathiformes; family Syngnathidae; genus Oostethus; species Oostethus manadensis. The sequence goes on from QODF01000434.1 coordinate 90,270, forward strand.
AAAGGTTTTGTCGCACTGAGAGCATTTCCAGCGTGTGTTGTCAGCGTGACGTGTCGTATCGACTACAGAGTCTTCATCATCAGTGTCAGGAGAGTGTGACGTCGCCTCGTCGCCATCTGACAGCGTGGCTAAGAGGTTGTGTGCGTGTGGTCCGCCACGGTCCGTTGTCAGCTTGAGAGTTGAGCTGCCGCTTGGAGGCGCCGCCTCGCTCTCCTCCTCGCTTTCACCGTCATCATCTTCACTCTTCACAAGGACACCAATCACTGGGAACTCCTCCAGCCCTTCTACATGCTCGTTCTCCTGACTGATGATGTGATCCTCCTCTTCCTCTTTAGTGCAGGGGGGCTGTGGCTCCTCCACCTCCTGTTTAATGTGGAAGCACGGCAGATCCTCCTCCTCCTCCTCTTTAATGTGGCGGGGGTGTGGCTCCTCTCCTTCCATCCTGGAGGTCCACTCCTGTTGTTCAGGGTGAAGGCGTTCTTCACTGACAAGACAAGACAATGGAATTGTTTAGAAAAGTCCAGTTTGACAATGTCCCTCAGCATCTCATCAGCAGTCAGGGTACCTCCAGCTAACATGTGGAGATGCATGGTATGCAGACTAGGGACTCGGTCTAGGGTTTTGGGTAGATTGTATTTTGAAAGCCTTGTTCACGTTTGTGAAAGGTGAAACATTTTCATTGCACTAACGTAACTAACAATCACGATTTCAATATTCATCCATCCATCTTCTTTCGCTTGTCAGCGCTCAGGTCACGGGGACAGGAGCCTAAGCTGGGAAGCCCAGACCTCCTTCTCTCCGGCTACTCGATTGAGCTTCTCCAGGCGAATCCCGAGACATTCTCAGGCCGGTTGAGAGACGCAGTCTCTCCAAAACGTCCTGGGTTCCTGACAAGATCCCCGAGCCACCTCATCGCTACCCAAAGCTCATGATCACAGATGAGGGTAGTAAATTGAGGGCTTCACCAGAACGGCCGCGAGAACCCCGCGAGAACCGAAGGACGTGCATCCACCAAACCGCAAGCCCTCAATGCTCTGGCTGCACGTAGGAAGTCTGTCCTTAATAGTATCGTGGCCGATGGCAGCGCTGGGGTGCCATTTTGACCGGCTCGGCAACCTCAGTCGCAGAAATAGGAGAGTCTTTCTGGGAGTATTAGGGCCAAATTTCTACACAATCCAAGATTTCCAGAATAAAAGTTGTCATTTTACGAGAAAAAGTGGTAATATTACCTTTGACCCAAGCCAAAGGTCGCACAAGTCTCCATCTCAGGCATTGCCTGATAAAATGGAGGAATAAAATCATCAGATTTCGAGAATGAAGTCGTGAATTTGTGACAATAACGTCGTAGATTTAAGAGAAAAAGCTTGTAACATTACAACTGTGAGGTTGTAACTTTACAAGAATAAAAGTCCTAACTTGACTTTGCAGGCATTGCCTGAGACAGCTATGAAACAGGGGGCCTTATGTGGAGAGGGCGGGGTACTAGAGAGTAGCGTTGAGATGATGCTAACCCATGCTAACCTGTTTGTGCCCAACTGCTCTGTGGTGTTTTCCCGCTCTAAATAAAAGAAAGTTTCCCTCCTTCCTGAAGAACTATGCTATCTTTTCCTCTCACGCGTAATATTTTGATTGTTTTTTATATGTTATATATTTATATGTTAACGTAAATTATGATTTATTTCCTCTTAATATTATAACATTTTTATTGTAAAATTACAACTATTTTCTCTTAATATTACAACTTTTTTGTCATAAAAGGATAATTTTCTTGTGATATTAACATTTTTTTCATCATAAAACTATGCCTTTTTCTAAATATTATGCCTTTTTTATTGTAAAATTGAAATTTTTTGGAATAAAATTATGACTCTCATAATATTACGCTTTTTTAAATAATGAAATTACAACTTTTTTTCGCAATATTATGACTTTTTTATCATAAAAGTCTGTTGTAACATTACATTTTTTAAAAATATCATAGTATTAATGTTTCTTCTCGTAAAATTACAACTTTTTGTCATAAAATTATGACTTTTCTTGCAATAATACAATTTCTTTCAAATGTAAAATTGCGATTTTTTTCACTTAATATTGTGACTTTAAAATTATGATTTTTTGGTCTAAAATGATGACTTTTTTCTCTTAAAAGTACGTTTGTCATTACAACTTTTACAATTTTACAATTACAACTTTTTTGTCATAAAATTACGCCTTTCTTCTCGCAATATTATGATTTCTTTAAATCGTAAAATTGGGATTTTTTTCTCTTAATATTATGACTTTTCTCCTCTTAAAATTACGACCTTTTTGTCATAAATTGATGACTTTTTTCTCATAGTATTAAGATTTTTTTAATCGTAAAAATTTATTTTCTCCATTACGACTTTTTTGTCATAAAATTGACTTTTCTCGCAATAATACGATTTCTTTAAATCGTAAAATTGTAATTTTTTTCTCTTAATATTGTGACTTTTTATTGTAAAATTATGATTTTTTGTACTAAAATAATGACTTTTTTCTCTTTAAATTATGTTTTAGTCATAAAATTATGACTTTTCTCGTAATAAAGATTTTTTTTAACGTTAAATGTCACTTTTTTCTCCTAATAATATGACTTTTTTCCTCTTAAAATTACAACTTTTTTGTCATAAAATTAAACCTTTTTTCTCGCAATATTACGATATTTTTTTATCATAAAATTATCGTCAAACTGACTTTTTTGTCATAAAATTACAACTTTTTTGTCGTAAAGATTACGACTTTTTTTTTGCCCGTAGCGTTGTATTGGAATTTTTTTCCTCTTAATATTACGCCTTTTAAAATTCCAACTTTAATCCGCTAATATTCCGAGATTTCTTTCGCGTACAGTTACAATTCTTCCTCCTGTAATCCCAGATTTCTTTATACGTAGTCCTAATTCGACGTCATAAATAAAAGACAGGGGTGGGCGAGCTGATGAATGTGAACAATATGTAAACATAACATCAGCAATACAACACCAAAACACACACAAGCTCATGGGTTGAAGGGCAAAAGCTGTTTAAGAGTCGTGTTAATGAAAGCAACCGAAATCTTGTAATCCCGCGAGAGTTGGAACGAAACTCACGTGCTTCGTGTGAACCAACTAGAGGCTTGTCGAACGCAGCGGCCGGTAGATTTTCGCTGTCGTGCTTCCCGACAGACATCTCACTCGGTCTCTGCTTTGGAGAGCTTTGCGTTTGGGTTCCTCGCTTCCGGGTCTGTCTGTTAGCAGCTAGCAAGCTAAGCTAGCCCGAGTTGCTGCGACGGGTTCCTCCTGGCGTTGATAAACGTGGATAATTATCCGTTGTGTTTTTCTACCGGGGCGCGCATGCGCTTTTGAACGTCGTCGGTAACGTCACCACCGCGTTTCCAACAGATAGGCTATTTACAACGAACACAAGGATACATCCAGCCTAGCAGTAGTGAGCACCCCCATGACGTCAGAATGGTACGATCTGGATCACGTGACATTTTCATTTCCTTCGAATTAGCCTCCTCCTTCGACGGCACATTAGGGCCACGTGAAAAATATAAGATTAGCAGAATAAAAATTGTAATTTTTCGTAAAAAAATGTAACTTTATCAGTTTAAAACTGATTAAATTTTTTTTTTTTTAAAGTGGGAATATTAGGTGTCATACGTGGCATCTACGTAGCCTCGCTCCTGACGTCACACACGTCACTTTCCAAGCCCCGCCCTTTAAAGGTGTAAACACACACAAGTCACAGACAATACAAAAGCATAGCATAGCATAGTTCTTCATAGTTGTCTGGGTTCAGACAAGCTTTTATTAACAACGCGACAGCAAAACAGAGCAGTTGGGCACACACAGGTTACCGAAAGTTGTAAGTTCGACTAAAAACAGTTAACTCAAAAGCTTGAGGTTTTGTTTGACAATAGGGTGTGAATCGGAACTGCCGGGGCCACCATCAAACTCACTTTGCACCGGACCCCAATGGCCACTCCCACGAGTGGTGACCTCATGGGAGCAGGGATCCACGTTACTTTCTCGGGCTGTGCCAGACCGGGCCCCGTGGGTGCAGGCCCGGCCACCGGACCCTTGCCATTGTGGCTTACATCCAAGCCTGGTTCCAGAAGGAGGGGCCCCCCCGGTGACCCGAGCAAGGAAAACGCGAAGTTCATTTTTGTTATTCATTATTGGGGTCTGCCCGGAGTTCCTTAAGGCCCGGGATGCCGTGGGCGTGTCTTGGTTGACACGACTGCAGCCACGCGTGGACATCGTGGGCGGTACCCCTGGACTGTCAGACCAGGGTGGTGGTCCCGCATTTTATGAAAGGGGACCAGAGAGTATATAGTGGGATCACACTCCTCAGCCTTCCTGGTAAGGTCTATTCAGGGGGTCTGGAGAAGAGGATCCCCCGGATAGTCGAATCTCGGATTCAGGAGGAGTGTGATTTTCGTCCTGGTCATTGGACTGTGGACCAACTCCACACTCTCGGCATGGTCCTTGAGGGTCCATGGGAGTTTGGCCGACCAGTCCAAATGTGCTCCAGGAATATGGAGCACATTTAGGAGTCATCTAATACAGGAGGTCCGTTCCCTGTGTGACCGGTATCAGAGTCTCGGGGATGAGATCCTACCCCGAGTGGAGGAGGTTAAGTACCTCGGGGTTTGCGGCTTCTGATAGGGTGAGAAGCACTGTCATCCGGGAGAGACTGAGAGTAGAACTGCTGCTCCTCCCCGTTGAGAGGTACCGGATGAGGTGGCTCGGGCATCTGGTCATGATGCCTCCCGAGGGTGTATGACTCTCACCTGGCTTGGGAATGCCTCAGCATCTGCTGGGTAGCGCTGGACGAATTAGTCGCGGTGAGGAAAGTCTGAAAATTGAATTTGATCTTGTTTGGGTCAGGATTTTTCCTCCTCACAACATTCCTGATGGCGAGCTACCTGGGCAAAATTATCAAAACGGATCCGTCAGCAAGCTCTCTAGCTCCCAGGTGGATCTTATACAGGTAACGAGCTGACATTGGCAGCCCTCTCAGCTCGTTAGCTGCATAAAAGAGACCTGTCCGCAGAAGCAATCAATCAATCAATCCAGATGCCAAACTCTGCACCATGGCCAAGACCAAAGAGCTTTCCAAGGATGTCAGGGACAAGATTGTGGACCTACACAAGGCTGGAATGGGCTACAAGACCATCGCCAAGCAGCTGGATGAGAAGGTGACAACAGTTGGTGCAATTATTCGCAAATGGAAGAAACATAAATTAACTGCCAATCTCCCTCGGTCTGGAGCTCCATGCAAGATCTCACCTCGTGGAGTTTCAATGAGAATGAGAACAGTGAGGAACCCGCCCAGAACCACTCGGGAGGAACTTGTCAATGATCTCAAGCCAGCTGGGACCATAGTCAGCACAAAAACAGTTGGTAACACACTACGCCGTGAAGGACTGAAATCCTGCTGTGCCCGCAAGGTCCCCCTGCTCAAGAAAGTCCATCTACAGGCCCGTTTGAAGTTTGACACTGAACATCTGACTGATTCAGAGGAAGACTGGGTGAAAGTGTTGTGGTCAGATGAGACCAAAATCGAGCTCTTTGGCATCAACTCAACTCGCCGTGTTTGGAGGAGGAGGAATGCTGCCTATGACTCCAAAAACACCGTCCCCCCACCGTCAAATATGGAGGTGGAAACATTATGCTTTGGGGTGTTTTTCTGCCAAAGGGACAGGACTATTTCACCGCATCAAAGGGAGGATGGATGGGGCCATGTACCGTCACGTGTTGGCTATTCCAGCATGACAATGATCCAAAACACAAAAGATTGGCTCAAGAAGAAGCATATTAAGGTCATGGAGTGGCCTAGTCAGTCTCCAGACCTTAATCCCATAGAAAATCTGTGAAGGGAGCTGAAGGTTGGAGTTGCCAAACATCAGCCACGAAACATGAACGACTTGGAGAGGATCTGCAAAGAGGAGGGGGCCCAAACCCCCCTGAGATGTGTGCAAACCTTGTGGCCAACTACAAGAACCGGCTGACCTCTGTGATTGCCAACAAAGGTTTTGCCACCAAGTACTGAAGCACCTTTTTCAAAGGGATCAAATACTTCTTTCCTTCATGGAAATGCAAATTCCTTTATAACTCTTTTTGAAACTCATTTTTCTGGATTTTTTTGGTCATTGTTGTCTCTCAGTGTTCAAATAAAGCTACCATTGAAATTATAGCTGATCATTTCTTTGTTGGTGGCAAACTTACTAAATCAGCTGGGGTTCAAATACTTTTTCCCCTCACTGTAGCTTAAAAGATGAATGAATAACCTCTTATTTTAATACATATTTAAACTGCTGCTTCAGTCTGTCCGGATGTTTAGTTGGTAGCGTGTGTAGTCCCAAAAGTTGACCCAGCTTTTCAGCCTATTGCCACAACCTCCTACTACACACGTAGCAAGGCATGACTTATAACCCAGCACAGAGTTTTCCAAACTCTCGGCCGATGCAGCAGCAGCCCCGGTAGCTTAAGTCACCTCTCAGTAGTAACCTGAGGCGCTGTGTCACTACGCCAAAAACGTAGTTCTTCAGTGCACTGTTGCACAACAACAATGTAGCTGTAGCTTGGTCAACAAGAAGGTCATGTTAGGCTAATAGAACATCACTATCTTGTTTTTATCCCATTTCATAATTGATCAATAGATTTTGTCAATATGCAGCCCACTTTTCATTTAATGACATTCAAAGTTTGCAAACTTAAAAAAGATTCAAGGTACAATTCTCAAGTCTAAAAGCAGAAAAAGTGTGGTCAGAAAACAGCATGGCTGCAACAGTTTGTCAATTTCCAGAAAATTCCACATTTAACAGGAGATTTTGCGTTTATTGGCCGATTCCGTCTGCCTTGCTTCTTCTCACTTCCCTTACGGTGTTCTTTATGTGAAATTAGAAATGGGTTCTTTACAATCTTCAGTGTGGATTCTTATGTGTTCAGTCAAGTTGTGGATCGCTTGTTCTAAAGTTTGAGTGAGTTCTAGCATGTTCTCCCGAGTCACACTTTGACCACCAAACTGCACAGGAAACAGGGTTCTCATGCCATGTGTGTTCTTGTGTGTGCTTTCAAAGATGTCTTCTGAGAGAAACTCTTACCACATACTGAGCAGGAATAAGGTTTCTCTCCAGTGTGCGTTCTTGTGTGTCCTTTCAAAGTCATCATGTGAGAGAAACTTTTACCGCAAACCGTGCAGGGAAAGGGTCTCTCTCCGGTGTGTGTTCTCGTGTGTCTTTTCAACGTGATCATGTGGGAGAAACTTTTACCGCATACTGTGCAGGGAAAGGGTTTCTCTCCGGTGTGCGTTCTCGTGTGTCCTTTCAAATCCATCTTCTGAGAGAAACTTTTACCGCAAACCGAGCAGCAAAAATGTTTCTCTCCGGTGTGTATTCTTGTGTGTTGTTTTAAGTAATCGCTTCGAGAGAATCTTTTCCCACACACCATGCAGGGAAAAGGTTTCTCTCCGGTGTGTATTTTTGTGTGTTGCTCTAAATAATCTCTCCGAGAGAATCTTTTCCCACACACCGTGCAAGGAAAAGGTTTCTCTCCGGTGTGTATTCGAGTGTGTATGTTTAATTTAGTCTTATGAACGAATGTTTTCCCACACACCGAGCAAGGAAAGTTCTCTTTGGTGTGGATTCTTAGGTGTGTTTTTAAACTGCCTTCATGATTGAATCCTTTGCCACAAACTGAACAAGAAACCGAGCATCTTTCTCCAGTGTGTACTCTCTCGTGCGTTTTAAAATTTCCTTTGCGAAAGAATCCTTTGCCGCAGGTTGTGCAGGTAAAGGGTTTCTCTACGGTGTGTAATCTTGCGTGTCTTTTTAAATACATTTTTTTACAGAATCTCTTACCGCACGTAGTGCAGGAAAAATGTTTCTCTCCAGTGTGCACGCGTGCGTGTTCTTTCAAATAGGACCTATCGACGAGCCCTTGAGCCAAGGCACACGGTTTCTCACCGGTGTGCTGTCTCTTGTGTATTGTCAGATTTATCTTCTTGCCAAAGGTTTGGTCACACTGAGAGCATCTCCAGCGTGTGTTGTCAGCGTGACGTGTCAGACCCGCCTCATAGTCTTCATCCTCAGTGCGGGGAGAGTGTGACGTCGCGTCGTCGCTATCTGATAGCGGAGCTAGGAGGTTGTGTGCTTGTGGTCCGTCGCACTGCTCTCCGTCTGCTTCTTGAGTTGAGCTGCCGCTCGGAGGCTCTGCCTCTCTCTTCTCCTCACTTTCACCATCATCATCTTCACTCTTCACGGTGACGACAATCACTGGCAACTCATCCAGTCCTTCAAGATGCTCTCCCTCTTGGCTGATGCTGTGACCCTCCACTTCCTCTTTAATGTGGGGCTGCTGTGGCTCCTCCTCCTCCTCCTCTTTAATGCGCGGGGACGGTGGGTCCTCCTGCTCCATCCTGGAGGTCCAGCCCTGTTGCTCAGGGGGAAGGTGTTCTTCACTGACGCCTGCAGAACACAAGAAGACAAAGACATGCGTTAGCACGGCATTGCACTGCAGCTTGTGATCATTATTTAGCAACGTTATAAGTCGTAAGTTATCAAGAAGAGTTGGATCTTTACCGGGTTTAGTATAACCATCCTTGTTCCATGCTAAGCGAGGGGGACCTGACTCTAATTAATTAAGTATTTACTCAGCCACCAATTGTGGAAGTTACTTAAAAAGACCAGAGAGGCCTGTAATTTTCATCATCGGCACACTTCAACGACGAGAGTCAAAGTGAGAGAAAAACAAACAGGAAATCACAATGTCTGATTTTGGAAGAATCTGGCCCGTCTGAAGATTGCTAGAGAGCGAATATTTGTATGATCCACGAGAGGACTGGCAAAATGTCATATGGTCAGATGGGATCAAAATACAACTTTTTGGTAAAAACTCAACCTGTGTTTGGAAGAGAAAGAAAACATCATACCTACTGTGAAGCATGGCGGTGGAAACATCACGCGTTGGGACTGGTTTTCTGCAAAGGAGACAAGGATGACTGATGCGTGTGGAGGAAAGAAGGAATTTTTGGGTAACAACCTCCTCCCATCAGCAAGGGCGTTGAACATGAAACGTGGCTGGGTCTTTCAGCAGGACAATGATCCCAAACACACTTCTTATGAAGCATTTCATGGTCCTGGGGTTGGCCTAGCCAGTTTCCAGACCTCAACCCCCCATAGAAAATCTTTGGAGGGAGTTTAAAATCCGTGTTGCCCAGCGACAGCCCCAAAACATCACCGCTCTATTGGGAGATCTGCATGGAGGAATGGGCCCAACTAGCAGCGACCGCGTGTGAAAAACCCTTGTGGAGACTTTTGACCGCTCTAACATTGTTAAATAAAGTATTGAGACGAACTTTTGTTAATAACCAAGCACTTATTTTCCACCATCATTGGCAAATAAATTATTTACAAATCAGACAACGCGACTTTCTGGATTTTTTTCTCATCCTGTCTCCCGTAGTTGAAGTGTACCTATGATGAAAATCACACGCCTCTCCTCCTTTTAAGTGGGAGAACTTGCACAATTGGTGGCTGACTAAGTAAACTTTTGCCCTACTGTATTCCTGTAAGCGTTCCAAAAATAAGAGTTCTGATATGCTCCCAAAAGAATTTGTAAAAGTTACTTGTCAGGCCATGCCGGCACTTTAGTTTTGGTCTGACACCATAAGGCTTGATCCATTCGTCCATCCATTTTCCTCCGCTTATCCGGGTCCGGGTCGCGGGGGCAGCAGCTTCAGTAGGGAAGTCCAGACTTCCCGGTCCCCAGCGACCTCTTCCAGCTCCATCGGGAGGACACCGAGGCGTTCCCAGGCCAGCTGTGAGACATAGTCCCTCCGGCATGTCCTAGGTCTTCCCCGGGGCCTTCTCCCGACTGGGCGTGCCCGAAACACCTCACCAGGGAGGCGCCCGGACTAGATGCCGAGCCACCTCAACCGGCTCCTCTCCATGTGAAGGAGCAGCGGCTCTACTCTGAGCTCCTCCCGGATGGCCGAGCTCCTCACCCTAGGCTTGATCCAACTCTAGAAGTTTCTGCAGGAGATAATCATCAACTTTCAGAGATCAGTTGTAGATGTTGAAGAATTTGACTGCTAAAGTTCTCCGCGGAAAGGAATGCGTTTTGGTATGGAATTTTTTCCAACGGAGGTGTGTTATTACGTGATATATTGGCAGCCACTTTATTATGAAGTACATTGACCGGAGCGAGCCGAAAATCCGTGTGAGATTTGGCCGCACCGTCAGGTTTGAACCACGAAAAGGATCGCCGAAGCCGATTCGCTAATCCCGGTCAGGCGAGGTTGTGAACAAATGTTATGCAAAAACTGCATTCATGAGGCCACTTTGAGTGCACACGTTAGCCAGTGAGCCAGGTCTTTCTTTCCTGTAGGTTTCTTTCTCCGGAGTCACCGCCTTAGCCCCCCCGTGTGGAGCAATGGCGGTCCGCCAAGGGGCAGTGGAACTTTTGGAGGCTATCGGTAGCTCAGCTGCGGCTTTTCCAGAACGCCGCTTTCTACCGTTTAAGACCAGGGAGGAACATTTGGGGGTTGGCGCGTGGAGGTCGAAGACAGCACGTGGGGAGGCCGCCATCTTGCCGGAACCCGCGTGAACCTTGTTGCTCAATAATCGGCGGGCAAAATGACTCGTTCATGACTCCCATTAACGCCGATGCGCACGCGGGAGGAGGAATGACACCAACCTGCTGTGACGTAACACAACCAGGGGGCTCCCTGAAAACGCTGTCGCTCGTTCTCCTCTCTAGCTCGACCAAGTTCCCCCTCGTACTCCGCGACGGTTCTTCCCAAACGCACAAATATTCCCCCCGCCGCCCGACTCGCCAACAATCTCAGCGTTTCCGCTTTGCACGTTCTCACACCGACACTTCTCGCGAGAGGTCGATCACTTCCGGGTTCCTTTGTTAGCAGCTAGCAAGCTAAGCTAGCCCGAGACGCTTCCTAAGTTCCCTGAGACGGGTTTATCCCGACGTTACTAAAACTGTCCCCCGCCGTCCCCCGATAACGTAATCTCTCCGTCGTTCGTGTTAAACATGCGGGAAAGTTACCCGTTGTGTTTTCCTCGGACGGCGGCGCGGCACCGGTGTGCGCATGCGCCACTGACGTCATCAGTAACTGGCAGAAAACTTTATTGCTAAACACAACAGGCAGATACAGTCGTTACTGTCGGTGGTGATTTATCGCAACGTCGTGTCACGTTGTCACGCCTTTCATCGTCTCCTTTTATGAGTCGACTCATTTTATAAAACACAGTGGGAGGTGAAGAATGAAGGAACATTTAGCTTACAATCCTTTGCTTTGGGCGACCATAACTACACCCTCTTTGGGGTTAAATCCAGTGTCTAAACTTGAGCCGATCCTGAGCTGGGAAGCAGCACCATAAGAGGACCTCAGAACCGGGTCGTTGATTTAGAAAACTCTCCCGCCACCGATATTCTAGCCACAGCCAGGGCGTGGAGGGGGTCCGGTTTGGTGGCCCCAGGATTGGGTCTGCTTTTTGCAGATGATGTGGTCCCGTCGGCTTCCTCGAGCCGTGATCTTCAACTCTCGCTGGACCGGTCCGCACTGAGTGTGAGGCGTCCGGGATGGTGATCCTCCGCCCCCCGGGGCCGAATCCATGGTTCACGCCCGGAAAAGGGTGCAGTGCCATCTCCGGGTCGGGGATGAGAGCCTACCCCAAGTGGGGGAGGTTAGGAACCTTGGGGTTTTGTTCACGAGTGAAAGAAGGATGAAACGTGACACGGACAGGCGGATTGGTGCGGAGTCTGCATCGGTCGGTTGTGGTGAAGAGGGAGCTGAACCAAAAGCTCTCAATTTACCGGTGGATCTACAGACCTACCCTCACCTATGCTCTTGGGGTTCCCTTAGAGGTGGGGCGAGAAGCAGTCATTCAAGGAGACTCGGAGTAGAACCGCCGCTCCTTCACATGGAGGCCGACCGTTAGGAGGCCTCGGGTAAGAAGCAGGCGAGACATAGTCTCTCAGCTGGCCTGGGAATGCCTCGGCATCCACTGGGGGGCGCCGGACGAAGTAGTCGGAGTGAGGGAAGTCCGGGTTTCAAAACAACTTGAAATTAACGCTGAATTTGAAACGTGTTCATTTTGTTGTCTTGTTTGGGTCAGAGTTCTTCCTCCTCACAACATTCCTGATGGCGAGCTCCCTGGTCCAAACTATCAAACTCTGGACATTATGGACATTTCACACACAACACCGATTCATATTGGACTGAATTTGTCATGGGAGTGTTTGTTCTGTCAAGTCATTCGTGCCCGTTTTGCCGTTTGACATGCAGGGCAGCAACAAAGGAACTCCACTCCTGTCAGTTCTGGGCCAGCTTCTGAATGGTCCCCCAGATATGATGAAGGGTCCCCAGCTCCTCTTCCACAGTCCGACACCAGATGTTCTTGGGTCGTCCTCGTTTCCGTTTCCCCTCGTGTGTCCGGTGGAGGGCGATGCGGGTGATGTTGTCAGCCTCTTCATGACGGTGGTATCCATGTTCTCTTGACAGCACCGGGTTGAGAAGCTCTTGGTTGGAGATGGTTCGAGGCCAACATGTGACAGAAAACAGCATGACAGCAACAGTTTGTCAGTTTTCAGCAAATTCCGCATTAAATGGGAGATTTCGCTTTTATTGACCGATTCCGTCTGTCTTGGTTCTTCATACTTTCTGTGTCCGCCATCTGTTCTTTGGGTTTTGTCTTTGTGTTCTTGCGTGTACACCCGAGTCAAACTTTTCCCACCAACGGCGCAGGAAAAAGGTTTCTCACGCGCTGTGCGTTTGTGTGTGTGCTTTCAAAGTGATCATGAGAGAAACTCTTACCACAAACGGAGCAGGAAAAGGGTTTCTCTCCGGTGTGCGTTCTTGCATGTCCTTCCAAAATCATTAGGTGAGAGAAACCTTTACCAGAAACTGAGCAGGAAAAAGGTTTCTTTCCGGTGTGCGTCCTTGCGTGTCGTTCCAAAGATGTTTTTTGAGAGAAACTGTTACCACAAACCGTGCAAGGAAAGGGTTTCTCTCCGGTGTGTATTCTTGTGTGTGTTTTTAAACAATCGCTCCGAGAAAATCTTTTCCCACACACTGTGCAAGGAAAAGGTTTCTCTCCGGTGTGCATTCGAGTGTGTCTTTTTAATTTAGTCTTCTGAACGAATGTTTTCCCACACACCGAGCAAGGAAAGTTCTCTTTGGTGTGGATTCTTAGGTGTGTTTTCAAACTGCCCTCATGATTGAATCCTTTGCCACAAACTGAACAAGAAACCGAGCATCTTTCTCCAGTGTGTACTCTCTCGTGCGTTTTAAAATTTCCTTCGCGAAAGAATCCTTTGCCGCAGGTTGTGCAGGTAAAGGGTTTCTCTACGGTGTGTGATCTTGCGTGTCTTTTTAAATACATTTTTTTACAGAATCTCTTACCGCACGTAGTGCAGCAAAAATGTTTCTTTCCAGCGTGCACGCGTGCGTGTTCTTTCAAATAGGACCTATCGACGAGCCCTTGAGCCAAGGCACGCGGTTTCTCACCGGTGTGCTGTCTCTTGTGTATTGTCAGATTTATCTTCTTGCCAAAGGTTTGGTCACACTGAGAGCATCTCCAGCGTGTGTTGTCAGCGTGACGTGTCAGACCCGCCTCATAGTCTTCATCCTCAGTGCGGGGAGAGTGTGACGTCGCATCGTCGCTATCTGATAGCGGAGCTAGGAGGTTGTGTGCTTGTGGTCCGTCCCACTGCTCTCCGTCTGCTTCTTGAGCTGAGCTGCCGCTCGGGGGCTCCGCCTCTCTCTCCCCACTTTGGCCTTCGTCCCCGTCACTCTTCACGGGTACACCAAACACCGGGAACTCCTCCAGTCCTTCAAGATGCTCCCCCTCCTGACTGATGCTGTGATCATCATGTTCGTCTTTAACGTGCGGGGGTTGTGGCTTCTTCTCTTCTTCTTTAATGTGGGGTGGCTGCGGCTCCTCCTCTTCCATCCCGGAGTTGCGTTGCAGGTTCTCCTGCTGCTCAGGGGGAAGACGTTCTTCACTGACGCCTGCAGGACACAAGAAGACTTTTGGAAAGTCCCCCTGTATTTCTCCTTGATATACGATTCGAGGATTAAAGCTTTTTATGAGTCGAGTAAATGAACACTAAAACTTGAGAGCAGGAATGCAACCAACCTGCTTTGTGTAACACAACCCGAGGCTCCCTGAGAACGGCGTCCAGCAGTTGACGCTGTCGCTCGTTCTCCTCTCTAGTTCGACAAAGTTCCTCCTCGTACTCCGCGATGGTTCTTTCCAAAAGCACAAATATTTCCTCCACGGCCGCACTCAGCCGCCGACTCACCAACAATCTCAGCGTTTCTGCCTTGCACATTCTCACACCGCCGCCACTTCGCGCTCGCACTCCGGCTCTGCTGGGCGACGCGTTCATCACTTCCGGGTTTTTCTGCTAGCAGCTAGCAAGCTAAGCTAGCCCGAGAAGCTTCATAAGTTCACGGAGACGGGTTTATCCTGACGTTAATAAAACGGTCTCCCACTGACATTTAGTAATGTAATCTTTTTGCCGTTCAAATTAAATACCTGGGGTAATTATCCGCCTTGTTTTTTTCTCAAGGCGAGTCGGCACCGGCGTCAAGTGGCCGGTGTGCGCATGCGCTATTGAACGTCATCAGCGACGCGAGGATCACTTCCGGGTTTTCCTGCTAGCAAGCTAAGCTAGCCCGAGACGGGTCAAAGTTCGCCGAGATAAATGTATCCTGCCATGAATAAGACTGTCTCTCGATGCCGCTTAATAATGTAATCTATCTGTCGTCCGTAATAAATGTTTGGGATAATTATCCGCCGTGTTTTTCTCCGGAGGCGACTCCGCCTCAGCGTCAAGTGGGCGGTGTGCGCATGCGCTATTGAACGTCATCAGCGACGCGTCGATCACTTCCGGGTTTTTCTGCTAGCAGCTAGCAAGCTAAGCTAGCCCGAGACGGGTCAAAGTTCGCCGAGATAAATGTATCCTGCCGTGAATAAGACTGCTTCTCTTCTCGGCGTCACATAACGTCCGCGTCGACCTTACAAAGGTTTTAAAATTATCCACGGTGTTTTCCACACAAACTATAATTGCAAAAGTTGCGGCTGGTGTGCGCATGCGCCACTCCACGTTACATCGTGTGACACGCGCTGAAAGCATCGAACCATCAACACGCAAATAAAATGAACATTTCGTTTGACTGTTTTTCCAGGTATTTTTAAAACAAATAGACCCGCCACCGTAAGAGGAATTCGACCGCCTTTGATGTGACGTCACCGATGACATTCCAAAGCGCATGCGCTCAGCGCCCGCGTCGTTGCGGTTTTATTTTGGGGTAGGGAATAATTGCTCAAAAATGCTTTTTACGCGAGCGGCAGCGAGAGACGCTTTTAGCCCACGAACTCGTCTCAGGCGTCCTTGAGGCTTCTCCGACAGAGAGACCCGGAAGTTGCCGACACGTCGCTGAAAGCGTGAGTGTTGCGTTTGGGTGAACATGGACTCGCTCGAGTGTGTCGTGTTGGAAAAAGAAACGAGGCCGGGCTGCCTTCAGAGATGCTACACGCTTGGCCGAAATCACCATAAAAGGACAAAAGTAGACGTTATCATCTTATTAGCACCTCTATGTTGTCTCTTTGGAACTGACCCGGTTATACACATTCTAGGCGTGCACATTATGTATATTCGTGAGTTTCTCTTGGAGATGAATAAAGTATCTATTATGTGCTGACATGATCAGGAATGGTCGCCGCAAATATTCATTATATTGCGAGTAGTGCGCTAAAGGGCTAGCACAAAGTCATTCAGTTTTGTTCCGCGTGACGCTTACAGCCTCAATGATCAGCGATAATTAGAAAACAAACAAAGCTGTGGTATCGGACTAGTATTGCGTAGATTGTTGAGCACGGGGTAGCCAGCCATCTTGGTTTTGGGGGTGTCCGTGATTATCGTTACATCTGAACGGATCGATAACGAGGGCGATTCCACCCAAACGACTGCCGTTGGACACGATGAAAGAGCGAAACCGTGTATCACACGCACACTTTGGACACCCCTTCTTTTGTGGGCTCTTTGTCTGGGTTTGCCGCGGTCTCGATTTGGCTTGTTAGTCTCTTGTTGCGGGCCGGAGCCGGTCGATGCGTCAAACTGTCAGCCTTCAGGATCAGCTCAGTGCATTGGGAATCCAATGAATGAAGGAATCTTTGACTTGTTGTGTCCTGCAGGCGTTGGTGAGGAACATCTTCACCCTGAGCAGCAGGAGTGCAACTCCAGGATGGAGCACATTAAAGAGGAAGAGGAGCAAACACAGTGCCCATATATTAAAAACGAAGAGGAGGCGCCACAGCTCGCCAACATTAAAGAGGAAGAAGGGACGCCCGGGTACCCCCACATTAAAGAAGAAGAGGATTATAGCGTCAGTGGACAGGGAGAGCATCTTGAAGGAGGGGAGGAGTTCCCAGTGATTGGTGTCCGTGTGAAGAGTGAAGATAATGAGGGTGAAAGTGAGGAGAAGAGAGAGGCGGAGCCTCCAAGTAGCAGCTCAACTCAACACGTGACAACAGAAGCTGGTGGAGACCACCGTGGAGGACCACAAGCACACAACCTCATAGCTCCGCTATCAGATAGCGACGACACGACGTCACACTCTCCCGACACTGATGATGAAGACTCCGAAGCCGGTGTGACACGTCACGCTGTCAACACACGCTGGAAATGCTCTCAATGTGACAAAACTTTTGCTACCAAGGGAAATCTGAAAACACACACAAGACTTCACACAGGGGAGAAACCTTTCGCCTGCTCCGTCTGCGGTAAAGGGTTTGTTGTTAAGTCAAATTTGCAAGCTCACTTAAGCGTGCACACCGGAGAGAAAGATTTTTCTTGCGTAGTGTGTGGTAAACAATTCTACCAAAACGCTGATGTAAAAAGACACACACAAATACACACTGGAGAGAAACCCTTCCCTTGCTCAGCGTGTGGTAAAAGATTTGTTAGTAACTATCAATTGAGAAGACACGCAAGAATTCACACTGGAGAGAAACCTTTTCCTTGCACTGAGTGTGGTAAAAGATTCTCTCACAAAGCTGATTTAAAAAGACACACAAGAGTGCACACAGGAGAGAAACCCTTTGCTTGCTCGGTGTGCGGTAAACAATTCATAAATAAAACCCACTTAAACACACACACAAGAATACACACTGGAGAGAAACCTTTTCCTTGCACAGCGTGCGGTAAAGGATTCTCGCAAAAAGCTGATTTAAAAAGACACGCGATAATCCACACCGGGGAGAAACCTTTTCCCTGCACGATGTGCGGTAAAAGATATTCTCAAAAAGGCGATTTAAAAATACACACAAGAATCCACACTGGAGAAAAACCTTTTGCGTGCTCGGCTTGTGGCCAAGAATTCATTGAGGCATCTCATTTGGAAGAGCATGCAAGAAAACACACAAGAGAGAAACCTTTTCCCTGCACGGTGTGCGGTAAGAGGTTTGATCGTAAAAGTAATTTAAAAAAACACGCGGGGACACACACCGGAGAGAGGCCTTTTCCTTGCCAGGTGTGTGGAAAAAGACTCGCTCATAAAGGCAGTTTAAAAAGACATGCGAGACTACACACTGAGGACAACCCTTTTACCTGAGCAGTTTTTGGTAGAAACAACAAAAAAAAAGGGTTGTCTGTAGAATCAGGATCAGTAACTGGCAAAGTCTGGACCCCAGACGTCATCCAATATGGATGTGGACTCATTGTCAATCAGTTATTCAGGCATTGATGGGTTTTGACTGGTTGAGGAACCCCACTGACCAATTGCATGGGAGTTACGCCATCCCACCAGATGCCACCTGATGTACGAGAGCGGTACAGTCTCACTGCTCTGTTGTTAAGGCTGTCATAGTTTCCTTGGCGCAGTATTTCTATTTTAACAGCGCTATTTTTTTGGACGAGCGATGAACGGGCAGGTCCTGTTTAACCAGTGGTTTAAGAAAGTAGTGGTGACTGTGGAGCCACAAGTGGGAACAAATATTGATTAGAAATGGAAAAAGAAAAGGGTACCGAATGCTAGATGTCCAGCGTTCCATCTTTCCAACCAGGCTGGCCTTACTGCTGGCAATGCGAACCAGACTCCTGCTCTGTTTGTACAAAAACCGAATGGCACGCCACCAATCCCCTACTCCCGGAGCACCCCCCCCAGACCATGAGGGACACGGTCGAATGCCTTTTCCAGGTCTACAAAGCACATGTAGACCGGCTGGGCAAACTCCCACATACCCTCCAGTACCCTTGCAAGGGTGTAGAGCTGGTCCAGCGTTCCGCAACCGGGACAAAATCCACATTGCACCGCCTGTAACCGAGGTTGGAGTAACGGTCGTACCCTTCTCTCCAGCACCCTGGAACCGACTTTCCCGGGGAGGTTGAGGAGTGCGATCCCCCTATAGTTGGAATTTTTCTTGCCATTTTTTCTGTGACGCAGAAGGGGCGGGGTTAAACACACAGCACATGGAAGAGGAGTTTTTGAATGCCAACCTTCAGTAAAGACGTATTTGTTGCCCGTTTGCTGCTTTTGTTTGTTTTGCATTTTTTATTCCTGTCGTGTTACTTGCATGCAGACACGTGACCTGGGTCTTGTATTTTACAATACAATACTTTTTTTTGTAGCTGTTCATTGAGGATTTGAATAAATCTATTTGAATAATAAACATTTGATATCATGTATTTTTTTTTTACATTTGTAAATATTTTTACTCTATTTGGTGATAAATTTATTTAGGACAACAAAAACACCGTAGGAGCAATTCGGCAGCCCAAAGAGTCGGCTCTTTTTAGGGAACGGAGCCAGAACAACCGGCTCTCTAAAAAGAGCCGGAATTCCCATCACTAGTTCCAATGCAATGAAGTGACGTCACCGGTGACGTTCATTAGCGCATGCGCACAACAGCCGCCATCTCAGGCCACATTCCGGGTAGCCTTCGGAGAAAAGGAGTAGGTAATTATTAAAAATGAAGTATGATAAAAGTATCAACACGAGCGACAGAGAGATTACGCGTCACCGAGAGACAGTTTTTGATCGCGTGAGGATAAACTCGCCTCGGGGAACTTCGACGCACCTCAGGCTAGCTTAGCGTGCTAGCAAGCTAACGAACAAAGAGACCCGGATGTTGGCTCCACGTCGCTAAAGCAGAGGTGGCGTGTGAGTGCAAAGTGTTGGTGATTGTGTGCAAATGCGTCAATTACAAACGTCGTCGGCGGCTAACCGAAGACACGTTGAGGAAATATTTGCAGCGCGAGGAGGAAGTTTGTCGATAAAAGAAGGAGAACTAACCTCGACGCTCTCCTACGCTCACGTGCTCCGCGTTACGCAGGCCTATCCCGCTTAGCCATCGTGCCGATATCACAGGGCCGTGTCAGTTGCTGTGGTGTTGATACCTGATTAACCTGTGACGAATCAACTGCGTGGTATTTATTTTTTAGTAAAAAAATGTAAATATTCTTCTGTTTTATTCCCGGATGTCACCTTTTGACTTTTTTTTGTCCTGATAAGTTGCGGACCGAACCGCTAGCTGTCTGGATCTGGTCCATCTCGGGCCGGGGTGGGCAAACTTGAACGACTGCCAAACAAGTCTGGACTCACAGTACACAAAGAAATGTACAATAACCATTTAGTCCACTACACACACTCCATATCTTCTGCCAGACCCACACATCACTCCAACCCGACTCGCTCAGTTCCTCTGAGTTCTGTAATTCTTTGATGTCTTTCTTCATCTCCAAGATCACGTCCATCCAGCAACACGACAGGCGGGAGCTGCGGTCTCCGGAGTGGACACCTTGGCCGCCTTCCCTCGTCCGACCTCATTTTCAAGCTTCCCTCCGTCCAGGTCGTTTTTGAAATCCGAACGACCTCCAAACCTTCTCCCTGCTAACTCGACCCGCACCCCGCAGCTCTCGTGAATTCCGGTCTTCCCTCACTGGCCGCCTTCATCACTAACATGATTCACTCCTCCCTATCCTCTGGGACTGTACCACCTTCTGTCAAAACCGCCTCTGTCACTCCTATCCTGACAAAAACCTGGTCTGGACCCTATCAAGTTCCACAATCTCCGTCCCATCTCTAACCTGCCCTTCATCTGCCAAGTCCTCGAAAAAGCGCCTCTCAATTACCCACCTACTTCCCGTCATGGGCAATTTCCATCTGGTTTCACACAGCACAGAAACGGCACTCTCTAAATGACAAGCGACCTCCTCAAAGCCTCCGACTCCGGTTTGTTATCCATCCTCCTCCTCCTCGATCTCACTGCAGCGATCTCTCCCAGCATTCTCATCCACCGGCGTATCCCGCACCGCGCTCTCCTGGTTCCCTTCTCATCTCTCTGGTCGCTCTCACTACATTCACCTCAAATCCCACACCTTCAACACCTGTACTGTCTCTGCTGGTGTGCCCCAGGGGTCCGTCCTGGGTACTCACCTTTCCATCATTTGGATTCTTCCACTTGGTTTTCTTTTCCGTAAGCACAAGATTCACTTTGACTTCTACACGGAAGACCACCCCCCCAGCTCTGCATTTCCACCAAACCCTCTTCATCACTTCCTCCAGCTCCTCTTACCCGCTGTCTGCAGGAAATGCATTCCTAACTCGTGGATCAGAACGTCCGGTATTATTGTGTTGAAAGCTGAGCGGTAGTCAATGAAGAGCGTCCTCTGCTCCCCTGCTACGTCTTCTGTGGATCTGTTTGGCCGGATGTGGGTCCAGGATTGGGTGTGTCTCAGAACCCAGGAGGAAGACTTTTTTCCTCAATGTTTTGACTTTATTTTTGCAATAGTTTAGTCCAGTTCTAACGTTTTTCTTCATTCTGGTAACATTATTACTTCTTCTGCAACTTTGTTTTGTTTTTCATTATTAGGGCATTAAAATGAATGTTTTTTTGTCCCTAATATTGCAACTAAATGCTACTAAAGTTAGCCCACAACTTTCTCTTACTAACCGTATTTTTTGTAAACCTACCAATTATTTTTTCACGTTTTACTCTTTTTTTGTTTGTTTTTATTGCATTTCTCGCCGAATTCTATTTTTGGAATGTGCTGCGGGCCACAAATGGCTCCCGGGCCGCACTTTGGACACGCCTGGTCTACGGCATTAAGCCTTCAGTGTAGCGTGCGTGCCTGCTAGCTGCACCGAAGCGCCGGGTATCCCTGCGAGGAGCCACGTTTCTGTGACGATAAGAGCGCAGCATTCCGGAGCGTCGCGATTCCCCGCCGGCTGCAAATCCAGATGGTCTGTCTCGGTACCATGAATGACAAAAGATTGGACCTCAGGGGTGTGTGAACATTTTTTTGTGTACTTCCTCAAAGACCTCAACGTGTTTTGCAATCCAACAAAAATGCGGCAAACAGGTTGGGAGCTACCCAGCATGCCTTGCGGCCCGATGAGGCCCACGGGCCGCCGTCTGCCCACCCCTGATCTAGGACCTTATTGTATCGGATTGATAACAAAACTAGCAGTATCACCCGCCCCAGATGGACTCCACATGAGGATGAGCCATCGTTTGTGTTAACTTGTGTGATTAATTAATTAATCAATAATCGTCTATGTGAGCTCATCGGACAGTAAAAATGGGGAAGTGGCGAGCGAGCACGGACAACTGCGTGCTCCCAAATCCATGCTGAGGAGGTGCTCACCACGTATGGACTAACTTTTCTAAAGCATTACTTTGTCTTCTTGTGTCCTGCAGGCATCTGTGACCAACATCTTCCCCCTGAGCAACAGCAGTGGACCTCCAGGATGAAACAGGAGGAGCCACAGGCCTTCCACATTAAAAAGGAAGATGAGGAGCCACGGTACGTTAAAGAGGAACAGGAGGAGTCACAGCACCGCCACATTAAAAAGGAAGAGGAGCATCACAGCATCAGTCAGGAGGGAGAGCATCTTGAAGGACTGGAGGAGTCCCCAGTGATTGGTATCACTGTGAAGAGTGAAGATGGTCAAAGTGAGGTTGAGCCTCCTAGCCCAACTCAACCCATGACAACAGAAACTGATGGAGACCACTGCGGAGCGTCACAAGCTCACAACCTCCTAGCTCCGCTATCAGATAGCGACGACACGACGTCACACTCTCTCGACACCGATGATGAAGACTCCGAAGCTGGAGTGACACGTCACGCTGGCAACACGCGCTGGAAATGCTGTCAATGTGACAAAATCTTTGTTAAGAAGGGACATCTGAAAGTACACATGAGATGTCACACCGGAGAGAAACCTTTCGCCTGCTCGGTTTGTGGGAAAAGATTTTCTCAGCAGTCAAATTTGAAAGTGCATGCAAGGATACACACCGGAGAGAAACCTTTTCCTTGCACGCTGTGCAGTAAAAGATTCAATCAAAAAGCCGAGTTAAAAAGACACACAAGAATACACACTGGAGAGAAACCCTTTTCCTGCTTAGTTTGCGGTAAAGGATTCATTGAGAAGACAAATTTGAAGGAACACACAAGAATACACACTGGAGAGAAACCTTTTCCCTGCTCGGTTTGTGATCAAAGATTCCATCAGAAAAAACATTTAAAAACACACACACGGATACACACTGGAGAGAAACCTTTTCCTTGCGCGGTGTGTGGCAAAAGATTCTCTCAAAAAGGTGTTTTAAAAAGACACACAAGGATACACACTGGAGAGAAACCTTTTCCTTGCACGTTGTGTGGGAAAACATTCTCTCAAAAAGGTGCTTTAAAACGGCATACGACAATACACACCGGAGGGAAACCGTTTTCTTGCGTGGTGTGTGGGAAAAGATTCAATCAGAGAGGCGATTTAAAGAAACACGTAAGTACGCACACAAGAGAGAAACCTGTTTCTCGCTCCGTTCATGCCAAAGAATTCGATTAGATGTCGCATTTGAAAGAACCCACAGGAGTACACACTGTGGAGAAACTGTTTCCTTGTACAGTGTGGGATAAAAGACATTCTCAAAAAGGCGAATTAAAAATACTCTTAAGAAGCCACACCGGAGAGAAACCTTATGACTGTGCAGTTTGTGTTCAAGAATCCATTGAGGCGTCTCATTTGGAAGAGCACGCAAGAAAACACAAGAGAAATTAAATTAGGTGTTGACTGACCAATTGCATGTGAGTTAAGCCATCCCACCTGATGCTACTCAGCCAATCAAATCTGCATCTGCACTGAACATGGGGACTGTAACTACAACGGCGAGACCATCTCACTGCTCCAACCCCTGTTGTTAGGGCTGTCATGGTTAACCGGATTTCCTTTAACTGCACTATTTTTTTTTACGCGCCATTCACGGGCGCACGTCCTGTTTGACCAGCAGTTTAGGGAAGTAGCGGTGACTGTGGAACCACAAGTGGGAACAAATATTAGGTAAAAATGGGTAAGGAAAAGGGTATCAATTGCTAAATTGCGGGCTAGCCGTACTGCTGGCAACACAAACCAGGGTACGAGAGAAGGGTACGACCATTAGTTGAACCTTGGCCAATGTGATTTTTGTCCCGGTCTCGAAACACGGGACCATTTCCACACCCTTGCAAGGGTGCTGGAGGGTATGTGGGAGTTTGTCCAACCGGTCTACATGTGCTTTTTGGACTTTTTGAAAAGGCATTCGCCCCTGTCCCTCGCGCTCTGCGGGGGGTGCTCCGGGAACAGGATTGGTAGTGCGTTTGGGTCTCCCGGTTCTGTCCGGTCTAATCCAACTCATCACCAGGTGGTGATCAGTTGACAGCTCAGCCCCTCTCTTCACCCGCGTCCAGAACATGGGGACACAGGTCTGATGCGACACGACCACAAAGTCCATCATAGACCTGCGGTCCAGGGTTGTCCTGGTGCCAGGTGAACTTGTGGACGTCCTTATGTTGGAACGTTGTGTTCCGTAATGCACCGTCGCACAGAAGTCCAACGATGACACGCCACACGGGTTCAGATCGAGGAGGCCGTTTCTCGTTCCAGGTCACACTGTCATTGCCCCAGTGGAACTATGGAGTCACCAGCTGGGGTGCTGAATTAGTGACGTGTCAGTCGCGAACGAATCGGCTCTAAGAGCCAATTGAGAGCCGATTCGTTGTTTTTATTTTTTCCCCTGAATTGTGACGCAATAGGGGCGGGGTGAAACAGCACATGGAGGAGGAGTTTTTGAACGCCAATCTTCAGTAAAGACGCATTTGCTTTTGTTTGTTTTGCTTTTTTTTATGTCATGTGTTTTTTGCATTATAGGCATGTGACCGGTTTTAGAATACGATACTATTTTTTTGTAGCTGTTAATTAAGGATTTAAATAAATCCATTTGAATAATAAACATTTGATATGTTTTTTTCTTTTGAACCATCCATCCATCCGTTTTCTTCCGCTTATCCGAGGTCGGGTCGCGGGGGCAGCAACCTAAGCAGGGAAGCCCAGACTTTCCTCTCCCCGGCCACTTCATCCAGCTCTTCCCGGCGGATGCCGAGGCGTTCCCAGTCCAGCTGAAAGACACAGTCTCTCCAACGTGTCCTCGGTCTTCCCTGAGGCCTCCTACCGGTCGGACATGGCCTGAACACCTCCCCAGGGGGGCGTCCGGGAGGCCTCCTAACCAGATGCCCGATCCACCTCATCTG
>QODF01000434.1:116698-203219 GCA_024372805.1 Oostethus manadensis
GCCCAACGGAGATTTGAACCCAGGTCTTCCAGATCTCCTGACTGTGTGGCCAATGTGCTAACCACTCAGCCACCGTGCGGCGTAACTAAATCCACTTGAATCAACTACTGCTGCTCTGCGGCTAATGAACAGTAGCTAAGCGCTGAACATAACATGTAACTTCAACGGTTACCTGCCTACAAGTGCCCGCAAGGCATGCTGGGCAGTGCGGTGGCAACAACAATGATAAAAGATTGGATCTCAGGAGTATGTGAAAATGTTTTTGTTTACTTCCCCAAAGACCTCATCGTGCTTTGCAAGCCATCAAAAACGCGGCAAACATGGCCGCCTGGTGGGAGATACCCAGCATGCCCGTGGGCCGCCGTCTGCCCACCCAGATCTAGGGCCCTATCGTATTGGAGCGCTAACAACATGAGCTACAATATGTTTAATTCTCACACACACACAAATAAGGTGTCTTTAGGTAACTTTTCTGACTGAAACCATCAAGCCCAAATCCATACCGAGGAGTGTGGACTAACGTTTGTGGACTAAAGCATTTCCTTGTCTTCTGGTGTCCTGCAGACGTCGTAGAAGAACATCTTTTTCCCGAGCAGCAGGAGTGGACCTCCAGGATGGAACGGGAGGAGCCACAGCCCTTCCACGTTAAAAAAGAGGAGGAGGAGCCATGGTACGTTAAAGAGGAAGAAGAGGAGCCGCAGCGCCGCCTCATTAAAGAAGAAGAGGAGGATCACAGTATCAGTCAGGAAGGAGAGCATCTGGAAGGACAGGAGGAGATCCCAGTGATTGGCGTGACGGTGAAGAGTGAAGATGATGAAGATCAAAGCGATGTGGAGCCCCCAAGCAGCAGCTCAACTCAACACGTGACAACAGAAGCTGTTGGAGACCACTGTGGAGGATCACGAGGAGACCACCTCTTAGCACCGCTATCAGATAGCGACGACGCGACGCCACACTCTCCCGACACCGACGACGAAGACTCCGAAGCTGGTGTGACACGTCACGCTGACAACACCCGCTGGAAATGCTCTCAGTGTGGCAAAACTTTTGTCAGCAAGGCAAATCTGAAGCTACACATGAGACGTCACACGGGAGAGAAACCTTTCGCCTGCTCGGTTTGTGGAAAAAAATTCTCTCAGCAGTCAAACTTGAAAGTGCATGCCAGGATACACACTGGAGAGAAACCTTTTCCTTGCACACTGTGCGGTAAAAGATTCAATCAGAAAGCCGAGTTAAAAAGACACACAAGAATACACACTGGAGAGAAACCCTTTTCCTGCTCAGTTTGCGGTAAAGGATTCATCGAAAAGTCGAATTTGAAGGAACACACAAGAATACACAGCGGAGAGAAACCTTTTCCCTGCTCGGTTTGCGGTAAAAGATTCCATCATAAAATTAATTTAAAAACACACACACGGATACACACCGGAGAGAAACCTTTTCCTTGCGTGGTGTGTGGCAAAAGATTCTCTCAGAAAGGTGTTTTAAAAAGACATGCAACAATACACACTGGAGAGAAACCTTTTCCTTGCGTGGTTTGTGGGAAGAGATTCAATCAGAAAGGCGATGTAAAGAAACACGTAAGAATACACACAAGAGAGAAACCTTTTTCCTGCTCCGTTTGTGCTGAAGGATTTGTGGAGATGGCGCATTTGAAATCACACATGAGCATGCACACTGCAGAGAAACCGTTTCCTTGCACCTCATGCGGCAAAAGATTCTCCCTGAAAGGTGACTTGAATAGACACGCAAGGAGGCACACTCAGGAGAAACCGTTTTCTTGCACAGTGTGCGGGAAGAGATTCTTTCAAAAAGGCGATTTAAAAACACACGCAAGATCGCACACCGGAGAGAAACCTTTTTCCTGCCCGGTTTGCGGTAAAAGTTTCTCACAGAAGATAACGTTGATAGGTCACGCGAGAACACACACAGGAGAAAAGAACCTGGAGCAAGCAGGTGGTGTTACTTTGAAAGACCTCTAATGGAAGGACTTCTGACATGATGATTAAAAAAAAAATCTATCAATGTGTATGAATGCTCTTTGAACAACTTTTTTTGTTCCTAAAAGCCTTCTCTGGCAGTCGTCCGAGAGTTACCGCATCGCACTCGGCGCCGGTAACAACCTCATTTGGGCTGAAGGTGGTCCATTACCATGCATGATGACGCCATCACCAAAATATGTGTTTCAGCATGTATTTTCTTTAACTAAAAATGTAACAATCGCTAAATGTTTCTAGCTTTTTCATGTTGTCTCCAAACACGGTGGACACCTAGTATGCTGGTAGGTGGGTGCTGAGCTGGTCAGTTACTGTTGACGATAACGTTGACCCGGAGATCGCAGATGGTCAAAGCTCAAGAAGTTAGAACACTGAAAAAAATGACTTTGCAGAAAACCACGTCGAGTCATATCTCAAGTTAAAGGTCTTGGCGAGCGCTTTCCTAATCTGTAACTATATTCCCAATATTCCCTGCTAGGATTGTGGAATCATGCAAAAACCTGTTTCTTAGTTAAAAAATTCCTGCTTAAGTTTTCCATAATTTTTGTCATTTCACCTGTCAGGTAGGTACTGTATCGGAGCTGGATCAGACTAATACAGTCTTTAAAGTGGCTGCAGGAAAGAAGTGTGCCTCTGCTTATCTGGCACAAAACATGCAATGCAGGAGGAGTTCCAAGTTCCTCAGAGAACCCTGAAAAGGTTTGCAGTCTTGCCAGTCCGGGAGCGAAGCCCTGAAAGGTCTTAGCAAACCTTGACTCACAAACAAAAGAAATATTTGACTTCGCTGTGGCTAGATCCGGGTGTGTGGCTAGATCCGGGTTTGTGGCTAGATCCGGTTTTGTGGCTAGATTTGGGTTTGTACGTTTTGAGGTGGTTGGCGAGATGTTTGAACACGGCATCCTCAAACGAGTCAGAGTTCAACTTGAAAGCCTTCAAGAGTCTCTTCGTGGTGCGATACTGCCGCATGATGTCCTGGATGACAATCTTGGTCAACTTACTGTAGGTGGTCATGTCCATGTCGGCCAGGTGCTCCAGGTCGGCCACCTTCAGGATCTTGTGATAGACGTTGCTGATTAACAGCTGCAATTCATACTGTCCCATGGACTTTGTGACATTCCTGGGAAAGTCTTTGACCAGTGTCATGATGAGCAAGCTCACGAGCCCCCTAGCTAGCTTCTCCGGCATGGCACAAGTGAGGTGAGCTGATGCTATGGAGTCAGTACCTGAAGCTTTTGCGCCATCTTGGGAATGCGACTGGATGGTGTTGCAGTCGTCCTCAGAACTGGATGTGGTGTCTGCAGTCCGGATTGAAGTGATGAGCGTGTCGGCGTCATTTAAGGCACCACACACGCCGTCCACCCGGTCCTTCCCCTTTCTCGACTCCATCTCCATCCAGAGGAGCACCTGTTGCAAGAACTTCCCCACAGAATCTTCAACAATGTTAAAGAGGACATCTGTGTGACGTTTCTTGCGCTTCCTCCCCCCAAGGGACGGCTTGGCTGCGAGCTCAATTGTCGCCTGGTTAGCCTTGACGTAGACATAGATTTTATCCCTCAGCTTCTTGGAAAACCTTCTGATGTCATCATGGAGGGACGCTGTGGTTTTTGTCGCTTTTGTTCCCACCACTGCAAAACTGTTGTACAAGTCGTGAATGTCACCCCGGATCGCCTCAAAGCTCAGAGGAGGCGGACAGCCAGGGGTCTGAAGGAGGAACCCTGGCAGGGACACCTCAGCAGCCTTACATGGGCCCTGGAGACTCACCAGGTAGTCAGAGTCTTTCCAGAGACTCTGACTGGCCACATCCGCCATCAGCATCTCGAATCGCTTTTTTGAGAAGTCGACAAAGCTGTTTTTGCGTGGGGTCCTTTGTGCAAAGAATCCAAAGAATTTGGTCAGGGTCTTCTGAATCAACTTCAGATCAAAATGGGGGATGACCGAGGTGCTATTGTTGCTGCTGCTCCTGTCCATGTCTGAGGTGGAGGGAAGGTCAGCAACTTTGGTGGAGACCATGTTGGACGCTGTGCGGTGAACATCTTTAGCGGTCTCGGTTTGTACAATTTCGGTTACTCCATCAGTCGTGTCATCAACGCTGATGTTGGGCTCTGTGCTGTAGGACGGCGTCCGACTCCCTGGCTCCTCAATCTCTGTCACCTGGGAGTGGTCCAGATGCACATGGCCTCTTGACGGCTTGCGCCAACAGGGTCCAAAGCAACGAGTTTTAGACTCCACATGGCCCAGGTAAGTACACAACGCGCCACAAGCAAGACGCACCATCTCGTAAAGCACACTGAGATTGGTGAAGGTACCCGGCATGTAGATGAGCGGCACCAGCCGCTGTTCTACCTTGTTCGCCGACGCCAAACCACGATTCACCCTCTGGGAAATCTCGTCCGTCAGCAGGGAGTCCATTTTGTTGGCGAAGTCGCACTCTTGCAAGGGGATGCTGAGCGCCGAAGCAAACGCGCTGCTCATGGCGCCCTCCAGGACCGGCGTCATCTGGTCAATCCTCACTTTACCAACCCGCTCCTGGAACATCGGTATGATGATCTTCAAGGCATCGGCGGAGAGTTTCTGGGTCATCTCTGTGCACATGTCGGCCAGCGTGGCCCCCGTGCTGGAGTCAAACTGGCCCTCAGCCAGGAGGCACCACTGGGCTGGCAAGATCCTGCCAAAATATTTGGACACAATCGGCAGGAGAACCTCCTGTTCCAAACAACAGTCTGCGTCCATTTTCTCGCGTCCCAAGTGGAGTCACCTTAAGAGTCTGCGAGGTGATTGGTCAGTCACCGCGTTGTGACATCCTGCTTAGGAGCTCCCGCCTGATGTCCCTCAGTGACAAAGGACTGCCTTGTGATGTCACGCAAACTGTCTTGCATATGAGAGTGATGACATCAGTGGACTTTGAAAGACCACGTCTGATAATATGAATGGTCTTTCATGACCGTTATTTTTGGTTTATGCTCTTGCTTTATTTTCTGCGGCACGGGAAAGGCATGAGAGTCGAGGGCTCGTTACGCGTCCGGTCGCCGATTCCTTTGCAGAGTTTGCGACGGGATTTCATGACCCACTTCATTTATAGAAGCCTGTTGTGTTTACTACCGGCCGCAGTGCAAGGCAAGCCTGGGCAACGTGGAATTCCGGAAACTATAAAGACCGTTCAGTAGGTTGTCTAAAACCCTTGTTACCCTGCCCTCGTGCAAGACGAGGCAGGCGCACCTCCCTAACCTGACTACTCCGTATAAAGGGTTCAATCTCCCCCGTTAAGGGATGGAGACCTTCTTAGCCAGGGGCGAGGGCAACTGGCCCAGGATTTCACAGCCTTGGTTTTGGCAAAGGCGGCCCCGCTGCACCCGAAACGCGCACGATCAGAGTAACCGATTCACTTGTTTTGGCCGCAGGCGACACCGGACCCTCTGCCTTTTAGGACCGCTCCCCCTCTAAAATGGTTTGTTGCTCTTGGAAAAGACCCGCTAGCGATAAAGAGGGACCTGTTAGTATACTGTACCGGAACAACCTCAAAGGAATACATTCTGTACCACACCTGCTTACTCTTTGTATCACAGAAAATAAGGGACGACAACTCTCGGATGGTTGCAATAGATGACAGGTTTTATCAGGACAGGTCAGCAAGGGCTTACAAGCCGTCAAACATGACTCTAAGGAGAATACTCTTAAAGGACTAGCTCCCTTGAGCTCCACCTACATACCTCCGGGTAGGGAATAAGCCCTATCTGGAAATCCAGTACTTCATTCCCACCTAGATGGCGATGCCAGGTAATAAAATGGAAAGTCCAGAAAGAACACGTTCTCTGCTGGGGATTATTTCTAATCCAGGGGAAGGGGACGGTGAGTGATCAGGTCGACGGCTTCCCCCGGGAGTGCTCGTGGATCTAGGTTGCTCCCGAACGCGGCAAGAAACAGGTCGGCTGCTGTGGTTGGTTCCACATCTGCCGGTCTGAATCTCATCAAGACCGCTGGAACAGACGAAGACCAATCTAAATAGCAGCAGCATGAGCGCCTTGGAGGGTCTGACACCTCCAAGGAACCAGACAGCGGGACCGAGTGGACAAAGTCAGCCAGAAGAACCAACCAGGCGTAATGCCTGTACTTTTACACGAGTTACTACTACTCGTGTTGTATGGTTAGACTTTAAGGCGATATAGCAGGAGCGTGGTAGACCATTAGGACTGTTCTGTTTCTTGATGGTTATGATTGTTAAAAATTCTAACTAATTGTTGGAATTTATCCATCTTTCCCTCTAGTGGGTATTTTTTATGGCTAATTTTTATTTTACCCTAGGTACCCCCTAGTATAGCTTCTAGGTCACTTGACAAGGAACGCCAATGTAACTTCTGGGAGGGCGTGCAGTTTTTGAGGTCTAGCTTATCTAGAGTCTTTATTTTGTGCCGATTAGGCCGTCGAAGCTCACGAGGGAACAGGAGTGACTCTTGCAGACTACATTTTGTCCAAGAAGCAGAATTGAGTTATGGCAGCCAATCTTTGCTCTTTTAACTCTTCTAGTTCAGGACTTTTCTCACGACAAAGGGAAGCAGACACGGTTGACAGGAGGACAAGGTTTTATTGCCCGGGTCACATGACCACAGCGTCAGACTACAGGGATGAAGATGGTCACCAGTCACGACACGGTTTGTATTCCGAGCGGTGGGCTGGCGGGCTTGAGTAAAGCTCTTCCCAGGGCCGTGAAGAACTTCTTGAAATTGCTCTTCTCCGAGGCGAGGTTAAAGGTTTGGAGGTTTTTGATCAGAAAGTTGGACACGACGTCGTCAAAGGACGGCTCGTCTGAGATGAGGGCTTCAAGAAGCTTTTCCTGACAGTGGTACTGCTGCAGGAGGTCCTCGATGACCGTCTTGATGAACTTATTGTAGGTGACCATGTCCAGGGTGGCCAGGGGCTCCAGGTTGACCTCCTTGAGAACCTTCCGGTAGATCCAGCCAATGATCAGCTGCACGTCGTATTGCTCGATGGACTTCCTGACTTTCTTCGGGAAGCGCTGGACCATCGTCATGATGAGCGTGCTGACGACATTCCTCGCCAGCTTCTCCTGCAGGGGCGACGCGGTGTAGGCAACCGCTGGTGGGTCGGTCGTCTCCGGGTGGGTCTGCATGACGGGAGTGCGTAGCCGGCGAGTTGCTGCGATGGGTCTGGTCGCTGGACTGGCTTGCACCGGCTTCCGTCTGACTCTGTGACAAAGCCGCCGGTGCTCTTTATGATGCCGCACGCATAACAGCGCGGTGACATCACAAAATCTTCATAGGCCAAGGAGCCACCTTGAAGCACATCTCCCAAAGTTGACCCCTTTTTAGGGTCTTTGATGGAACCAATGCAAACAAGTCTTCAGAAATCACGTCCAGTCAAAAAGGCACCTCATTTGTGGTGCTTTGGATTTGGGGGTTACACACTCGTAAACAATTTGGTCAGGGGATCTCCTGAGCAGATCAACCAGTACTGTAAAGTCTAAAAAAATGTGTCTGCAGTTCTGCTCTGTGCCCCTCCTGGATGACTGAGGTCCTCACTCTATTTCTAGGATGAGTCCAGACACGCTACAAAGGAAGCTCATTTGGACCGCTTGTATCCGTAATCTCGTTCTTTCCGTCACGACCCAAAGCTCAAGACCATGAGTGAAAGTGGTGTGATCCACCAGGAAATGGAGAGATTTGCGTTCTATGCCGGTCGGGTGCAGTGACTACATGACTGGACCTCAGGGCTCCAACCTTCCATCTCTGGTGAACAAGTTCCAGAGGTAATTGAACTGCTCCACTTGGGCAAGACCTCGGTCCCAAACCGAAGGGTGCAATTCCCCCATTTTCTGACTGACAACCACGGCCTCGGATTTGGAGGTGCTGAGTCTCAGCTGCAAACCACCCCGGGTCCCTGCTTGGTGATGCCATCGGCACCTGAAAACAGAAAAGACGAGATCCCGAGGTCCCCAAAGCGGACCCCATCAACGCCTCGGCAGAGCTTTTTCTGTCCATAACAATAATGAACAGAATCAGAGACAAAGGGCAGCCAGACCAGACTCCCGGTCCAGTTGTACTAGGACCTAAAAATTGTCATTAGCCCTGAGCCGGAGGATCCCATTGGCTGTCAAGACACAAGACCATCCTTGGCCCAAATCGAGTGCAGTCCAAACTGACATGACAAGGAGATCCCACCTAGTGGAGGGGGCTCCATCATGATCGGGGGCGCTTCAGGTTGTGCAGGGGCGTCGAACGGGAGCCGGCTATGTGGCGATACCGGGAGGGGGGGGGGTCCTCTGTCATGACGGAGGGTCCTGGTCTGTGTGGTAATGTCCATCCCGCGTGTTCTCCTCATCGAAACCCAATTTGGGGATGGACCGCATGGGAAGTTGACCAAAATGGACGTCCTTTTCTTGCATGAGCCGGGACACGCGGGGGTCACTCCTGTCGCCCGGCGACGCACGTGCATCCCACCGCCAGCTCGTACGGACACCGGCACCAAAAGTTGTCGCCGACTCTCCTGTAGACGGGAATCTGGATGACGATGGGCTTGGCCACCATGCGGGCCAGCGTGCAGCGCCGGCAGACGGCGTGCTCGATGACCTCGGGGTCCCTGCCCTCGGCCTTGCTCACCCTGCCAAAAAGGAGGAGACGAATCCTCGAAAACCGGTCTATCGGGCCGTGGTAGACCCCGACACAGGGTATTCCCGGGGATACAGTACTTTACACTCCGACTGTACTTGGTCTTTGAGAAGTCCTACACTCATCCTGCATGCAAGTCATCAACGATGAATACTTTAATACTATTAATCCTACTCTACTGTGTGTTGGTAGTAGTAGTAGTATCAGGAACAGTATTAGCAGAGTTGGCAATAGCAGTATTAATATCAGTAGTATTAGTAATAGTTTTAGTATAATTAGTACAATCAATATTGGTAGTGTCAGTGTTAGTAATAGTATTATCGGTATTAAGTAGCCTTACTAATAGTAACAGTAGTAGTAGTATTCATTCAGTATTAGAGATGAAGAAAGTACCAGTGGTAGTATTAGTACCAGGCGTATTAGTACTGATAGTAGTATTATCTGCAATTTGAGTATAGTGGAAGTAGTAGAAACAGCAGTATTCGTAGCATTAGTGTTAGTAGTATTAGTAATAGTGGTAGTAGTAATAGTGGTACTAATGGCAATAGCAGTAGTAGTGTAAGTAGTAGTATTAGTAGTCATAATAGCATTACTTATGGTAATATTAGTAGTAGCCACATCGGTGATACTATTTGTAGCATTAGTAATACTACCATTAGCAATGGTAGTATTACTATAGGAGCAATAGTATTATTATAGTAATGATAATAGCAGTAGTAGTACTACTAAAAGTAGTAACAGTAATAGTGCTATTAGTGGGAGAATTAGTAACAGTACTAGTTGAAGTAGATTGTAGTAGTAATTGCATTAGTACTAATAGCAGTGGTAGTAGTGGTACAGTAGTAAGGATAGTATTATTAGCATAATAGTATTAGCAGCATTAGTCATGGTACCATTAGTAACAGCAGTATACCGATAGTAATATTAGTAGTAGTAGTATTGATAATAGTAACGGTAGTAGTAGTTGTGAAAGTGTTATTAGCAGTAATAGCAGCATTGCCTGTAATAGTGGTATTAGTAGTACTAGCTGTAGTAGTATTAGTAGCAATAATAGTATTACTATCATTAGTAGGAGTAGTATTAGTAATAGCCATATTGGTAATACTATTATTAGTACTAGCAGCATTGGTAGTAGTACTATTAGTAGTAGTCGTGTTGGTAATACTATTGTTATTATATCCTAATACGTAGTAGTACTGTGGTAGTAGTACAGTATTGTAGCACTGTTAGCAGCATTAGTTGGAGCAATAGTATTATTAGTAGTAGTATTAATAATAGTAACTAGTACTAACCGTAGTAGTAATAGAAGTAGTAGTATTAGCAGCATAGGTACCAATAATAGGAGTATTGGCAATAGTAGTTGTGTTGATAGTAGCGGTAGAATTGGTAACAGCAGTATAAGTAGTAATTGTGTGTACAGACACAGTACCAGTAGTACTAGTAGCAGTACTCCTGTCTTTGGAAAGAAACTCACGTGAGGTTCCAAGGAGCGACGGAAGAATCTCCGAGCTCGGACACGTGCCGGAAGCGCGCGTGGCGGTGTTTGCTGGTGAGCGTGCACTGGTGGGGACAAACGGGAGAACCGCACGCCACTCCCAGTAAAACCACCACCAACTGGAGGCGGCAGAAACACACACACACACACACACACTCAGCACGTGAGTTGCAGGAGCGAAAAAGAAGAAGGAGCTCAGAACTCACCAGGAGCAGAGGAGCAGAGGTCATGCTGAGCGTGGACAGTCCGGGTTGGGAGGAGCGGGCGGGCGGGCTTGTGGTGGACTTGGGGCCCCCGCTGGGTTTTATGAGCGCCGGCGGTCGTGACGCCGCCCGACATTTGCATGGCGGGAAGACGAGCGCCGACCGCAGAAATACCCCGACAACCTTTTTCCAGTCCTCCCGCTTTGCCTAGCAACACCCGGACATACTCGCGCCCCATTGGTTGCTTTTTTTCTCGTGTCACAATTTCCTCCCCCCTCCTAAATATTCAATATTCTTGAAAAATTCCTCTCTTATTGCATTTTTTGGAATTCATTTTCCCCCCCATTATTTTTGAACGCATTTAAAGTCACTCATTCATATTTCATATTTCATATGATCTAAAATGACCACAACTTTAGCTGATAAAATGTAGGACTTTTTTGCAAAAACAAATTGAGATTTTATTCCCAAACTTTTTGCCTCACAAATGAAAATGTATTTAAAAATAGAATCCAACTTTATTTGCGTCACTTTTACGTCCAAATATTACAGATTTGTTCTCATTTTCTTATTACAACACATCACAACTTAAGAAATATTACAGCATTATTCTTGTAAAATGCTAACTTTCATTTCCATTCTTGGCAAAACGTCCAATTCATTCAATTACAAATATAATATCTGAAAATGGAATATGACTTTATTCTAAAAGAAATTCTCATAAATAATAATTTCTCATGACACCCAAACTATGACGTGTCCCACATAAAAAAAAATCATAAATATTTTGTATGTATTTATATATTCTCCCATAACTTTTCTCATCATTATTATGAAAACTAAATTATTAAAAAGAAAATCCCACTCATAAAATGATTCTCATTACTTTTTACACCCAAAAAAATCATTTAACATTTTTTTACTAAATGTTCATTTTTATTTTTTGTATTATTCATCATGGTTTGTCATAAATACACTTTCATATGATAAAACTTTTCTTATGCCCTCAAAATATCACGTAAAATACTTTCCCGTCACTATTATTATCATTATATTCGATTTTTAAATGTTTGTTATTCACATAATATGGCTTTTCCTGTAAAATTGTACACATTTATTTTATTTTATTATTATTTTCATTCTCTGAAAATGTGACTTTTTCCCTCGGAATATAATAACTTAATAAAAAAAACCTGTTCCCTCACAATATTTTCATATTTTGACTTTTTTTGGTCGAAATATTTCTTTTCCTCACATCTTTATGGTTTTTTTTGCCCTCATTCGTGTACACGTCCAGTACGGTGTGCAGTAAAAGTCACTGTTATGGCAGCACGTGTGCTTCCCAGGGGAGGAAGAACGTTTCCAAAGCAAAAGTTTAGGAAAGTCTGCTGTCCCTGCAGCAAAAGTTGTGATTCATGTCGGCTGTGAGTCAAACGTAGCAACACAGCAAACGCTGCTTACAACCTGTTTTACATATCGTGTGTGTGTGTGTGTGTGTGTGTGTGTGAGAGGGATTCCCTGCCCACTCACATAGAATAAAACAATTAGCATCAATGCTGACTAGATCTGGCTATTTATCTCTAATAACAGATTAAAAACATTTCCAGGAAAGAAAAAACATGTTTTGGGGTGATTGTGTGATCCCAGCAGGGCGTATGAAGAATATCGTAGCAGATGGAGAAAGTGCTCGTCAAGACCTTTAATTTGAGATACGACTCAATGTGGTTTCCTGCTAAGTCATTTTTTGCCCCAATTTTCTTACTTTCTGAAATTTCACCATTGGCAATCTTCTTAAGGTCTTAAAACTCTGTCATATACATATATCCTACATAAATGGCAAATTTAGAAAAAAAATGAAAAATTATTTATTCATTCATTTTCTATACCGCTTATAGAAAGGTACCTACCAGGGGTCGCGGGTATGCTGGAGCCTATCCCAGGTGACTTTTGGGCCAGAGGCGGGGTACACCCTGGACTGGTCGCCAGCCAATCACAGGGCACATATAGACAAACAAACATTCACACTCCAATGGACAATTTAGAGCGGCCAATGAAGCTAACATGCATGTTTTTGGAACGTGGGAGGAAAGCGGAGTACCCGGAGAAAACCCACACACACACGGGGAAAACATGCAAACTCCACACAGAGATGCCCAACGGAGATTCCAACCCTGAACCTCCCGAGTGTGAGGCCAACATGCTACCCACTCGGCCACCGTGCGGCCAAAATGAAAAATTATTTTTCAATAAAAATGTAATTATTTTTCAATTAAAAAAACATTGTGGGTGATAACACGATCTTATAAGGGAATATCAAAAAGATAACTACAGACCTTGAAAGGGGTCGTCTAGACCTTCAATTTGAGATATGACTCAATGTAGTTTACTGCCAAGTCATTTTTGACCTTTCACTATGCACTATGAAGGTCGGCATCACCAACGGTAACTAACCAGGTAATCACCAACACCTACCAGTGAAACACCTACCTACCTACCTAATAAATGAAGCGACTGGAAAAAATTGTGGAAAAATTGTGCAGTTTTAATTTTTCTATAACACTTAAAAAAAAACATGTTTTTGAGTGATTTTGCAATCCCTGGAGGGCATATTGAGAATATAGTCACAGATATACAAAGCGCTCATCAAGACCTTTAGTTTGAGATGCGACTCAATGTGGTTTCCTGCCAAGTGATTTTTGACCTTTCGCCTTTCCAAACTTCTTAAAGTTGACATCTATTATCGACATTCTACCCACCTAATACTGTACTGTACTGTCCATTAAGTTTGTAAATGACTGCACAAACTTTGCAAAAAAAAAAATTTCCGCCAGTTTTTAGGCAATCCCATGATATCAACGAGGCAAAAACAAGAACACAAACACAGATTTAGAAAGTGCTCGCCAAGACCATTATTTTGAGATACGACTTGATGTGGTTTACCAAGTCTTTTCTTTCCAATTTTCATGCTTTTTGAACTTTGGACCATCTGCGATCTACAAGTGGATGCTCTTATCAACAGTAACTAACCAGCTAAGTGCCTACTTACCTACTACATGTTTGGAACAACGTGGGAAAAATTTAGCGAAAGCGCCATTTTCAATGACAAAAAAGGTAACGTTTTTGGCGATGACGTCATCCCGTGAGGTAATATCCACGAACTATCGGCAGATCTAGAATGAGCTCTTCCAGACCTTTAATTTGAGGTGTGACTCGATAGTCGGAGATTTCGTTACTAGTTAGTCGAAAATTTGTCGTAAAAATGTTCCCGAAGAAAACGACAGACAAACTTATGGAGTTGATACAATCATTTATTTGCCGTCAATCACAAAAGAAGCCTTTCACATCGCGAGGCAGCGGGACAGAGAACGAGTACCGGCCCACGGAACCCGGCGATGATGTCGTTTCACGTTTTTATGCGACACCAGGTTGCCACGACGACCGATTTGTTTCTCTGCCGAGCCGATAAAGAAAAACTAACATTGTTCAACTCCTCTTTACGAACGTACACAATTATCATACAGGTACACGAAAACACTGACCCCGCCCCACATCGCCTGATGCAACCGGGTCG
This sequence comes from Oostethus manadensis, assembly GCA_024372805.1. NCBI lineage: Eukaryota > Metazoa > Chordata > Actinopteri > Syngnathiformes > Syngnathidae > Oostethus > Oostethus manadensis. The sequence continues at coordinate 130,585 of QODF01000434.1, forward strand.
TGTGATCCGCTGCCCCAATCTGCGCCTTTCAAAAAAAAAAAAAAAAAAAAAAAAATTACAAAAATAAAAAAAAAAATAAAAAATAAAAAAAAAAAAAAAAATCGGATACATTTTTGGCCCAAGTATCGCAGCGAATGCACAAAAATTTGAACGTGATCCGAAAAGAATAGTGACCCGTGTTCCAGACACACACACAGAAAACAAAAATCGTGTAAAATACGATAAATATTGTATAAATGGTGCTGCAGTTACGCCGCTTGGACAAAAGAGGGCGCCAAAGTGCAGATTGGGGCTTCAGACGGAAGTCGACCATCGGCGTGTTTCTCATGGGGCGCGGTGTACATTCTCAGGGTGAACGCGCGCCACAAAATCCGCAACGGTGGCGGTCCGACTCGGATGTGAGGAATGTTTGATTAGCTTCACGTGACATTTTTGGCAGTTTTGTATGAAAACGGTAGAAAAAGAGGGTAACGCTACGCTAAACTTGAGAGTGGCGCCGCGGGGTCAGCTGACATTTACGGTCGCTGTGCGCTGGGGGGGATGGTGTTCCTGAAAGGGGCCCCCTGCTGGCTGCTGGCTTTAATTACACTTGTTGAAATGACATTTATATACAATACATATACACAGCCGTCAGAAACAAAAGATTTTTTTTACACTTTGGTCTTTTTTTTCCTGTTTTGATTTTTATTATAAATACATTGCCCCGCTACAACAACAAAAGAAGACATTTTTGTTGTTTTTGTTTTTTTAAAACGTGTCTGCGTGCCACGTCTTCGTCCGTTAGGTGGTCTGTGAGGGGGAGACACAAAGCATCACAGCCACGATTAGAACATACGCAACCAATCAAATATCATGACATCGCTACCATCAGAAGAACCGGAGTACACAGGGGAGGAAGCCGCCTGCTGTGGCCCAGCACAGTGCACTATATTCGGGCACATGAGCCGAGCAGCCCGGTGTGCCGCTACGGAGGTCGGGAGAAGAGCAGTTAAGAGCGGGAGGAGCCGCCTGCTGTGGCCCAGCAAGGTGCACTGTACTCGGGCTCACGCTCGGAGCAGCCGCTTCGCGTCGGCGTTTCAAGGTTTTTCAACATCCCTCCACTTCAAGTGAATTGTTTACAAACGAGCGCAGGGGAATTTACGACAGGCTGTAGGCAGGGGAAAAAAAGGAGCGCTTGATGTGCTCACCCGCACTGGTGATCTCGCCACATTGGAGCAGTTTTTTGTTTTGTTTATTTAAAATTGTGGGTCATCTGAGCTATTTTGAACGTTATCGGTGTGATGTTGCCTCGACTATCGTGCACCCCTAGTACACCTTGTTCTTGAACGCAACACTGAAGTCTGTAGAGATGAAATTGTATTATTATACATACAGATTCACAATATTTGATATTGTTATTACAAAATATTTATAACACAGGCAGTATATGAATAATTGCAAAAAATGATAACAGATGGCCCTGAAGTTACGATGTGTCCCATAAATCATTTATGCTGCACAAAAAAAGTTTCCCAAATGCATCAAAAAACAAACAAACAAACAAAAAAAGATTAGGCAAAATTCAGAAAGTGGTATTTATTATTCTTTTTACTGTCTAAAATTATTTGACGTGTTATTCATTTACGCACTCGCACAATCATTTAACAGAAGATTCCGTCTTTATAAATGAAAAACTTTCATCATTTTAATAAATAACAAAATGGCTTCCGACTGACTAAATATGTTTACCATCATTAGAGCCCTTCTGACGTGAAATAACACCCCTATGGTCACCTTTACACTCATACTGCCCAATATAGTAAACATACTAAGAGAAAAAGAAGCCGGAATTGAGATGTAATGTAGACCAGGGGTGTCCAAACATTTTCCCAGCGTGGGCCACGTCGTGAAAAACGATATTTTGTAAAGCAACACGCGTAGATATGCCAGGACACCCGCAATTCCGACTTTATTTACATAATGTTTGGACTTTATTCTTGTAACATACATTTTGATGACCTAATTTTTGTATTTTGAAGACGGGATCAAAATCGTTGAACGTTCGTAGCTCTCTTACGGTGCCGGGAGCTTGCACGGGGCGTGCCGCTCCGACCGCCAGGGACCGTCAATAAATGCCTATTGCGTAGAAAAGAGCTCGAGGGGAAAAAAAAAGTCATATATTGTAAATCACACCACAAATTGATTGGTCCTACACTAAAAGTACTTCCCACGCCCCTTTTTCCCCAATTTGATCCTTTATTCCTACCTAAAATGTGGACTTTATTCTTGTCAGTTTTCCTGTTTATTGCTTTTTCGGTGAAAAAGTTGTATATGTGACATCTTACTGTACAATTATACAATACTAGACCAAGTTATAATATTGTTTTTATGAATTTCTATTTTTAAAATAACATTCTAATTAAAAAAAAAATTTAATTGGGAGTTAAATGTTATTTTCATTTTCATTTTATAACTATAAACGTACTATTTATTGACCTCATTGAAATAGGAAATGCTTTTTCATTTCTTCACATTCCCTACACGCACCAGATGCATGCTGGGAGGCGACTCCTGTTTCCCTGCAGACCCTTCCTTCCCTTCATGCGTGTTTGCATAGTTAGTGTTTTGGATTTTGCCCGCTGAGAGCACAGCAACTGGACTTTTTGCATAGCGCGGCGCTCGGGCGCGTGTCGCCACGGCGACCTGAGCAAACAGCCTCGTCCCCGTGCCAATAAAAGAGGCGGCGGCATAAAGCAGGCGCGTGACACGCAAACGTGAAACTACTGATTGTATATCCGTTTGTAAATAACACTCATCTATTTTGAGAGTGCCGACAGCCATAGAACCAGACGTTGGTGGCGGGTGGGGAAGAAGCGGACCATCGTAACGTCTAAATGAACGCTTTAATGACGGACACCGTGGAACGGACTATTTCCATTTTCATTATTATTAACAGTGGTTAGCTTCTTTTTACACTTTTATAACAGTACAGAATGCTCCAAACGTGACCCAAAACGTCGCCCGTGCACTTAAAGCTTTAATGACGGCCACAGTTTGACCCCGGAACAGACCGTTTTCAATGCAGAAGGTTTCTGCGGGAAGAGCCCAGACTGACCTCCGCGCTCTGTCGCTGCATCTTGTGGACGGAGCACGACGACGACTCCTCCCCCGAGCCCTCGCGCTCCGACTCCCGCTCGCGTTTCCCTGTGACGCCGCCCCTCGCGTGGGCGGGGCCTGAAGGTGAAACATTTGTCAGGAAAATAGTTTTTTGTTGCTGGAATGGTGTCGGGCTTTGAGGCGGCGCCGTCCTACCTGGATGCTGGGGCACAGCAAACTGGTGGTACAGTCGGCTGCCGGCGGCAGCGGAGTTGTTCTCCGGCACCGGGTGGCAACCTGCGACACGCAGCGCCCGACGCGTTACATGCATGGTGACGGCCTTCACGTGATGCTGTGTGTGCGCGCGTGCTTCACGCGACCCACCGTGCGGCTGCGCCATCGGCTGTAGTCGCCGCCGGCCGACACCGCCGGGCGCCGCCGACCGCTCCTCGCTGTGGAAATTCAGCAGGATGCTCCCGCTGCCGTTTCCTGCGGCGGCAGAGCCTCCCGACACGCCGGGCACTGCGGCGAGAGCGCGCGGGAGGTGAGCTGGAGGTGAAACGTGACGCCGGCACGACAGAGGACTTACCGTGGGCGGCGCCGTTGTTGTTGCCACAGGTAGCGGCGGGCGGCTGTTCCACGGGGGAGTAGGCCATCAGTCCGCCATTCCCGTTGCCGTTGGTGGACGGCACCGACGCCAGCAGGCCTGGAGGACGCACACATGCGGTGTCAGAGTGGCTCGTCGCCGATGTGATTTCAGAGTGACACATGGCCACGCCGTGTGCGCAGAAGAGCTCGATGACACGGCGGCGTTCGTACCCAGTCCTCGGTATCGGCTCAGCTGCTGGTAGATTTGCTTCATCCTCTCGATGTTGAGGCGGCTGGCCTCGGCGTGGTGCACCATGGGCTTGGGGTAGTGGACGCCGATGACGCACCTGGCGGCTGCCTGCACCGACTCGGGCGCGTTCCACGGGTCGTAGATGAACTTGGCGGGGAAACCTCGGAGGACGGGTAAGTAACGTCTGCAGGCAGAAACAAATCAGATACGTAATAAATATTGAATAATAACTATGGTAAGCGGCATAGAAAATCAAAGAATGAATGAATGATGGCATCTTAGGGCATTTCAATTCATTCAATACTTCAAGCAGCCACCAGGGGGCAGAGCAGGTCTTCCTTCATACAAGACTTTTCACCAAATGGTCTCACATTTGCAACCCACTTTTTTTTGAAGTCATTGATCATTTTTATTGGTTTCTATATTTATATTTTCTATATTTATTGGTTCTATATGTGCCATGCGATTGGCTGGCGACCAGTCCAGGGTGTGCCCCGCCTCCCGGCCAAAGGCAGCTGGGATAGGCTCCAGCATCCCCGCCACCCTAAAGAGGATAAGCGGAATAGAAAATGGATGAATGTTTTTATTTTTACTATTTATTTTTTAAATGTGTATTGTTATTTTTTTACATTTTTATTTCAAAATTAAATGTACTTTTGGATATTTTCTGTTTTTATTTGAGCCATCTTTTATTTTTAATATTGATTTCTTTGAATCTGTTGTGTTTTTATGTCATTGGTGTCTTTTTTACTTAAACTTTCTTACGCTTTCGTTTTTATTTGTATTTTCTCTTTTATCACGTCGTTATTATTTTCTTTATTTATTATATTTTACCGGTATGTTTTTATTTGAGCCAACTGAAAAATACGTTTGTCAAATGTTTTTTATAATTACTTTTTTAAATCTTTATTTGTATGTTTTCTTGAGGCAATTTAAAAATACTTAATACCTTGACATTTTTTTCTAATCGGGTTTTTTTTAATATACTTTTATTGAAGCTATTGTTCATTTTTAACACTTTTATTTAATGATTTTTAATTTTTATTTGTATGTTTTTATTTGAGTCATTAAAAAAATACTTTTGTTAAATCACTTTTACTATTTCTTTTCTTTTTACTTTGATTGAAGTTATTTTTCATTCGTATTTAGAGCCATTTTTATTATTTTTTTTACACTTTTAATTGTTTAATCTTTATTTGTATGTTTTATAGGAGTCATTTAAAAAATACTTTCATTAAATGATTTGTATTGTAATTTAGTTTTTAAAAAATATATACTTTTATTTATTTTTCATTTGTATTTTACGAGTCATTTTTAGTATTTTTTTTACACTTTTATTCCTCCACTCATTGACTTATTTTGATTATCACTGTGAAATCAAACACAATTTTTGGTAATATTTTTCTTTTTACATTGGCTAAGTCATCTTTTGACATTTTCATCATCAAGTGCATTTTTGAGGAGTTGCGGTGTTTTAAGGAAGAAGATACAGTATGTCGCATGAATTGAAATCAGGAAATCCACCTTCTACCTGTACAAGGAGGTGCCCACCTGATGAAGTCCCCGTTGGGGTCGGTGCGCCGGCCGAAGCCCACGGGGCAGTAGCAGTGGAAGAACTGCTGGAAGAAGGAACTGCAGGACAACCACATCCAACTGCCGGCGTTCACGCTCCAGTCGGCGTCCAGGAGCAGCTCCTCGAAGACCTGTTACGAGGACGGGCGACCGAAGCGCTTAAGACACGGACTGGACTGGCGGCGTCACTTTCAATCATCTCGCCGTCGGCCTCACCTTCATCCCTTCCTCCCAGCTGATCCACAGGTCGCCTCGGGTGAGGAAGCAGGCGACGGCGTGGCGGGCCAGGTGGTGGATCCAGCCCTCCTGCCTCAGCTGAGTCATGATGGCGTCGATCCACGGGAAGCCCGTCTTGGCCTCCGCCCACTTGGCCAGCGCCTCGGGGTTTTTGTCCCACGGGATGCGCACGCAGATGGGGTTCCCCTCCATCTTGTCGAAGCGCGGGTTGGCGGTGGCGGCCGTGTAGAAGAACTCCCGCCACAGCAGCTGTCCGTACAGCGAGAGGGGAGGGGAGCTGTTCTTCTTCACCTGGGACGACACAACCACGGCGGAGTCAGAAGCGGACCGAAAGGACGCGGTGCGCCTGGCGCGGTTGCGCCTGGCGCGGCGGCGGCCGAAAGCCCCACCTTGCGGTAGAGGTCGGTGAGTTTGAAGTAGAAAAGGCGGCAGGAGAGGCAGCCGAAGCGCAGGTAGGGGCTGAGGCCCGTCGGGCTGGCCAGCAGCGAGTTGGCGTTCATCCTGGGACGCTCGAAGTTGGCCACCCACGCCTGCAAGGTGCACAAGGAGAGCGGTGCAGAGCATCCAACAACCAACAGTAAGGCAATGTCCACACGTGCACGGGTTTTTTCTTTTCAAAACACAAAAGGGATCTCCACGGCCAACCCCCCCCCAAAAAAAAACGGGTTGTAGGAGCGATAAAACTGTCAGGCCATTTCAGCCAATCACAAGCCTGAAGAAAGTCCTTAAGGGAAAAAAGTGGATCATTTTATTCTTTCACATTAGACGTGATAAATGTCTCAAAAAAACGCCTACGTTCTACTTCTTCGGGTACGGGTACGAGTTTTCGAAAGAAATACCCGTCTCTGACACGGCCGCATTCCTAAAAACCGACAAGTCCGACATTTCATCCTGACAAGAACTTTAGCGATGTAATTAGCTTACTAACGAAACAGTACAGTTTTTCCTGCCATTCCGATACGCATCGCCAGACTACTACTAAAATGGCCGCCACGGTAGCCCGCCTTGGGACTGACCGAGCTAATAGCTGCTAGCTAGCTAACGATCAAGTTTTGCCAACAAACGAACACGGGAAAGCGTCTTTCCGACCGTCAAAGCGCACTGCCGATTAGTGTTAGGAAAAGCAAACTTCACTTTGATTCTAAACAGCTACGTGAGCGCTAACAGAGGAGCTATATGAGTGCTAACAAAGATGCTAAGTGAGCGCTAACAGAGGGGCTTCATGAGGGCTAGCAGAGGGGCTACGTGACAGCTAACAGGGGCTACGTGAGGGCTAACAGAGGGGCTACATGAGGGCTAACAAAGGGGCTACATGGGGGCTAACAGAGGAGCTACATGAGTGCTAACAGAGATGCTAAGTGAGCGCTAACAGAGGGGCTACATGACAGCTAGCAGAGGGGCTACGTGAGGGCTAAACAAGGAGCTACATGACAGCTAACAGGGGCTACGTGAGTGCTAACAGAGGGGCTACATGAGTGCTAACAGAGGAGCTACATGAGTGCTAACAGAGATGCTAAGTGAGCGCTAACAGAGGGGCTACATGACAGCTAGCAGAGGGGCTACGTGAGCGCTGAACAAGGAGCTACATGACAGCTAACAGGGGCTACGTGAGTGCTAACAGAGGGGCTACATGAGTGCTAACAGAGGAGCTACATGAGTGCTAACAGAGATGCTAAGTGAGCGCTAACAGAGGGGCTACATGACAGCTAGCAGAGGGGCTACGTGAGGGCTAAACAAGGAGCTACATGACAGCTAACAGGGGCTACGTGAGTGCTAACAGAGGGGCTACATGAGTGCTAACAGAGGAGCTACATGAGTGCTAACAGAGATGCTAAGTGAGCGCTAACAGAGGGGCTACATGACAGCTAGCAGAGGGGCTACGTGAGGGCTAAACAAGGAGCTACATGACAGCTAACAGGGGCTACGTGAGTGCTAACAGAGGGGCTACATGAGTGCTAACAGAGGAGCTACATGAGTGCTAACAGAGATGCTAAGTGAGCGCTAACAGAGGGGCTACATGACAGCTAGCAGAGGGGCTACGTGAGCGCTGAACAAGGAGCTACATGACAGCTAACAGGGGCTACGTGAGTGCTAACAGAGGGGCTACATGAGTGCTAACAGAGGAGCTACATGAGTGCTAACAGAGATGCTAAGTGAGCGCTAACAGAGGGGCTACATGACAGCTAGCAGAGGGGCTACGTGAGGGCTAAACAAGGAGCTACATGACAGCTAACAGGGGCTACGTGAGTGCTAACAGAGGGGCTACATGGGGGCTAACAGAGGAGCTACATGAGTGCTAACAGAGGGGCTATGTGAGCACTAACAAGGAAGCTACATGAGTGCTAACAAAGATGCTAAGTGAGCACTAACACAAGGGCTACGTGAGTGCTAACAGAGGGGTTAAGTGAGCGCTAACAGAGGGGCTACATGACAGCTAGCAGAGGGGCTACATGAGTGCTAACAGAGGAGTTACTGTAAACTGTTGCATTCTGGGATACAGTACCCCGTGTGTATGATTTCCAGATATGAACAAATCAGCTGAGACACATAAAAACTTCATATTCCGCGATGCATCTCGCTTTGTCTTAGTAGACGACGGTAGAAAAAAAAAAAGCATTATCGGTGGCGGCCATCTTTGTTTATTCACCGGTGGGGCCTTCCGAGGGCCAAATGTTCAACTTCCCAGTTTCTGGAATGCGGCATGAACGTCTTCGTGGTTACTTGGGGGACACAAGCAAATGAACACCAAAGACAGTACTGACTTTTCTCTCCAGGTGGCGCTCTATCCGGGTCAGAGCCTCCGTCTCTCCTCCCGGCCACACGGCGGTGGGCAGGCCCTCGGTGTCGAAGCCTGAAGGCGAGAACAGAACTCGACGGGTCACTAGCCGCCCTGCTCCGTCGGCACGGAGAAATCATCCGTTCCGGGGTCAAGCTGCGTCCAGCGTGGCACATTTCAACATTCGCCAGACCGCAACGTGTAAAAATAACCTCAGAAAACTGCCAGGGATTATTATTATGTTGATTATTATTATGATGATGATGATGATGATGAGTGGGCATTAAACTGAAAATCACACAGCACCAATAGAAATATATAAAATAGCACAAAAATGTGTAAATAATTCCACAGTTAGAGCAAAGAAAGCAGTTTATGGCCGTCTGGGTACACCTTATTAGAGCACCGTGGACCTGCAGTAACACCCCTAAAGTCGCCTCTACACTCCTGTTCCATAATAAGGCAAAAATAAGACTATAATAGCATACAGACCACTCACTGCTACTAAACTATTCCTTTATTTATTTTTCCTTACGAGTTTATTTCTGTAAAAGGTAAACTTTTTTTCTTGTTGGAATGTTAATTTTATTCTGAATGTGTTATTTTGGTATTATAATCCCTTTTTTCCGTTCATAATACTATCCAGTAACGTCATTCAATCACAACTTTGTACCTCTGGAAATATTTTCAGTTTAATGTGGTCAAATTACTGCAAATTTGTCATTTTTGTTCAATAACATTTTGACAACATCATAACAACAAAAAAGGAAAAGGAAGATTTCAACTTTATGCTCCTAAAATGGTATTTTTCCTCCTATTACTACATCGTTGTCGGTTGTCAATCCTTTGACTTTATGCTTGTAAAATTACAGCCGTTTTTGCCATTCTTGTTTTGTTTGTGTCCAATTTTCCACCTATTTCTACATCCCTCTAATATTAGCACTTTATGACTCCCCCCAATTTTCCAAACACAACTTGATTTTGTTTTGCTTGTTACAATTTTTTTTCCTGTTTCAACGCTATGCTACGCTAATGCTAGTTTTTTATTCATGTTTCTATCTCAGTCATTATTTCTACACTATGAAATGTTTAGTTTTTAGTTTTGTTGTTCTTCTCTTTCTTTTTTGCTTCTTTTTTGAATTTCTACTAGGCACTCGTATTGATTAATATTAATTGAAGTCATTTTTTCTTACATTGTTCTTACTTTAATAAAAAGTTTACACCTTCACTCAGTCAATTTAAATGTTTCATTTTTTATGCTTTTGAGTCGGTTGTTTTTAGACATTTATTCATTTAATATATACAATTCTTTTGTTAATATCAGATTTTTTTAATGGATTTTTTTCACATTTTATGTAGTCATTTTATTAAATAATCTTGATTCAGATGTTGCTATTTCTTTACACTTACATTTTCAATGATTTTTTATTTGCATTTTTTTATGTTTCCATTTGAGTCATTTTTATTTGGACACATATAAAAAAAAATTCAAAATTGTGTGTTTTTTTTTAGACATCTATTTCTACTTTGTAACAATTAAATATTTATTTCTTTTTTTTTTAAAGATTTTTTTTTTATGTAGTTTTTTTACACTTTTATTTCTACTTATTTAACAATTGTATATTTATTTATTTAATAGATTTTTTTTTTATGTAGTTTTTTTCACTTCTATTTCTACTTTGTAACAATTTAATATTTATTTCTTTTTTTAATGATTTTTTTAAATGTAGTTTTTTTTACACTTTTATTTCTACTTATTTAACAATTGTATATTTATTTATTTATTTATTTAATAGATTTTTTTTTTTAATGTAGTTTTTTTACACTTTTATTTCTACTCATTTAAAATGTTTGTTTTTTATGTTCACTAAAAGCTTTTAAAGGTCACTTTTATTTATTTATATTTATTGAAGTAATTTGCCTGACCATTTTTATTGTTTATTGTTTTTCTTGTGATCTATTTGTTTACACTTTTTTTTTTGCGATTTTTTGGGTTTTTTTTGACTTTTTTCCAATCATTTTTCATGTTTGCTTTTGTATTTATTATGTTTTTGAGTCATTTTCCAAATAACTTTTATAAAATTGTATTTTTCTTTTCGACTTTTATTGCGTGTTCTGACTTTATGCCCGTAATATTTGACATTCGCCGACCTCGTGACTTTTGAAACGCGCTAAATTGCCCGGCGACTCTGCCGCTTCCTCACCGAGCTCCTCCAGCGACGGCACCCCGTACTCGTCCCCGTGGTCCTCCGAGACGGGGGTGACGCAGCGCGCCATCAGGCTCTCCGTCAGCGCCTCGGCGGGCATCTCGGGAGGATCCAGTCGACTGATCAGGGTCTGGAAGCGCTTGTAGGTGAGGGGGGGCTGCCCGCCGTTCAGCTCGATGATCCTGAGGGGAGCAGAGAGGGCGCCGGCGTCACAACGGTTGCCGACTTCGGAGGACCGTCCGACGGCCTCTGCGGACGTACTTGTCCAGGTCGTAGAGCGTGTGCGATATCCTCACGATGACCTCCACCCCCGCCTCCATCGCCAGCTTCTTGATGGCGGCGTCCCTCTCCTTCCCGAACGGCTCCGAGTCGTACTCGAAGGTCAGGCGGGAGATCTTCCACTCCTGACGCGCACAAAAACAATTCTACGCTTAACGGGGCACACAACGAGTCCAGGAGGTCCTTTCTAGGAGACGCTGACCTTGAAGAGCCGCGGGAACACGTTGGCTGGCTGGCCCCGGACGACAAAGAGGCGGGAGTTGAGCTTCCGAAGGTTGGCGTCCAGGTCCTCCAAACACTGGAGGAGAAACCTGGAGGACACGGAGGGACACATGATGTCATCTTTCGTGTTAAAGAGGACTCCAGTAATGTCATGCAGTAGACCATATTTACAACATGTTTCTCTATGTCTTATTTTCTCCTGTTATGTCTGCCATGTTGGGTGATAGGAGGTGACTGTAGGGGTGTTACTTCATGTCTAGGGGGCTCTAATAACGTGACAAACCATATTTAAAAAGTCAAACAGGTTTTCTATGTCTTATATGTCTTATTTTCTCCTGTTACATCTACCATATTGGATAATAGGAGTGTAAAGGTGACCATAGGGGTGTTATTTCATGTCTAGGGGGCTCTAATAAACAATAAAAACCCTATTTAGAAAGTCACAAACTGGTTTTCTATGTCTTATATGTCTTATTTTCTCCTATTATATCTACTATATTGGGTAATAGAAGCTTAAAGGTGAATATAGGGGTGTTAGTTCATGTTTAGAGGGCTTAAATAACATGAAAAAACATATTTAGAAAGTCACAAACAGGTTTTATATGTCTTATATGTCTTATTTTCTCCTGTTACATCTACCATATTGGGTAATAGGAGTGTAAAGGTGACTTTAGGGGTGTTAGTTCACGTCTGGAGGGCTCTAACAATGCTAAAAAAAAGTTTTATTTGTCTTAGTTTTTCTTATAATTTCCACTATATTGGGTAACAGGAGTGTAAAGGTGACTATGGAGGTATTAGTTCATGTTTAGAGGGCTTAAATAACATGAAAAAAACATATTTAGAAAGTCACAAACAAGTTTTATATGTTTTATGTATATTCATTTTTCTTATTATGTCCACTATATTGGGTAATGGGAGTGTAAAGGTGACTATAGGGGTGTTACTTCATGTCTAGGGGGCTCTAATAACGTGACAAAACGTATTTAGAAAGTCACAAACAGGTTTTCTATGTCTTATATGTCTTATTTTCTCCTGTTACATCTACCATATTGGGTAATAGGAGGTGACTATAGGGGTGTTAGTTCATGTCTAGAGGGCTTAAATAACACGAAAAAACATATTTAGAAAGTCACAAACAAGTTTTATATGTTTTATGTATATTCATTTTTCTTATTATGTCCACTATATTGGGTAATAGAAGTGTAAAGGTGACCATAGGGGTGTTATTTCATGTCTAGGGGGCTCTAATAAATTATAAAAACCCTATTTAGAAAGTCAAAAACAGGTTTTCTATGTATTATTTTCTCCTATTATAGCTACTATATTGGGTAATAGGATCTTAAAGGTGAATATAATTTTCAATTATTTTCATAATTTTTCTTATAATCTCCACTATATTGGGTAACAGGAGTGTAAAGGTGAATATAGGGGTGTTAGTTCATGTTTAGAGGGCTTAAATAACATGAAAAAACATATTTAGAAGGTCACAAACAGGTTTTATATGTTTTATCTGTATTCATTTCTCTTATTATGGCCACTATATTGGGTAATAGGAGTGTAAAGGTGACTATAGGGGTGTTAGTTCACGTCTGGAGGGCTCTAATGTTAAGAAGGTGATGTCGTTTTTTGTGATGTAGTGCAAGAGGAGGTGTTTAAATCACAACTGTGTCCCAAAATCACCCTTAATGTTCATGCGGTGATACCAACATACCCACACTCTGACACCAAGGCTTTCAATGCTGGTATCGAGTGTCAGATCACAGTATCGTTGTGTTTGCGAGAGTTTGTACCGCTTAAAAAAAAAAGCACATCTGGTATCTGTATCAGTATCACACTGTATCGGCTTAGTATCAATACAAGCAAAAAACCAGGAGGTCCAGCAAAATGTGGCCTCTTTTTATTCATTATTCCTATAATGGTCATATTTGTCCTTCTGTTATTTATTATTCATATACGGGTGATATTTGTCCTTCTTGGGCATTATTATTACTATTTATTATTCCTATATTGGTCATATTTGTCCTTCTGTTATTTATTATTCATATACGGGTGATATTTGTCCTTCTGAGCATTATTATTATGATTTATTATTCATATACGGGTGATATTTGTCCTTCAACTTTTGGAGTGGACGGTCAAACTCGTGAAGCGTGTCTTTCTATCTCAGGTCACCCCGTGTACACGCCCAGCAGGCTTCTCTATGCATCTTTAACCGTACTGCACATGAAACAGTGTCTACTATGTTGGGTAATAGCAGTGTAAATGTGACTATAGGGCTGTTATTTCATGTATAGAAGGCTCAGACAATGTTAACAACTGAATCTGTGTCATAGTCTCTTATTATGTGAACTACAATGGATAATAAGAGTGTAAACTGGACTATAGGGGTGTTATTTTATGTCTAGAGGGCTCTAATAATGTAAAAACATATTTTACAAGATTGTAAACAGGTTGTCTGTATCCTAAACGTCTTATTTTCTCTTTGTATGTCTACTGTATTGGGTAATAGGAGTGTAAAGTTGACTATAGGGGTGTTAGTTCGTGTCTACAGGGCTCTAACAATGCTAAAAACTGTATTTACAAGGTGGAAAACAGGTTTTCTATGTCTTATATTCTCCTGTAATGTCTGCAGTATTGAGTAATATGAGTGTAAATGTGACTATAGGGGTGTTATTTCATGTCTACATGTCTCTAATAAGGTTAAATCGTGCCCAAGGTTGTAAACAAGGTTGTCTTTTATAGTCTGATTATGTCTACTACATTGGTCAAAGGAGTGTAAAAGTGGGTATCGTTGTATTATTTCACATCTAGAGGGCTCTAATAATGTCAAAAAAATAAAATAGATTTATTTTCTCGAATTAGGTCTACTATATCGGGTGATAGGCGTGTAAATGTGACTGTAGGGGTGTTCGTTCATGTCGAGAGGGTTCTAATACCGTAAAAAAACATGATTACAAGGCCTGATTGTCTTATTTTCTCTTTGTATGTCTACTATATCGGTAATAGCAGCGTAAAGATGACTATAGTGGTGTTAGTTTGTGTCTAGAGGGCTCTAGTAATATTAAAGACCCTATTTAGAAGGTCGTTAACAGGGTTTCTGTTTTATTTTCTCTTCTCATGTGTGCTATACTGGGTGACAGGAGTGCACAGGTGACTATAGGGATGCTAGTTCCCGCCTAGAGTGCTCTAATAACGTTAGAAACTGCATTCACAAGTTTATATACAGGATTTTCATGTCATATATTTTCTCATCATGTCACGCGCAGTAGCAGGAGTAGAAGCAGGAGAAGGACGCTAATTTCCAGACTGTGCCCCGATCGTAGTATTTTGGGATTACTTGTTCCAGGGCACGTTTGGCCCACTAACAGGAGCAACTCAGCAAGGCGAGTCTAGACGGTGTCTGACCCGCATGGGGATCAATCAAGCGCAAGCCTGACCGGACCTTTCGGGGAGGCTACGGATCAAGCTAATCTTGCTACTAATCTACTGCTGACAAGGCCAGAGCGGGGCGGCTAGCGAGCGGGGCGGCCGAGGCCTTATATAACTGTACCGGCCTACATGTGCTGGTGCAAACACACTCCGGTCCTGCAGCCCAGTAACCCCATTCCTCGCTTCCCGGGGCCAAATACGTCTCCACAAAGTCAAAGGCGCTCGTAAACGACCTTGAAAGGGCTCATCGGGACCTAGAGGGTCGGGAAGAGGTCCCGACGAGGCGCCCAAGTCGCGAGCGTTCCTTGGACTGAAGAAGACGGTGGAAGGAGCGCGCCGACAAACGGGGTCTTCCGGCGTCTGCTCACCCGGCACAACAACTTCCCCTCCCTCTTAATAAATCATTTGATTCTAACGTAGTTTGCTTTTATTCATGTGCCCTTTTTAGGGATTTCTTTGAAGTAAAACATTTCTTTGGATTCATTTTAGCTATTTTATTATATTTGGGCCTTTTTCGTACACTTTTATTGGTTGTTTTTATCGTTACATTTTATTCTAAGTTTATTCGATGTGAGGTATTTCTCATGCTTTAAAATAATTTTATTTTATTAACTTGTAGTTCAGCAATTCATTTATTTCTATTATTTGTTTGAATGCTTTTCAGTCATTTTTTATTTTCATTAATTCTTTTTTTTTTTTTTTTACAAATTGACTGGTTTTTATTTTTGGAAATGTTTTTTTTATTGGAATGTAGTTTGTTATTTTGATGAAACTCATTTTTGTTCTGACATTGTTTTTTTATTTTTATTTTTGACCATATCATATACTTCATTTTAAATTTTGATTGATTTTTATGAGCATGTTTTTATGCCATTTTTTTGTTATTCTTACACTGTCGAGTCATTTTTATGTTCTTTTTGGAGTCATTTGTATCATTTTGAAGTCGTTGTTATTCTCATTCAGTAAAAACTTATTCTCCATTTCGGTTTTTATTTTTTACACTTTGATCGAAGTCATTTTTACGCCCACACGCTTTTATTATGTTTTTTTTTTTTCCGTTGTAAAAAGCGACATATTCGAAAAAGTGAAAAAAGGAAAAAACAACAATGAAGTCCAAATATTGAAACCAACAAAACAATGTGAAACGTTAAGAACATTATGGGAATAAAGTCCAAATATGGGAATGAGGTCATAATTATGAGAAGACAATTTACATGAAGAAATTTAAAATACTTGGAAAATGTAGAAAAACAGCAGTAATGGCAAAAATAGCCATCATTTTCCAGGAATTGTATTGTTTTTTTTAAACAGATGAGTCATTTTGGTACACTTTTATTCAACTTAGTACTTTTCATTCGACTCATTTGGAGTGGATTCCTGTTTGGTGCCGTTTACTGAAGTCATTTTGAAGAAAAACCTGATAAATATTTTGGGCCAAGAGTTGCGTGTTTGATTCACACACAGCCGGCCTGCCGGAGAAGAAGAAGGTGCCTTCAAGGACCGCCGGACAAAGCGGGAATACGGGAATTACGGGAATAAAGTCATTTTAGTAGCATAGAGTGGACATATGAAAGAAAATTGGGCGTCTCTGTTGGGATATTGTGAGAAAGTGAGCAAAATAAAGTTGCCATTTAGGGAAAACTAATGAATACAGAAATAAAGTCAAAGAATGAATAAAACTGGCGGATTATTTGAGAAGACTGTTGCAATATTTTGAAAATTAAAAAAAGAAAAACCACTGCAATTTCAAGAGAATAAGGTCAAAATGTTAAGAAGAAAAAAGTCGCAATTTAAAGAGCAAAAACTTGCGATTTTGCGAGGAAAATTTCATTTGAATCTCAAGATAAAAAGTCCCAATTTTGAATATGAGGGGGGGAAAAAATACCAGCACTTTAATAGCATCGAATTCCAATATTCCAAAAAACGCTTTTTGGTGTCACAATGAAATAAAAGAAAAAAAACAACAACAAACAAAACTGTCATTTTGGGGAAAAACGGATCGCAAAAAATCAAATGTTGCGAGACTAAAGTCAAAATATTATGGAATTCCAGCCCCGTTTACGAGAAGAAAAACGCGAAAGAAGCCAAAATAGTAGAAGAAAAAAAAGTCCCAATTTAACGAGCATAAACTCGTAATATTATGAGGAAAAAATTCATTTTAAGTCATTACTAAAGTCATTTTAAATTATTGTCATTTTAGTAGCATAAAGGGAAATTTTCAAGAAAAAAATACTTTATTGTTTCAGGATTTTTTTTTTATAGCAAAAATGATATCATTTTAGTAGCATAGACTTGAAATAATAAAAAAGAAAATACATTATTCTTTTAGGATTTGTTTGGTAAAAATAATATCATTTAAATAGCACAGAGTTGAAATATGAAAGAAGAATTACATATCTTTGAAGGTCGCGATATTATGAGAAGGAAACTAAACAAAAGAAATATTTTTGGAAATATTTGACTGGGGAAAAATGTATATCAAAAATATTTAAAAATAAAAAATATATATATATATTATATTAATAACATTATTCAAATATTTACAAAACGTCAAAATAGAAAATGAACAAAACCAGCTGTCATTTAAGAGAATAAAAAAAAGTCCCATTTTTAGGAGTAAAAAGGTGTAATATGACCTTACAATATAGAATATTATAGAAATTATATATAGAAATGATAGAATATTATGAGAAGTCATTTTTGGAGCATATTCATTCTTCACAGACCTGCAATTACAAAAAGAGGTCTTTTTTTAAAGGTCAATAAGAAACAAAATCACGTGGAATTTATATACAGAAAAACATCAGGCCGTTTTAGCAGCAAAGAGTCAAAGAATTCAGGGAAAAATGTTTTTTTTGAAGGTCATCGAGGTCAAATGTGATGGGGGAAAAATAAGCGGCAAATATTTGTATCATTATGTCATTCTAATAAGTGCTGTAATTACTTTTCAAGGTTTTGTTCTTGCACTATTACGAGAAACGGTGGCTTATGATACGGGAATAAAGTCACAAGTTACAAAAAAAGGTTTCGCCAAACGGAACCGGGAAAATCATTTCCCACCAGGAGGGGGCGCCAAAAGCAAGGAGGCCCACGTGGCTGGCAGCCCCCCCACACCCGTCGTGTTCCGTGGCTAAATCGCGCCGACAGTTTGCGCACATGACCCGACGCCGCAGATAGGTTGGCGTTTTGGGACACGCTCCCCCGCCCCGGCAAACAGGGCGGCCATTACTCCGCACGCCCCGCCCTCGTTAGCCGGCAAAGTAGCTTTCCTGGCCGCGCCGTGTCTTACCTCCACCTGTTGACCCCCACGTTGGAGGAGCCCGCGAACCAGGGGTCCAGGAAGTAAACGCAGCGCACCGTGCCCGCGCCGCGCACCGCCTCCCTCAGCGCCGGGTTGTCGTGGAGACGCAGGCCCTTCCGGAACCAGTGGATGGAATTGGGGGCCATGTTGATCTGGAAAAACATTCAAAAAACCCGCGTCTTCAAAACCATCGAGAAATGTAAAAAAAAATTAAAAAAAATCATATTTTCTTTTATATTGCAGCCTTCTAAACTTTTATTAAACACATTTATTTAAATTTCAAAATATAAGCGCCTTTAAAATCCATCATTAAACGCAGGTCAAGGATGTTATTAAGAAATGCTTTTAATATACTTACATTAAAAAATAGATTCCTTCTAACCTGGATCGTTACAGTTTTCTCATCTTTATTTTTGAATTATATCAACTTATTAATAAAAAGGATGCCTTCACCCTCATCACATTAAATGTCATTCATAAAATATATATATATATAAATACTGAATGTATTTTAAAAATGGATGCCTTCAAAGCCATCCTTACGTGTAAATACATTTTAAAAATATATAAAAATGTATTTTAAAAATATATAAAAATGTAATTTAAAAATGGATGCCTTCAAAGAACATGCAAAAATGTAAATACATTTTAAAAATATATAAAAATGTATTATAAAAATATATAAAAATGTATTTTAAAAATATATAAAAATGTATTTTAAAAATATATAAAAATGTATTTTAAAAATATATAAAAATGTATTTTAAAAATATATAAAAATGTATTTTAAAAATATATAAAAATGTATTTTAAAAATATATAAAAATGTATTTTAAAAAGGGGAGCCTTTAAAGCCATGCTTAAATGTAAATACATTTTTAAAATGTATTTTCAAAGCCACCATGACGTCATCGCCAGTCTATTACAAGGAAATCTCTTTTTTTTCCGCCTCGTGGCCGCGCACGCTGGCACGGGCACGCGACAGATTTCTCAGAGGAGTCCCCGTGCCGCGCGCGCGCGCCGCAGGGACGCCTGTCGCGATGGGTCCGCTTCCCGCGTGACGTTCGCCCGGAAAACGCGCACGCGGCGGCGGCGGCGGCGGCCTGCCGGGCAGGATGAGCTGTTCCGACGCCACGTGCGGCATCGGAGTGTTTCGGCCCCGATGCTCAAGTGTAGCACTTTAGCGTTCCGGGTGTCCCTGCTGCGCAGGCGCGGTAGGGGAACGATCAATGCTAAAGTGCTAACGTTACACTCAAAAGCACCATCAGCTTCTCGCGTGTGCGCGGAGAACGGCACGCGAACAGGTTTGGGTTCGGCGCTTGGAAGTGGACCGTGACCCGTCCCCGGTGGGTCTGTGCGCTGCGGGGGCTGCTAAGTCAGCTTCCCCCCGGGGGGGGGAAAGTAGGTCACGCCCGTGGCGCGCTTTGGACGTCCGGGACTTCCTACCGTGTACCGGTGCCACGCGGGCCCCCACGCGCGTGCGTGCGATCTGTGCTTATGGTGGTTTTTGGGATCGCCGAGCCCGAACGGACGAGGACGTAGGGACGCGTTGGGGATCCTGGCGGCAGAAAGCAGGTCAGCAGGGCGCCGCTTATGCAAGCCCGCAATAAAAGTTCTGTTCGCCGTCCTCCGCCCCCGAAACAAAGTCGGCCGTCCTACCTCGCACCGGCGCCCCGCAGCTGGTATTTATGTCAAGCCCGAAGTCAGGAGCATTCCGCCGGACCGCTGAAGTGTCCCTCTTGCCCCTCCACCTGTGGACCGCTTGGTTTCGTAACAGCAGGAGCCGCTGCGCATGCGCCGACTCCCTGGCCTCGTCTGCTGCCGCGTTCGCGCTCGTCGCGAACTTCCAGGCATCGGCCCGCAGACGACGAACACAATCACGTAAAGGAGCACAACACAGCGCAGCAGCGCGGCGCGGCGGCGGACGTCCAGGCGACTACACTTGCATCGAAAAACCTAACCCGGCAAATGCGGCTGGCGTTGAGACCGAATCCACACGCGCGGGGTTTTCGACGGCGCGCGAACGCAGCGCGAGCCGTACGTCAGCACGTCGCCGCCTTCTCATTGGTCGGTTTGCGTCGTTGCGTCACAGACCGGCTCGCGTTTGAGCGGCGCGGAAATGCGGAAGTCCGCGACACGTTAGCATTGGTTAGCTCGGACCGGTTGGTACTAATAATACACCCGATTAGACGCTTGAAAGGAAGTTTCCCAATTCGGGTAGACGGCGGAATTGGCGTAACTTTCAAACATGGAGGAAAAATGGAGGCTTTCTCGCATTTAAATACACGCCATTACAGTGGAGTGTACAGATGACAGCTTCCGGTGTGTACAGCTTGCGTCACGAAGGAGGAGGCATATTGATGATGTCATGAATGAGAGAAGGGCTAGAAAACATACAACAGGTGGCGCTGTGGTGAAAAAAGAGGTATATTGTGTTATCTTGCCTTCTCTAGGGTTAGCGTCACCCCTGGCCCGGTGCTGTTTTCATGCTAAATTTTTTTAGATAATTTTGATCATGCTCATGATTTTAAAAAGTATATGTGGGGCACGGTTATCTTAATAAGCTATTTTTTATTATTAAAATATTACAGAATAATCATAAAAATAATTATATATATATGTATAATATACTAAAATGACTTAAAATGAATTTTTTCCTCATAATATTACGAGTTTATGCGGAGCACACCCCACAGTGCCTTCTCCAAGTCCACAAGACGTTACTATTTTTAGTCCATTTTTTATGTATTAATAACTTTGTTTCCTTTTATTTAAGTCATTTTTCTGTGTATTAATTGGATTGTTAATTACACTTTTAAGTGAATTTTATTTGTATGTTTTATTTACACTTAAGTTCTTTTTGTCTTTATTTTTACTTGTGCACATTTTTATTTATTTACGCATTATGTCTGTACTTATAATTAAATGTTACATTTTAAAAATCTTTTTAAGTCAATTTGATTTTTATTTATATGATTTTTTTTCACTTCTATTTAAGTACATTTTATTTGATTATTTTTTTAACGTTTTAGTTTTGTATTTAATTTTTTAAATTATTTTTTTAAATGTTACAATATTTTTTTTCTATACCTTTAAGTCCATTTTTCCATGTTGTTGTTTTTCAAGTCAACTGTATTTGTATTTATTTCTTTACTTTCTAATGTCCATTTTATTTTAATGTTATTGTTTACACTTTTTTTTGTATATGGTATTCTTATTTTAGTCCATTTTTACGTTTTTTTTTTTTTTTTTTACTTTTACACCTCTCTAATTTTTTTTTACCAGTTCAAAACCTTTTGAAGACAATTGAAATTTTAGTTTTGACACTTGCTCAAACTATAAGTGTAATTAGTTTTGATTGACACGTCGAGGGTATTTTCATTCCCACGCGCAGACACTTTTGCAGAGCTGAAATGAAATATGAAACATTGCACCGTATGATTTGTTATGAAATATCTCGGTCATGTAAACAAAGTTCACGTGTTTTTCTGACCCCTGCTGGCCACCAGACGAACTGCAAGGGCACGCGTTAAAGGCGCCAAACGTGCTGGGCTACGTCACAGAGCAGAAAGCGGCGCCACGCGAAGGCAGTTGCCGTGGTTACCGAGCGACTCGCTGACGCCATCTTTGATCGCGCTGCTTTGGCGCGGTGGGGGCGGGGGACGTGACGTCACCACCCTCCCGCTCCGCCCGTACACAACGGGGGCAGCTCGTGAGCTGTCCGTCCACGGGATTGCCGGCTTCTCAGCGTCCAGTCCTGGCCCTCCCGCTGGTCCTCCTCCTCCTCATGTTCCTCCCGCCGCGGAGCGCGGAGCTGGAGACGGCGCACGGGCACGTGGTCACCAACAGCACGCCCTGCAGCGTCACCTGCGGCCTGGGGGTCAAAGTGCAAACGGTGTGCGACGTGAGCGACGGGAACGGGAGCGACGACGGGCTGCCGCAGGTGACGGCGCAGTGCCGCGACGAGGCGGTCAGGTGTCTGGAGACGTGGCGGTGCGGCCTCACGACCTTCACCGTGACGAGCGGGGAGCGCGTGGAGCTGGGCTGCCTGGCGGAGAACGCCAACGCGGTGAAGATGCTGTCGTGGAGGTGAGGAGCACTAGCCCCAGCACACACGGGGCGACCGCGGGGAAGCGTGCTGATAGCCATAGCACGGGAACCACGCCACGGTTGCAAGTTCATTCATCGATCATCACGCGTCCCAAAAAGTTCCCAATGGCTTCAGAGCAGAGGTTCTCAAATGGTCTCAACCCGCGTTTCCCCCACGCTCGCTTATTTGCAGCCTTTTAGATCAGTCCGTTTTCACACGTTGTTCCTCTTGGATGGAAACCAATTGGACTTTTTGACACTTTCTTTTGTTTTACTTTCATATCAGGCCCTTTTTTCCATTCACTTACTTTTTGATTGCTTTTATTTTGGCACTTTGGAGTCAATTTTATTTATTATTTTCGACCCTTCTATTTAAGCAAATGTACTTTTCATTTTCTTTTTTAACAATAAATAATAAAATGTACTGAGTTTCTTTACACTAATTGAAGCCTTTTGTGTTAAGGTCAATTAATTACATTTATTCTTCTCTTTAAGACTAATTCCTTTCATTTTTTACTTTGCTTGTATCGCATTTATTTTTTTTGACACTTAGTAAATGTATTTTTCTTTTACATTTTAAGGGATAAAAAAGTATATTTTTAAACCCTTGAATAAAACACTTAAATGAATATATCATTTACATAACTTAATGAAGACAGGTGGCATAGAAAATGGCTGAATAAATATATAAAAACATAAAAATCAGCGGCAAAATGAGTAAAATGTAGCTAGTGTTTAAAAAACTAAGTGTTTATATTTTTTCTTGTTCCCCCCCCACTGATTTAAATCCGTTAATTAGAATTATTATCTTCTAAGTCAATTTGACAATTTTTCACACGCCTAAGTTGATTTTATTTTTATTCTTCTGTTTTTTCATCTTTTTTGGCACTTGTATTTAAAATTATAACATTCTTATTATTTTGCACTTTGAGGAAATCAGCTTTTATTTTTTATATGTAATTGAATTTAATTTTTTTTCCAATTTTTCCACACTGTCAAGTCATTGTCATAATTTCAGTATTTTTTTCTATTTATTTTTGTTTTTTTTACACCTTAAAAAAAAGAACATAAAGTTAAGATAAAAGTGACCAAAAGATGTACTTTTTTCTTTTGACTTTCATTTGAGCCCCTTTGAGTTTTCTTTGGGAATGTCGTGGGTCGTTTATGACGTCATAAACGTTGGGGTCGGCGGGCCACCAGTTGAGAACCACTGCCTCCCATTGGCCGAGGCGAAGGGGGAATCTGACGTCATGTGACGTGCGGAGGCCCTCAGGGTGTCCTGGTTTCGCGCCGCGGGGGTGATCAGCTCCGACGACAAACTCTTCGTCCGCTGGCACAGTCCCAGGCTGGACCTGCTGGTTCTGGACCCGGTGGAGGAGGAGCACGCAGGTACCGTCCGCACAAATCTACGTGGCCCGATGATGTCGTCATAACCGAGCGCGTGTGCGCCAGGTACGTACCGCTGCGACGTGCTGGACGCCGAGGCCCGGAAGCTGAAGAGGGCTTACTGGGGGGTCCGAGTGCTGCCCAGAGGGGTCTTGAATCTGGACTACGACCACGCCGAGGGTGTGTGGGAGTCCGCCTGGGCAAACCCCACCGTGCCCATCCCGGTGGGCGTGTGGGTGACCTACGCGGTAAGGCGGCTCGTGCTTTTCTTTTTTCCTCACACTTCCTTTGATTCTTGCATTTTCCCCTCTCGTGTTTCTACTTTACTCCTCGTTTCCATCTTGCACTTCGGTTTTTTCTCGCATATCAACTTTGGATCTTCATGCTCACAGTTAAAAAAAAAAAAAGGCATTTTGTTGATGAAATCATTTTTTCTCCACATAACATTCCATTCTATGACATGAGTTCCAAAATTGACACCAAAAAGTCATACATTTATGAGGAAAAAGTCACATTATTACGAGAATAAAGGCAAACATTTATGGGAAAAAAGTTGTGGTGTTACACGAAAAAAGTCGCAAATTTACGAGTAAAAAGTCACGAAAAAGGGCATAAATTTGAAAAAAAAAAATGTATTTACGAGAATAAAGTGACAAATTTATGAGAAAAAAGTCATAAATGTACAAAAAAAAGTCATAAATATCCCAAAAAAGTCCTACATTTAGATAAATAGGGAGAGAAGCGCTGTCATCCGGGAGAGACTCGGAGTAGAACCGCTGCTCCTCATTGACAGGAGCCAGATGAGGTGGCTCAGCCATCTGGTTAGGAAGCCTCCGGGACGCCTTCCTGGGGAGGTGTTCAGGGCACGTCCGACCGGTAGGAGGCCTCGGGGAAGACCCAGGACACGTTGGAGAGACTATGTCTCTCAGCTGGCCTGGGAACACCTCCGCATCCGCTGGGAAGAGCTGGACCAAGTGGCCGGGGAGAGGGAAGTCTGGGCTTCCCTGCTTAGGCTGCTGCCCCCGCGACCCGACCTCGGATAAGCGGAAGAAGATGGACGGAGGATGTTTCTGTAATAATTAGCCTTAGCATTTCTTGTTCGTGTTGTACAATCATTTCCTAAACGTTTGTATTCCTCCCAGTCATCGGCAAGCTTAGAGTGCCGATATTTGTCCCAGGCTCGATCTCTATATTTCTACAGACCAGTAAGCTCACCGTTACACAGGGTAACTGGTTTCCTTTCCCCTTTATTTGTCCAAGGATGTCCAAGGAGCATGTTTATCCTAAACTCTCAAGAACTCTGAATGAAAAAAGTCCCATGCCAAGTCTATGCATAAATATACAAAAAAACTCATACATTTATGAGAAATAAGTCATAAATATAAAAAAGTCATACATTTATCAGAATAAAGTCCTAAATATACAAGAAAAAGTGGTAAATTTACTAGAATAAAGTCATAAATATACAAGAAAAAGTGGTAAATTTACTAGAATAAAGTCCTAAATATACAAAAAGTCATAAATTTACGAGAATAAAGTCATAAATATACAAGAAAAAGTCATATTTACGAGAAAACAGTCATATATATATACAAGAAAGTAATACATTTACGAGAAAAAGGTCATAAATATACAAAATAGTCATATTTAAGAGAAAACAGTCATAAATATAAAAGAAAAAGACATATTTAAGAGAAAACAGTCATAAATATAAAAGAAAAAGACATATTTATGAGAAATAAGTCATAAATATAAAAAAGTCATACATTTATCAGAATAAAATCCTAAATATACAAAAAGTCATAAATTTACGAGAATAAAGTCATAAATATACAAAAAGTCATAAATTTACGAGAGTAAAGTCATAAATATACAAGAAAGTCATATGAGAAAAATTTCATAAATGTAAAAGAAAGTTCATAGGTTCAAAGGTCATACATTTACGGGAAAAAAGTCATAAATATAAAAGGAAAAAAATCCCACATTTACAAGTACCACATTTTCATAATTCAAAATGTTATTTAAAAAAAAGATTTTGTTGAATTTTGTTTTCTCTGCATATCATTTCATTTCGAGTATTAGGCCCACATTGGAAAAGCAAATCATAATCTGAGGTTTTGGGAGTAAAGTCAGAAGTTTAGGAGAAAAAAGGTCTAAAGGTGTAAATGTATGCGACATCAAGTCGTATATTTACGATGTTTTTATGTAAATGTCCGACTTTCTCGCCAAGTTCTTTTATGTCTTCAATGCGGCCCTAATGCTAACACTGCTCTAATACTTGTGCTTTTATTGTGATGCTACGCTACAACCCTTTGGCCGTCACGCGTGTCTTTGTTTCAACCACACAGATGCTGACCCTCCTGTGCATTTTGAACCTGGCGGCGATGGTCGCCATGGCGGTGACGGGGATGAAGAACCGGGGCTCGTACCGCGCGGACGAGGAGGAGCCGGAGGTCGGCTCGCTCGACCGGTGTGACAACGCGGTGTGACCTTGGCGTTACGCAAACGTCGAGGCCGGCGGTCCCTTGTTGCTTTTTATTTCACCGTGTGTGTTCGGGTTTCAATCCCGTCCAAAATCAATACTGGTTGTTTGCAAAACGTCTTCTTCAAAAGTCAATATTGGACCGACTAAATGCAATAAGCGCTGTTTATTCACAGGATTTAGCCGACAACATGACTCTTAGGCATAAAAGGGATGTGGAAATAAAAGACCCCGGTGCAAAACTGCTCTTTTCCTCCTTAGACCTGCACCGACCTCCATTAGGCGGTCCCCAAGAACCCGGTCTGGAATCCCCCTGAGTGATGAGAAGACACTCAAGAATACATCATTTTGGAAGACATTACCGCCCGATGGGTTCTCTGTAATCCATCATTGCACATCAAGTTTTGTATTTAGGTTTATGTATGGGTATTTGTGTATTTCACCTAACCGGCTGTGATAGTTACGTCTCGGCTGCTTCTGCGCATGCTCTACGTGCTTTGCGTACCTATGGTTACGTCTAGGGTGCTTCTGCGCATGCGCTACGTGCATTGCGTACCTTTTTTTTTTTCAAAACCTAGATCAGTCTTGATGAATAAAGACATACAAGCACCCCATACCAGCTAAGTCGCGGAACTAAGCACTAAAATAACATATATGAAGTGTTACTGACTTTATGATCCCGTGCGAATGGCAATTGTCCGCCATTAACACTCCAAACCACGTTAGCCGCTAGCTAACAGCTAGCTGGACTAAACGCGCCAATACAGCCGCGAAAAACAGTCGTTAACCGACTTTTATATCACACAAAGCACACTTGCAGGCAAACCGAAACCAATATGAAGCCAATTTACCGGCGGAACGGCCAATGTGTCGCGGGTGGACGCTTACCTTCGAGCTAACGAGGCGGGACTTCCTGAGAGGGGAGGAGCTACGGGAGCCGGCAGGCTGCACCAGCGTGGCGTGTGGAATGAAAAGATGACTTAATGACTTAAAAAAACCCCGCCAATTTCTGAAAAAAACCCGATTCATTTAATCTTCGTTACGTTTACACGCAAAACAGCCTAAAAACAGACTAAAAACCCGCGCCGGTTTCCATTGCCGGGCCACGACCGAAACAACGCACATTTAGCCAGTTCGTCGATCAGCCACTAGATGGCAGTGCAAACAACGCACATTTAGCCAGTTCGTCGATCAGCCACTAGATGGCAGTGCTGTCTCGCCGCAACTCAAGGCCCTCGACTTACAGCGACGCTTCATATGATTCAGGTCACGAGTACGTCAGCGTTCATTTAATAGGCGAACACACCGTCAAATACATATTGTAATAACTTGCAAACATTAGATATGATACATTACTGGTGCGTCAACCTTACTGTAGCACCTATATTGATACTATAACGACTATAATTGACACGTTAACCAGTGTGACACACTACTAGTACTACTACTGTACCTCTGGCCTTTCACGATATTAACGCGATATTAACGCGATATTAAATGTGAAAAAGTCAAATCAGGCTGAAACATGAGGCCTAATCATGGAGGCTGTTGTGAATTGTTACTGTTGCAGTTACTGATGCAAAAGAAAAACCAGCCGATTGCACTCGCAGGTGTTCCTCTCGCTCACGTTGCATGATGGATGACCTTTTCCCAAAGTGCCGCCCTGTAATTGGACGCGGTGGCGGGCTGGAATGGGAGTGGGCGTGTGTCTGGGGATCCCGCCGTGATGACAGAGCACATTAGGTGCGTCGCACTTGAGGTGTGACCTTTGTCCCGTACCGGCGACGGCAGAGGAGCGCACGCGTGGCCGCGCACGGCTGGCGTGACGTGAGCGAGTCGGACAGGTAACTTCTCGGTGCGGCCTTTTATCACGCACACACACGCTATTTTTAGCTTTGATTTGCGAGCCTATCAGCATCTTCATCTTCTTCCACAGCCATGATGGCGTCCTACCAGACCCTACTCATCTTCGGCTGATGACTGTGACCAGGACTAAGACTTTGGCTTAGGGGCTAAGGACTAAAACCAAGACTAAAACTAGGACAAGCTTAAGACCAGGACAAAGCATAACACCAGAACTAAGGCCAGTACTAAGACAGGACTACAACTGGGACCAAGACTAATGCTAAGACAAGAATAAAACTAGACCAGTACCAAAACTAAGAAAAGGACTGAGAACAAGACTAGTACTAGTATTAGGGCTAAGATTAGGTCTACCTCTACGACTAAACTGCTAAGACAAAACTACAACTAGAACCAGGACACAAACTAACCCAAGGACTAATATCAAGACTAAAACCAATAACAGAACTAAGACTAAGACCAAGTCAAAGACTGAGACTTAGATCAAGACTAAAACTTGGAACAGGACTGAGACTGAAACAAGACTAAAAAATAGTAATGGGACGAAAAATACAGCCAGGACTATTAATTAGAATTTAATTAGAATTAAAACTCACTAAGACCAGAAGACAAGAATAAAACTAAACCAGGACAAAAACTGAGACAAGGACTAGGACCAGGACAAAGACTAGGACTAGGTCAAATACTAACACCAGGACTAAGACTGACACCAAGACTAAAACAGAGAGCAGGACAAATGCAAGACAAGACTAAAACTAGAACCACGACTAAGACTAAAACTGGGACAAAAACCAAGACTGAGACAAGACTAAAACTAGGACTAAGACTTAAGACAGGACTGATACTATAATTAGGATTAAAACTAGCACTAAGACAAGAATAAAACTAAACCAGGACAATAACTGATGCAAGTACTAAGACTAGGACTTAGTCGAATACTAACACCAGGACTAAAACTGACACCAACACTAAAACTGAGAGCAGGACAAATGCAAAGACAAGACTAAAACTAGAACCAGGACAAAAACTAAGACAAGGAAGAAAACCAAGATTAAATCTAATACCAGGACTATGACTACGACCAAGTCGTAGACTAACACCAGGACAGAGACTTAGACCAAGACTAAAACTGGGAAAAGAACTAACACCGAGACGAGACTAAAACTAGTACTAGGACAAAAACTAGGACCAGGACTAAGACTCAGACAGGACTAAGACTCTAACCAGGATTAAAACTAGGACCAGCACTATGACTAAGACCAACACTAAAATAAAAATTGAACAAAATTAAGACTAAGACCAGAGCTAAAACTCTTCCACAGATCTTGTGACAAACGGCAGACCCGGTGGAGTCCAGCCCTCATCAGAAACGGGTCGGACTTTTTCCGGCCATGCGAACCAAACTCTGACCTTCTCCAAGTTCACAAAACGCTCCTAGATTGGCCGGGCTGTCGCTCCATCAGCTTCCGAGTGCCACTCTCACCTGGGAAACGTAAATAAACGTTTCATGCCAGGTATTTGGCGTCGCTCATCACCCCTGAAATGCCTTTTGCCACCTTTTGTCTCCAAAATGGCGGCGTACTCTCGCACACTTTCTCACCCAAGGTTGTGTTTTTATAGAGCGCCTTACTTTCCGGGGAAAACGACGTACGGCAACAGTTTCCCATGAGGCCCGTGACCAGGATTAAGACTGTGAAAGACCGGGACTAAGACTAAAACCAGAAGTAGCGTAATTAACTAAGACCAATACTAAAACTAAGACCAGGATAAAGACTAGGACCTGGACTAACACAAAGACTGGGACTAACATTAAGACAAGGGCTAACCCTATCACCAGGACAAAAACCAGGACCAGAATTACGGGTCTTAATTAACGAGGCGTGACAAAGCGCGTTCTAAATATATAAAAACAGCTTGTGGAAGAAAATAAGGCAACCTGGTTTAATGTATGAATTTTTACCCATGTGGTAAAGAAAGGCTCTGGATGTTGGGGGACTGCCTCTACAACATCGCATGGAAGTCGGGAACAGTACCTCTGGACTGGCAGACCGGGGTGGTGGTCCCCATTTTTAAAAGGGTGACCGGAGGGTGTGTTCCAACTAAAGGGGGACCACACTCCTCAGCCTTCCTGGGAAAGTCTACTCCAGGGTGCTGGAGAGAAGGGCACGACAGTTAGTCCAACCTCGGTTACAGGAGCTGCAATGTGGTTTTCGTCCCGGTCGCGGAACACTGGACCAGCTCTACACCCTTGCAAGGGTACTGGAGGGTATGTGGGAGTTTGCCCAACCGGTCTACATGTGCTTTGTAGACCTGGAAAAGGCATTGGACCGTGTCCCTCGTGGTGTCCTGTGGGGGTTGCTCCGGGAGTACGAGATCGGTGGGCCCGCTACTACGTGCCATTCGGTTCTTGTACAATCGAAGCAGGAGCCTGGTTTGCATTGCCAGCAGTAAGTCCAGCTTGTTTCCGGTGAACGTTGGCCTCCGCCAAGGCTGCCCTTTGTCACCGATTCTG
This sequence comes from Oostethus manadensis, assembly GCA_024372805.1. Lineage (NCBI taxonomy): Eukaryota > Metazoa > Chordata > Actinopteri > Syngnathiformes > Syngnathidae > Oostethus > Oostethus manadensis. The sequence continues at coordinate 160,853 of QODF01000434.1, forward strand.
TTCATAATCTTCATGGACAGAATTTCTAGGCGCAGTCAAGGTGTTGAGGGAGTCCAGCTTGGTGACCTTAGGATCTCGTCTCTGCTATTTGCAGACGATGTAGTCCTTATGGCCTCATCAGGCTGTGACCTTCAGCGTTTACTGGAGCGGTTTGCAGCTGAGTGTGAAGCTTCTGGGATGAGACTCAGCACCTCCAAATCCGAGGCCACGGTTCTCGGTCGGAAACGGGAGGACTGTACCCTCCGGGTTGGGAGTGAGGTCTTGCCTCAGGTGGAGGAGTTCAAGTATCTCGGGTTCTTGTTCACGAGTGAGGGAAGGTTGGAGCGTGAGATCGACAGACGGATCGATGCAGCATCTGCAGTAATGCGGTCGCTGTACCGGACCGTCGTGGTGAAGAGAGAGCTGAGCCGGAAGGCAAAGCTCTCTGTTTTGCGGCTGCAAATGTCTCCTGTGCAACGAGCAAAACGTCTATGATGGCTGCGGTTCGACACCGCTACGGACTATTTCTGTTTACATGAATAATAACAGTGCCTAACTTCTTCTTACACTTGTAAAACCGGTAAGACTGTTAAAATGTGACGTAGAACATCGCCTCTACCTTTCATAAAGGATTTTGTGACGAGCGTAAGCGTTTATTATTCTTATTCTTATAATCGCTCCCTTTCTAGGCACGTTTTTGGGAAAATATTTTTCCAACAAAAACATTAGACAAAGTAAATTTTATATCCCATTGACTCAAATATACGATGTCCATCAACATACAGTAGGACCACCTCAGAATATGAATGGCAATCTAATATTCTTATATTTGCTCTTTTTCAATATGATCAAAAACAATAAAAAATATGTTTTCAAACTGAAAAAAAATCAAGAAATATTGGTTTTAGTCGAACATAAGACACACATAAATATGTGTTGTATGCGTGACCATATTGTATGTAAAGGTCGTCCAATTATTTTATATTTCCTCTTTTTAAGACGCGTTTTGGGAAAAATATATTTTTTTAAAGCAAAAAATTGCATTGACTCAAATATAAGACATCCATAAACATACAGAAAAAACATCCTGTATTTAAGGATTGTCTTGTATTCTTATATTTGCTCTTTTTCAAACACGTTTTTGGAAAAATATCACATTTTCTCGAATGTAAGGCATACGTAAATACACAGTAAGACCATCCTGAATTTAAGGGTCATCTTACATTCGGATACTTGCTCTTGTCAGGACATGTCTTTGGGAAAACACGTTTTCAAGCAAACAAAATGAATCTTGTATTTTAACCGTCGCATTTGAACCGCAAGTCAAACATAAGACGTCCGTAAATACCATCCTGAACGATATCGTCTTATATTTGCCGGCATAACGATGTTTTTTGTTGCCTCCCACACCAGGACCATGTTAGTGGGAACGTAATTAGGCTGCCCGTCCTTATATTTGCTCTGTTCCCTGGCACATTTTCCACCAAATGGTTAAGAACAACACCACGGTGGGAGAAACATGCCCATACCATGAGGCTTCACTCTGTACTGTGGTTTCCGTCCAGAGTTTGTCTGCGGCCCTTGCACCCAAAAAGAACAATTGTCTCTCGTCGGTCCGCAAAATGTTCCTCCAATGCTCTTCAGGCCAGGTGACGTGCTCTTTGGCAAATTGTAACCTCTTCCGCACATGCCTTTTTTTAACAGAGGGACTTTGCGGGGGATTCGTGTAAAAAGAGTAGCTTCCCAACGACGTCTTGTAACTGTCCCAGTACTTACAGGTAACTCCAGACTGTCTTTGAACATCCTGGTGCTGACTATTGGCTGAGCTTTTGCCATTCTGGTTATTCTTCCATCCATTTTGATAGTCCAAGATTTTTGGACCTCTTCATGAGTTTTCCCCTCTTCCATCGACTTTTCATCAAAGTACGCGGTTCTTCTGAACAACAAACTGCTATTATTTTCAACACTGTTGTATTTGCCTTTCTTTCAAGACACATTTTTGGCAAAACATATTTTCAAACAAGACAAAATGAATCTAAGTTTTGAAAATGGCCTCGAACGTAAGATGCTGATATGATTCACTCGTTATGGATAGGATGACCTTGCAGAGCACAGCAGCTTTATTTTTGCGGAGGGTTTTCAATTTCAAAATAATGCCGTCAAACGCGTGTTGGATGTGAGGGGGTCATAGGTCAAACGTCTTGAAGAAAGATTGGGACCGGACCTCACCGTGACCCGCGTGAAGAGCTTATTTCACGAATCCTCCGAGCCTTACACAAAATTCAATTATCACCCCCCCCCCCAAAAACGATTTATTGGAAGAACATTCCAGTCAAGTAGTTTGTTCATCCTTAGCGTATCGATCCGAGGAGCTCGGCAGGGAGACCAATCTCTGGACCGCCGGCTCTCAAAGTCCACCATTTCAAACCCAATAAACCATCCCGTTTATTCAATATCACATTGATATCAGGATGATGGAAAATCGCTCCCGAGTAAGCTGCGATACCGTTCACTTTAGCCAAGGTGTGATACCATTACCTAAGTTGACGATGCGATACGATTTGTTTTCTTCACAATAAAATGTTCACAGAAGTACTAATAAGAATGGAATATAAACATAAGATCATGGAAGAAGTATCGTGGATGCTGAATCACATGGAACAATACAATACATTTAATTGAATGCTAATGAGTGTGACACAACCACCCAAACGATCATCATCGTCGGGGTACATGACCATCATTACCTCTGAATGCGATGCTAATGAGTGTGATGCCACCCAAACCACCATCGTCGTCGGGGTACATGACCGTCATTACCTCTGAATGCGATGCTAATGAGTGTGATGCCACCCAAACGACCATCGTCGTCGGGGTACATGACCATCATTACCTCTGAATGCGATGCTAATGAGTGTGATGCCACCCAAACCACCATCGTCGTCGGGGTACATGACCGTCATTACCTCAGAATGCGATGCTAATGAGTGTGATGCCACCCAAACGACCATCGTCGTCGGGGTACATGACCATCATTACCTCTGAATGCGATGCTAATGAGTGTGATGCCACCCAAACCACCATCGTCGTCGGGGTACATGACCGTCATTACCTCTGAATGCGATGCTAATGAGTGTGATGCCACCCAAACGACCATCGTCGTCGGGGTACATGACCATCATTACCTCTGAATGCGATGCTAATGAGTGTGATGCCACCCAAACCACCATCGTCGTCGGGGTACATGACCGTCATTACCTCTGAATGCGATGCTAATGAGTGTGATGCCACCCAAACGACCATCGTCGTCGGGGTACATGACCATCATTACCTCTGAATGCGATGCTAATGAGTGTGATGCCACCCAAACCACCATCGTCGTCGGGGTACATGACCGTCATTACCTCTGAATGTGATGCTAATGAGTGTGATGCCACCCAAACGACCATCATTGTCGGGGTACATGACCGTCATTACCTCTGAATGTGATGCTAATGAGTGTGATGCCATCCAAACGACCATTGTCGTCGGGGTACATGACCGTCATTACCTCCGAATTTGATGCTAATGAGTGTGATGCCACCCAAACGACCATCGTTAGCAGGAAGAGGCCCCACTCCATTGTATCCTATCGATCATCTTTTGACGCCATTAAAACGCCAACCATTCCTTTCTGGACCTGCCTCCTATTTTAGAGGTTAAATACATTGGATCTTGCACCAGGATCTCAGACTAGAGCTGTCCTGTCTAGTCTGACTGGTGTGTGTCCCACCTGGTCTTTGGTCTCTGGGCAAATCTGGGCAAAAAAAGATGGCAGAATGTGTATTAAGATGAAGCATATGAAAAGTTTCTAAATATTTATGTGAAGCTCCACGATCATCACAGAGAATGTCTCATAAGCAAAAGAGGAATAATCAGCCATGGACGACAAGAGGACTTCCAAATGACTGCAAGAAGAAAAACACATTACTGTACATAGGAGCTTAATAATTCAACAAACTAACCAAGCAGAAAGAAACATCTAAGATGGATAAAAATAATAACAAGTATCTTGAGAGTTTGTCAGGAAGAATATAATAGGCAATTACCAGACAGGAATAAAAGCAACGTTCGAGGAACTTGGGGCATTCCTAACGGCATTATCTGGAATGGAACCAAGACAGCAAATTACTATCATTATTTTACAGTTGCAAATGCTAATAAGGATGATATGGAAATCAGGCAGTTGAAAAGTCTGTTAACATTGGATCAAAACTGGAAGAAAAGACCCCAAAGTCCCGGTCAGTGGAGGAAGGGGTCGAACCGGAAGACGAGATCACTACGTCCATGATGCCCCAGGAGGAAATCCTTGATATTGTCAATGAAATATGGAAATGATATGACATGGAAACGATAAAAATGGTCATCGTCGTATCGCACACACATGAAGCAATATGCAAAACTAGGGGAACATCCAGTACATGTGCGAGTTTAAACATATGATGCGGCGTACCCCAGGGCTCAACACTGGGACCCAAACTGTTCAATCAAATTTGTAAAGTTACAAAAGACCAAAAAGTGGTACAATTTCAGACGATACTACTGCTTTTTGCTCCGGAGAAAGAACACAGTATGAATGTATATTATATTTATTATGACTGTTACATGTACTATGAAACCAGCAAAGAGTACATTTGGAATGCAGGAAGTGATTAAAAGTATCGCAAGTGAAGGGAAACCAAGGGTCAAGTCAAGGTCACGCCACCCGTCGGCTCTTGTCGCGTTCCTGGACGACATGCTTTGAATCGTGCAAGGCTTTGACCGTGAAGACCCGCGTTTGATTGCATTTTCTCTTCAGCACGGGCGGGCGGTCGGGGGATTCCACCCTCACGTAGTCGCCCGTGATTTGACACGGAGGCGGCGGCTCTGATTGCCGGAAGGCAGACACTTGAGAACGTCTGTCTGTCTGCGCCGTGGCCTCACTCGTCGCCGCCTCGTTTCAGCATGCGGCCGCAATCAACCCCCCTTCCTCCGCGGCGGGACGAAGGTCGAAGATGGTCCCGCGCTGTCATTGAAGGACAGAAGACGGCGCAGCACGGCTGGCCTCGCTGATCCGTATCCATCCGTAACATCCACACGCTCATCTCAGCTCATCCTGTCCTCGTCTCTGCTGAAAGCTTAGGTCACAGTATGGACTTGACCGCTCAAAACAGTGTTTGTCACCTTCTTTATCCAAATGCTGGCACCCAGAACTTGCCCGTGGCTCCATTTTGGGTTACTGAGGCGAGAAACACGATTGAATTCACGATGTACATAACTGATCAACGGTTAAGTCTTTGTTGATATATTGGTCTGATCTGGTTTCCTGTTTCAATCTTTGGCTAATGAAACTGCGTGTGTGTGTGAGGGAACAAGGATGTGCTTGTTCCTGCAAAAGATGGCCTTTATATTCCATTCCTAAAACATATTCCATTCCTAAAACATATTCCATTCCCAACACAATCATTTTCATAAACAACACAGTCATGGTGACTGACCTGCAGTGACTCCTGGATGGCCATCCGACATCCCACAGTGTCATACAAACAAGTCGTATGGGAAAATGTTCCATTCCTAACACAATCATTTTAATAACCAACACAGCCATGGTGACTGACTTACGGTGACTCCTAGTTGGCCATCGGCCATCCCACTGTGGCAAACAACCAAGTCGTATGGAAAAATTTTCCATTCCCAACACAATCATTTTCATAAACAACACAGTCATGGTGACTGACCTGCAGTGACTCCTGGATGGCCATCCGACATCCCACAGTGTCATACAAACAAGTCGTATGGGAAAATGTTCCATTCCTAACACAATCATTTTAATATCTAACACAGCCATGGTGACTGACTTACGGTGACTCCTAGTTGGCCATCGGCCATCCCACTGTGGCAAACAACCAAGTCGTATGGAAAAATTTTCCATTCCCAACACAATCATTTTCATAAACAACACAGTCATGGTGACTGACCTGCAGTGACTCCTGGATGGCCATCCGACATCCCACAGTGTCATACAAACAAGTCGTATGGGAAAATGTTCCATTCCTAACACAATCATTTTCATATCTAACACACCCACGGTGACTGACTTGTGGCGACTCCTGGTTGGATTCAGGCTCTCATAAATCATAAAATACCGCATTTAATTTCAATATTTCCTCATTCCGTCTCGCCACCGAAACCTCTCCGCTATCTAAAGCCATCGATCAGTAAACTGGCTAATCCCGGCGAGCTCTTGCCGCTTCAGAGGTAATCCTTAGCCGCGGGCAGCCGAGCGGCCAGATCACCTTCTGACCTCACCGACTCGTTTCCATTTAACTTCAATTGGAGCGCCTTGGCGCGCGGGTGGTGTACGACATGCGTGCTAACACCGTGTCCTTTTGACGGCTCACCGACGTGTGCGTGTCCGTGTGTTTGTGGTGTTTAGAGAACTCGTGTTGCCGTTTTTTTACACTTTGAAGCCATCTTCACTGTGCCTGTTGAAGGCGGCGCCGCAATAATGATGCTGCCCACCTGCAGCCCGTGGCTCTGTTAGGAATGGAATATTTTCCACTCTGTTTTAGACAAGTACAGCAACATGTAAGTGAATTTACCTGAAGTAGGATTCCTTAATTTCTTCGGGGAAACTTGCGAGTTATGTCACGAGAATGAAACCAAACTATTATGGGAGTAAGTCATAATTACGAGAATAAAACTTACGAGAAGAAATTTTAAATAGGTGGGAAAAAAACAACACCAACAAAAATGGGAAAAAAATAAAAAATGCAATATTATGAGGATTTTGGTAGCATAAACTGGAAATATTAAGGAAATATACTTTTGTAAGTCATAATATTATGAAAAACTAACAAAACAATGAATAAAGTTGGAATTTTTGGAACGTTAGTCTGCAAAAACAAAAGTTACGTTAGGAATGTTACTAAAGTCATAATAAGTCAGAAATATTGTTAAAAAAGTTGAATAACTTTGTAATATCATGCAAAAAAAATCATTATAAAGTAACATAATGTGAAAAATAAACAAAACAACGAATAAAGCTGTCATTTCTGGAAACTTAGATTGCGAACCAAAAAGTTAAATATTAAAGAGCTAACTTCGTAATCATGAGAAGAAAATTTACAACATTTGCTTGGTTAATATGCAAGTCACATGACGCACATGGAGGCGGGATAGGCGCGTCCCGTTACGTGCATTCTCCTCTTTTTAGCTGTTTTTATATCCGAGAGGCGCGTCTCCCTGGGGATGACGAGCAAAACTCCCCCCCAACAGTTACACTTTGCCCGTAACAGAGACCCCGATGAACGGAAAATCTCGGGGTCACGTAACGCGTCTTCACTGCCGAGAAGATCCGGGTCCCCATATCAAACCACGTCAGCACAAACAACAGAAATGAGGAATCATGGGCGACATATCTCCACCACAGTTCCCAGCCCGAACTTTTAAGAGGTCCTTAAAATTGACACACCCTTATAAAAATAACAAAAATTGTAAAGTTATTTTAAACTCTGATTTTTTTTACATTTAAAAACACATCTTTACAAATATATCATATAAAAAATATGTTATATAAATATATGATGTGAAATTTCAAACGTGTATTACTAATAACTCATCATAACACAAAGTTTTGTCTTTAAATATGTAGCCTTTTTACAAAAAATAAGTTTTATATATCATAATTGTTCATATAATTATGTATTATAGGGCCGCACGGTGGTCGAGTGGGTAGCATTTTGGCCTCACAGTCAGGAGGTTCAGGGTTCGAATCTCCGTTGGGCATCTCTGTGTGGAGTTTGCATGTTCTCCCCGTGCGTGTGTGGGTTAGCTTCATTGGCCACTCTAAATTGTCCATTAGAGTGTGAGTGGTTGAATGTCGGCCCTGCGATTGGCTGGCGACCAGTCCAGGGTGTACTCCGCCTCCCGCCCAAAGCCAGCTGGGATAGGCTCCAGCATACCCGCCACCCTAATGAGGATAAGCGGCATAGAAAGTGAATTTTTCATGAATTTTTACCATTTTTGCTGTCATTTGTTTTGGGTTTTTTGGTTCTTTTACAACAAAACAATTACAAGATAAAAGTCCAAACGGACGCCTTTATTCTGACAATTGTGAAACGTGTCCAGGAGTTTCAAGGACAGGTTACATTGCTCCTTCAATAAATTTTAATTAAATTTTATCACTGTTTTGCATTTAGAAGCGAATTGTAGGCCTATACATTTTTCACCCAAATTAAGCATTTTTAATTATGAAAATGAACAAAAATACAAGGTATTTTAAAGACGATATATGTGGCGTAATATCTGCGACGTTGCGTGCGCCGTCAAGAGGCGGAGCTCTTGGACGTGATGTGTGTGACGGCCACTAGCTACTGTCCGGTAGCGGAGTGTTAGCGGTGTAAAGAGTGCCAGTGACTGGCCAGAGTTGTGGCTGACAGCAGCTCCTGTGTGAATGTTGACTGCGCCACACTGGCCACTGTGTGTCAGGAATGCTACATAGATGATGATGCTAATGTGCGAGTCCATGTCATGTCTTATTTCGCTGTCCTGTTTTCATATCATGTCAGGTATACCGGATAACAAGTATAAAAGTGACTATAGGGGTGTTATTTCATGTAAAAAAAAAACATGCTCTATGCTGTGACTATGAAAATATTCCCTTTATTACAGCTATGTTTGCCGTTTTGTTTGATATTTTTCCAGAATATTATGACTTTGAAAAAACCCCATCTCAAATATTTCAAATTGATGACATTATTTGGATTTTTTGACTTGAATATGTAATAACATATTAAATATTTTGACCATATTTTTGTTAAACGATTGCTGATTTTTTTTCATTTTGGCTACTGTCGTCTTGTTAAATTATATTTTATCCGGTCCACACTTTGCACACCGCTGGTCTAAGACTCGGTCTTTCAAAAAGGAACTTTTTTTCCAAGGAGTTCCCCGAAGCTCTTCCCCGTGGGTCTTTTATCGAAGCGAGCATCTGATATCGGAGCCGAGTCCATCTGCGATTGCACCATGGGCCTTATGTCCTTCATGCCCTCCACCGGTGGCCCCAGGGTTCCGGCCCCTTATCTCCTTTTAATTATGTGCTGTTGTTGTTTTCATCCTCCCTGCTCTTACCTCGTGCTCATCGGGCCTCGTTATTACCCTCCAGCTTCCGTCAGCCTATCATCCTTGCTCTTATCGCTCCGCCGCCGTTCCCCGACACCCGATGTTATTCTCAACGAGCCTCGCTTTGACGGAGCTGCCGAAACGGGCACTGCAGATGACTTCTGAGATCTGCACATCCGACATGCCCCGGCTTTCTTTGCATCCTTCAACGGGGTGACTGTCCACGAGAAGATGACCCAAAAGGGATTGTTGTGGTCTAAGAGGAGACCAAACAAATCCCTTTTTGTGAAGGGTTACAGTGGTGCGACTTCCTGACTTTTTGTCACACAGCATTAACACAGCATTTCATAGCAACAGTCAAATATGGTGGTGGTAGTGTGATGGTCTGGGCTGGTTTTGCTGCTTCAGGACCTGGAAGGCTTGCTGGGATAGATGGAAGCAGGAATTCTACTGTCTAGCAAAAAAATCCAGAAGGAGAAGGTCCGGCCATCTGTTGGTCAACTCAAGCTAAAGCCATCTTGGGTGCTGCAGCAGGACAATGACCCAAAACACACCAGCAAATCCACCTCTGAATGGCTGAAGAAAAACCAAATGAAGACGTCGGAGCGGCCTAGTCCAAGTCCTGACCTGAATCCCATGGAGATGCTGAGGCATGACCTTAAGAAGGCGCTTCATGCAAGAAAAGCCTCAACTAAAGCTGAATGACAACAATTCTGCCAAAATTCCTCCAGAGCGTGTAAAAGTCTTGTTGCAAGTTATGGCAAACGTTTGATTGCAGTTCTTGCTGCTAAGGGTGCCAAAGCAGTTATTAGGTGCAGGGGCAATGACTTTTTCACACTGGGCTATGCGGGTTTGGATTTTTTTTCTCCCTAAATAATAAAAACATTCATTTGAAAACTGCATTTTGTGTTTACTTGTGTTATCTTTGTCTAATATTACTGCACTGTACCACTGTAGATGCTACTGGGCGAGAGCAGAGGTATCACCTTGGCAACAACGCTGTTCAGGGACCGTCAACGTCCTCTGCATTTTTAGGCCCGGCTTCGTGATTAACGTCCTTATTGTGGAATCGGGCGTTTAGCGACGCCGTCCGGAGACTCGGTGAGAGCGCCAGCTGCGTGTCCCGGTCGGAAAGCCACTCGGAGCGACACGTTCAACAAAGATTCCATGTAAACCCCCCGGTGGTTATCCAGTCATCCATTTTCTTCTTCTTCTTCTTTCCAAGCGCCAGGAAGTCCTAGGACACGTTGAAGGAGAGGCGTCCTAAAAAGATGCCTCCACGGATCAAATTGCAACTGGACCCGGCACACCACCACCCCAACATCCCACCATCAACCGCCCACTAACTCTCCCCCAGGCGAGCGAATGGCACCCGCCCAGGCCCCCGAGCACCAGGAAATTTTGTTCCCCAAACAGTTTAAACAGTTAGAGGAGCACAAGGGACAGAGACCCACGGCCATTCCCACAAACCCCATTGGAGACCCCCGGGGAACACCACAAAGATTCAGCCATCACGTTCTGCCGACCCCCGATCGGCAAAGCTCCACCGACCATGGGCCCGACCCTGGGAAATTAAAAGACAACCACCCGCCAAAGAGTTGCCTGGCAGTTCGTCATACTTCGGCATCTGCGCTGGTACTCCAAATCAACACTGGAAGAAAACCCCCGAAAGTTTGAAAGCTGCACCAGCCCTGGCGCCCCCCGGGGTGGGCGTCATAAATACCGACGCTCCCCGTTGACTCCCAGAGGCATGCTGAGGACTTCTGGTTTCCCATCCTTTCAGCTGAGCCTCACTCTCACCGCACCGCAAGCCCCAAACGCAAAACCCATTTCAGCCTGTTCCCGTTTTATTCGGGTCACGACCCCAACCCAGGACCGCTGCCTCTTAGCGGGCGCCCCACTTTCGAACAACAAATAACGACACCGCCCTCAAACCCGCGAAACAAAGGCGGCGGCTGAAAATGAAAGCTGCAAAATCCCATCTGGTGTCGCCACGGCAACAACCGATGGGATTTGGCCGCTAGTGTGAGATTAGCGCCACGTAGCGATTGGGTAATGTGGTTTTGCGCTTAGTTTGGTTTCGTTAGCGCAAACAGTTGGGATGCAAGGGAATCATCGTTTGGGGATATTATTACAATAACGTATAATGATAAATATATGACTACTTCGATAAATATATGATATCTATATTTTATATTGATAATAATATCGATAACAGATGCGCAAGAGAAGAGTTATATGGAAGAGGAAGAAACAATAATCTTCTTTTCCTTTGGGATTATCCCATCAGGGGTCGCCGCAGCGAATCGCCTCGTTCTGTTTGATTCCCGTGTTTTGATTTGGCCAAAATATTCAATACAAATATTCATACATATGATTGAATGATGATTATTAGAATAATATCATTTATGGAAATCTGTTATACATAATGACTGGCGACCAGTCCAGGGTGTACCCTTATATATTTTATAATTGTACTGTACGTACAGTACATATGCTATTATATTTAAGTTATTGTAATGGTACATATGAATAATATTTAATACTATTGGTCATGAATCCATTATTCGTTACTACAACTATATTTATTCATATTATTTGCATACATTTTTATATAATGTACATTAATATATTGCTAACAATATACATCCTTAATTTTTAATAATTATGTAAATACATATAATATTCTGATGCAATCTTGTAAAACGTTTTCATAAAATAAATATAACGATAGTATATTTATTTAAATAAAACATCAATAAAATAACAATATTCATAATAGTAACACAATATAATTTATCTTGATATATTATGATTATATATAGATAATTTATATTCATATTATATTAAATACATTTTATTTTAATATTTGATATTTTAAATGGACATGTACAGCAAATAGAAAAAAAGTAAAAATACTGGTATCCTCACGTTCTTGGAAGGGGAATCGCAAACAGGATCAATGAGGTGCTGGGCCAGACCATGCACCCCCACATTAGCGGGACGCTTTACGGCTAATAAGGGCTTTGGGAAGCGGCTGATGGTGATGAGCGGCACGCAGCAAGGAAGCGAGAAGATGTCACAATGAAGGCCTTCTGTGGATTTGAAGGCCGGGCGTCGCCGCGGCAACACAGGAGTTTGCCTGGAGGACCGCGTCCCCCGACGCCGTAACGAGACGCCGCCGTTGTCGTGGAAATCATCGGATCATCGGCGGTTGGCGAAGCCGACTTTAATGGCCGGTGTAAGTGGAAAACGGCGGGCGTTTATTTATCTGAACGCGACGCGGGCGAGTCGTTAACTGGAAGCATGGAGATAACTGGGGAGGGGTTGATATTTTGTAAATGCGAACGCTCATTATTAATAATAAGCTCATCTTACAGTGCATGAGGAGGGAAAAGGAAAAAAAGGAAAAGAAGCTCTCTTTGTCACTGACTCACTGGGGGCTCGACAAAGACTCGAGTTTCTCTAACTGTCTTGGGCTTTGACTCACTGGGGGCTCGACAAAGACTCGAGTTTCTCTGACTGTCTTGGGCTTTGACTCACTGGGGGCTCGACAAAGACTCGAGTTTCTCTGACTGTCTTGGGCTTTGACTCACTGGGGGCTCGACAAAGACTCGAGTTTCTCTGACTGTCTTGGGCTTTGACTCACTGGGGGCTCGACAAAGACTCGAGTTTCTCTGACTGTCTTGGGCTTTGACTCACCGGGGGCTCGACAAAGACTCGAGTTTCTCTGACTGTCTTGGGCTTTGACTCACCGGGGGCTCGACAAAGACTCGAGTTTCTCTGACTGTCTTGGGCTTTGACTCACCGGGGGCTCGACAAAGACTCGAGTTTCTCTGACTGTCTTGGGCTTTGACTCACCGGGGGCTCGACAAAGACTCGAGTTTCTCTGACTGTCTTGGGCTTTGACTCACCGGGGGCTCGACAAAGACTCAAGTTTCTCTGACTGTCTTGGGCTTTGACTCACCGGGGGCTCGACAAAGACTCGACATTCACTGATTCACGGGTACTTCTTTAATTCATTCATTTTCTATACCGCTTATCCTCATTAGGGTCGCGAGTATGCTGGAGCCTATCCCAGCTGACTTTGGGCGGGGTGCTTAATGAAAACTTGAATTTCATTGGCTCACTCGGGGCTCGACATTAACTGACTCTTGTTGGCCTTAACAAAGTCTTGAGTTTTGCTGACTCATTGGTACTCAACAAAGATTTGAGGTTCACTGACTCACGTGGGCTCAACGAAGTCTCGAGTTTCACTGACACGTGTTTGCTCAATAAAGACTTGGTTTTCACTGACTCATGGGTACTCGACAAAGTCTCAATTTTTACTGACTCAGGGTACTCGACAAAAACTTGAGTTTGACTGATTCACGGGTACTTGACAAAGAGTCGCGTCTCACTGAATCACCTGGGATCAAAGAAGACAAGACTCAGGATTGCTCAGTGAAGACCCGGGTTTCACTGAACCACGGGTACTTGATGAAGACTCAAGCTTCGGTGATTCACAGGGGCTCTCCGAAGACTCAAATTGTCCGGACTCTTGGGTGCGCGACAAAGACTGACTGTCAGTTGACGGATGTTCAACAAAGACTTTCAGAGTTTCAGTGACTCACGGGTACTCGACAGAGACTCGCGTTGCTCCGACTCACGAGTACCGGACAAAGAGTGGGGTTTTAAGGAATCACCTGGGCTGACCCACAGGTGCTTAAAGACATTTGGTTTCATAACCAGAACCTTGCAGGAAAGATATGTTGCAAAAGCCTCAGCCTATTAAAAATGGATTTTCTTGGCTTTCATGAGACAATTATCACCATCAGGCTGCTTAAAACAAACTCTTAAAATCGGTACCAGTGGCGGCCTTGAGGATAAGAGAACTTCTTTTTATGTTTCTTCCATTGTCCTCCACTGTGTTGTTACTTTTTATGACTCATCACAACTTCTCCAATTTTACCCTGATAATTTTTCACGATTTAAACAGAAGCTGTGGGCGAAGTGGGATCAGTAAAGGTAACCGTCAGGTTTGTTGGTCGTTCTTGCACAGACTGGCTTTATTATTCCATCCATCCATTTTCCATACCGTTTATCCTCATTGGGGCGGCGGGTATGCTGGAGCCTACCCCAGCTGACTTCGGGCGGGAGGCGGGGTACACCCTGGACCGGTCGCCAGTCAATCGCAGTTTATTATTCCAATGAAAGTGATCAAATGTACATGCACGTGACGACACGATGGCGTCATTCGTTGGCAGATAATCCCTAAGAAAGCTGGAAATAAGCATAATAGTAATAAAAATAAGGATTTTCAGACATAGGGCGGCCATCATCAGAAATAATCCTTGAGAATAACATATTATTATTTAATAATATGTATGTATTATTCATAGTTATTTATTAATATTTGATAAACATTTGATTTGATAATATGCATGTATGACTTTTATGATGAGATCTGATTCATTATTGTTTGACGATAATAACGATCAAATTATTATTATTATTATTATTAGAGGAGTTTCTAGCCTGGCCCAAGATATTGTTGCCTTCCATGAAGGTCGTCAAAGATCCGCTTCGCTTAATAACACACAATTTGCAGCCAAAAATGCGGGGTCGGAAATCCGACAAAAGACTGGAAGCTTGAGGGATGCGACCTGATAATGCTCCACGCTAACATTTAGGAATATTTACACCAGTGTGCTTGTGAGCACCTTGATCCTTCCGGCTACTTTCATTTTGTGCAACAAAGCCTGAACTTCCCACCAGAACCACCACTGGACCTCAGGGAGGATGCTCTTCCCCAAAAAGTGATTTTACGAGCAAGCATAGGGCACAACAGAAGCAGCAGCAACAGAACCGGTGTTGGAATAGTGCTGATTGTGAAAACAGGGCGCCGGGTGTAACGCGCACGAGATGTGGCATTTGAAAGCGCATGCAAGCGAGTAAACTGGACAAAGCTTCAACCGAATAGGCCAATTTCCACGCAACCTGTCAATGCGATGCACCGCCGTCTGCGGTATACTTTGCTGCCAAGTTCCACGCACAATGTTTGGTGAAAGATCAAGTGCGGAAGGTAAACTGAAATGTAAAATCAATGCTGAACTATCCTCCAATTGTGTTGAAATGTAGTCACCGACTGAGGATCGAACAAGCAATTGTCAGGTTAAAAGACGACCATGAAGTGCTGTACTTGAAAAGGAGAATGAAGGTTGAAATATCTTAGAACTCTGTTGAACTCTATTGTCTGCGTGAGGAATGAACCAGCAACCATCGTGTTGCAACATGACCACAAAGTGCTGTACTTGAAAAGGAGAATAAATGTTGAAATATCTTAAAACTCCGTTGAACTCTATTGGCCACATATGGACTGAACCAGCAACCACCAGGGTGGGAGAAAACCATGATGTACTGAAGCTGAACTGAAACGCAGAATGAATGTTGAAATATCTTAGAACTCTGTTGAACTTTATTGTCCGCATTATGATTGAACCAGCAACCACCAGGGTGGGATGGGAGAAAACCATGATGTACTGAAGCTGAACTGAAATGCAGAATAACTGTTGAAATATCTTAGAACTCTGTTGAACTTTATTGTCCGCATTACGATTGAACCAGCAACCACCAGGGTGGGATGGGAGAAAACCATGATGCACTGAAGCTGAACTAAAATGCAGAATGGATGGTGAAATATCTCCGAACTGTGTTGAACTCTGTTGTCCAATGAGGATTGAACCAGCAACCACCAGGGTGGCAGAAAAGCATGATGTACTGAAGCTGAACTGAAATGCAGAATGAATGTTGAAATATCCTAGAATTGTGTTGAAATCTGTTTACGTCGGATGCCCTTCCTGACACAACCCCCTGTATTTATCCGGGCTTGGGACCGCCACAATAAGACACTGGCTTAGAATACGTCCACGTAGAATAATCCTAGAAAGCTATTACCTGGCTGGGGAGCGAACCAGCAACCACCGTGCTGCCACCGCCTAAAGACTTGTGTTCTGTAACTCAGAGTTGGAAATCCTGGAAAACAAGTTACCACACACACACACACACACACACACATACACACACACACAGCTCAGAGTTTGTTGTTATTGACATGTTAGAGAATGCGAGAGTAGAAGAACTGATGTGAAAGGAGGGCACACACGCGCGTCTTTGATTATATTCCCGAAAAGTTCTGATCTTGCACGAAGCAGAAAAAGGAATGCTTGATGGCGCTCCAAAGAGTCATGAAATATTGGCGGTGCTGTTTTCCGCAAGAAGGTCCTGACAGAGAGATAAAGCGTAAAGGTGATGGGGTTGGCATGCAACGTCGGGCATGCCCCTAATGGGACCACGGACCGGGTCCTGGGGGATCTCCTCCCAGATCTGGACCAGGGCATCACTGAGCTCCCGGACAGTCTGAGGAGCAACCTGGATGGACCTAAACATAATGTCCCAGAGGTGTTCTATTGGGTTTAGGTCAGGTGAACGTGGGGGCCGGTTGGTATCAATTCCTTCATCCTCCAGGAACTGCCTGCATACTCTAGACACATGAGGTTGGGCATTGTCGTGGACCAGGAGGAGCCCAGGTCCAATGGGTACAATGGGTCCAAGGCTTTCATCCCGGTACCTAATAGCAGTCAGGGTGCCATTATCTAACCTGTAGGGGTCTGTGCGTCCTTCCAGGGATATGCCTCCCCAGGCCATCACTGACCCACCACCAGACCGGTCATGCTGAATGATGTTGCAGGCAGCATAACGTTCTCCACGGCATCTCCAGACCCTTTCACGTCTGTCGCATGTGCTCAGGTTGAACGTGCTCTCATGGTTGAAGAGCACAGGGCGCCAGTGGCGTAGTTGCCAATTCTGGTGGTCTGTGGCAAACGCCAATGGAGCTCTACGGTGCTGGGCAGTGAGCACAGGGCCCACTACAGGACGTCGGGCCCTCAGGCCACCCTCATGGAGCCTGTTTCTGATTGTTTGGTCAGAAACATTCACACCAGTGGCCTGCTGGAGGTCATTTTGTAGGGCTCTGGCTGTGCTCATCCTGTTCCTCCTTGCACAAAGGAGCAGATACCGATCCTGCTGAGGGTTTAAGAACCTTCTACAGCCCTGTCCAGCTCTCCTGTAGTAACTGCCTGTCTCCTGGAATCTCCTCCATGGGCTTGAGACTGTGCTGGGAGACACAGCAAAGCTTCTTGCAACGTTACGTATCGATGTGCCATCCTGGAGGAGTTGGACTGCTTGTGCAACCTCTGTAGCGTCCAGGTAGCGCACCGTGCTACCAACAGAGATGTTGATCCAAGCCAAATGAAAAACTACAGCAGTAAAAAGTCTGTCAGTAAAAAATCAGCCAAAAGAGATGAGGAGTCAGTGGCCTCAACCTGGAAAAGCATTCCTGTTTTGGGGTCTGCCTCATTGTTGCCCTTCTGATGCTCCTGTTGCTGATTTCATGAACACCAAAGCAGCTGAAACTGATGAACAACCCCCTCTGCTACTTAACTGACCACATCGATACGCCAGAAGTTTGACGGATAGCTTACTATACTCTGATTAAAAAGTCTTCCACTCATTTTTTGAGCATGTATCTAATATGTAACTTTTATGATGGCCAGAGCTTGACCCTGGTACGGACTATTATTATTTACATTGTTAGCAACGATGGTTTACTTGCCACGTCTTTGGCTCAGAGTGGTTTTGTGTGATTTATGGATGGGTTTGAAATGAGTAGATACGGTTATAGTTGGCAAGTATGTTGCATTGTAAAATGTCCTGTAAAAAAATAGTTAAAAGCTATGGTTAAAAGGTTACACCGAGAGTGACAGCAAGAGTGAGCGCTCTTCTCGCCATTAGGCAATCTTTGTCGTTTCTCCCTCTAAGCCCGGAAAACTGTTTTGCTCTATAATATATGGAAAATAACTCAACAATGGACATATCTATTAAGGTTGTCAGCTGACGAAAATATGCAAGCATGAGTTATCACATTTAGTTAACTCATAATTAATCACATTTAATCGCGAATAAAAATGCCTGTTTATCTACCATAAGTAGGGATGTAAATGTTTTGGTGGTAAACGATTAAATACGCAACTACATCCAATTTGGATATCAATGGATATCAATTTTGGAAATACATTTTATTAAAAATATATATAATATTTGCATATACATGTGTTTTTACCCATTTTTCTTTCACCTCATATTTGCTCCCAAATGCTGATACAAGCTTTGATGACCTTACTGGGTGCTAAAGTGGACGTTTGTTTGGTACACAACCGCTCTAAAAAGCACGTGCAGACTGGTACTGGTGGATGATGGTTCTGTATTCATTCAGAGCTTTAAAAGTGATTTTCGTTGCTGTTGTAGTTTTACACAATACATAATAATGTATGTTTTACTGATGTGTTGATGACCAGCTAGTGCACTGCTAATGCTAGCGCTGAATGGACCGGAAACGGATACATAGGAAATTAAAGACATAGAAAACCTGTTTGCATTCTTGCATATATATTTTTTATCAGTATTAGAGCCCTCCAGACATGAACTAACACCCCTATGGTCGCCTTTACACTCTTATTACCCAATGAAGTAGACATAACAAGAGAAAATAAGACATATAGGACATATAAATCCCATTTACGACCTTGTAAATATGTTTTCTAACATTATTAGAGCCCTCTGAACATGTACTAACACCAACATAATCACCTTTACAATCTTATCAGCCAAAATAGTTGATATAATGAGAGAAAATAAGACATACAAGTGCAGAATTATAAGGCAAATGAGTATTTTGAGCACATCATGCTCTTTATGTAATGTTGTCTTACTCCAAGCTGTATAGGCCGGAAAGCCTACTACCAATCAGGTGATGTGCATGTCTAACGAGAAGGGGTGTGGTCTAATGACATCATCACCCTATATCAGGTGTGCAGAATTATTAGGAAACTTCCTTCCCTTTGGCAAAATGGCTCAAAAGAACTCAAAAATAGTGAGATATCTTGCAGAGAGACGCAGCACTCTTGAAATTGCCAAGCATAAGGTGGTTTTTTGGACTGATGGAATGAGAGTGAGTCTTGATGGGCCTGATGGATGGGCTCAGGGCTGGACCGGTAAAGGGCGGAGAGCTCCAGTCCGACTCAGACGCCAGCAAGGTGGAGGTTGGAGTACTGGTTTGGGCTGGTATCATCAAAGACGAGCTTGTGGGGCATTTTCGGGTCGAGGATGGACTCCCAGTCCTAGTGCCAGTTTCTGGGAGACACCTTCTTCAAGCAGCGGTACAGGAAGAAGTCTGCATCCTTCAAGAAAAACGTGAATGCTCCATCACACGCCTCCTTGTTCACCTGATCAGAACCCTAAATCCTATTTACCTCCTTTTAAATATGGTATTTAACACCATTAGAGCCCTCTAGACATGAACTAACACCCCTATAGTCACCCATGGGACTCCAAACGTCACCTGTACGCTTAATAAAGCTTTCATGGCGACCACAGTTTGATGTTAGAACAGACTACTTCTGTTTGCACGAATGTTCAGACTCGGTGGTCTCGAGTCCGGTTGTGTTGAGCCCCAGGGGTTCCAGGATAGCAAACATTTCATCATTCTGACAGAATGCGCCGCCGTCGTGCTGCATTCAGAGCGGGAACGTGTCTTGGATGGCCATTTTGCACACCGACGTGTGTTTTGCCGAGTGATGAAGGAGGTGGGAAGAGAGCCCGGGGTCCTCAGCGGGCCCGGCATGGCTGCAGTGATGAAAGAGTGATTGGCTGCTTGGATGGCTGCATCACCTCGGGAGGGCGGCGGCCTCATTAGGATGGCACAGATACACATAATCAAGTTTTTCCTTCCTCTAATCACAGGAGCCTCATTTCCTGATGCCGCTGCCGGTACCTCTCTCCGTTCTTTATACCGGCTGATATCACCATCGATATCATCATCCATGCACTAACATACACTGCGTCGCATTTGAACATTTTTAGCTGTCATGCACGTGTAAAACAAAGTTAACCGCCCTGTCATAATACCAGAAACAGAAATGGTCCGTTCCGGGGTCAAACTGTGGCCGTCATAAACGCCTTATTACGTGTTTTAATTTACTTTTTTAACATTAATAACAACACATACAAGTGTAAACAGAAGTTAACCGCCCTGTCATAATAACATAAACAGAAATGGTCCGTTCCGGGGTCAAACTGTGGCCGTCATAAACGCCTTATTACGTGTTTTAAGTCACTTTTTTAACATTAACTGTCATAAAAGTGTAAAAGGAAGTTAACCACTGTTGGCTATAATGTAAATAGACATCATTGTCTGTTCCGGGGTTAAACTGTGGCCGTCGTAAACGCCTTATTACGTGTTTTAAGTCACTTTTTTAACATTAATAACAACACATTCAAGTGTAAACAGAAGTTAACCGCCCTGTCATAATAATATAAACAAAAATGGTCCGTTCCAGGGTCAAACTGTGGCCGTCATAAACGCCTCATAAAGTGTACAGAGAATCGTTTCAGTCGCATTTTAACATTCTCAGCTGTCATGCAAGTGTAAAAAGAAGTGTGCCAAGCTTGATAATAATAATAAAATGGAAATGGTCTGTTCCAGGGTCAAACTGTGGCCCTGATAAATGCATTAAAAAGTGCACACGCAATGTTTGCAGGCCACGCTTTAGCATTCTTAACTGTCCTGCAAGTGTAAAAAGAAGCGTTGGCAGTGATTGGCACCAAATGGGGTGTTTATGTTTATATCCTCGCCAAAGTGTGTTGGCACAGCACCACAACTTCAAATAGCGATGAAGACGTTGGTTTATTCCAACAAAACAGCTTGTCACTGGAACAGACTATGTCTAGTGCCGTTGTTCTCTACGGGAAAACCGATTGGATTCCAAGTGCCTGAAATGAAATTTTCAATTTACTTCACTGTGGTGTATCATTTATTGTTTAAAAAATAAATTTTAAGACATTTTTCAAATGAAATGGAATTTTTCAAATATTTTCAAGTGCTGTATAATTAAAATATAATAATTTAATGTCTTTATGAGATTAAAAAAAATTGACATAACATTCATAAATACAAGTTAAAATGAATGATATATTATAGCAAATGTTATAGTTTATATCATTCCAAATAAATACATTTGAAAGAAAGTATGATATAAATGATGACGTAGCTCTGAAGGAAGTCTAGTTCACATTTGCCCTTCCCCGTTTCTCACAGCGCCCCCTGCTGCTCTGGCATGCATTGTAACTTTTTATTTTTTACTTTTAATGATTTAAAGTGACGCAGACCGAAAATCATACTGTCAGCTCCCCTGCTTTGCCTGGGAAACTCTCGTACTTTGTGCTTGCTCTCCCGTTTCAGTCATTTTCCATATTTTACCTGTACAAAAACTGTCAGCGACTGCAAAACGTTCGCGTCAACCTTCCCTTTTTCCTCGGAAACTCCCGGATTTAGCCCATCTTTCCCGTCACCTTCCCGGTTAAATCATTTCCTGTAATTTTCTCATATTTCAGGTGTAAAATAATCATTAGCGACTGCAAAACATGCGTGTCTACCCTTTTGTTTTTGTCCGAGGAACTCCCGTATTTTGCCCATTTTTCCCGTCGCCCTCCCGTTTAAATCAGTTCCTGTAATTTTCTCATATTTCAGGTGTAAAATAATCGTTAGCGACTGCAAAACATGCGTGTCAACCCTTTCGTTTTTGTCCGGGGAACTCCCGTATTTTGCCCATTTTTCCCGTCGCGCCCCCTTGAGGTCGGTAATTCCAAATCCGTCAATTTGGAACGTTAGAATGTGGAATAAAAGATTGGCTGTACACTTGATAAAGCTTTTCTGACAGAGTTAAAATAAGGTTTTTGGAAGCTGGAACAGAAGATTCCACATAGAATTGATCTCTATGGGAGATTTTTCCAGCAACGGCCTCATTGAAAATGCAGAAGTTCATTTCCAAATCCTTCTGCTATCAGCCTCCTCTCACGCGGAATCATCTTTCCGTTTCAGTCCGGGGCGCTTGGGAAGGACACCATCTCCATCTTTATAAGTTTATGATCGATGGAGCTAAGTGAGAAATGTAACACAACAAGGAAGGCTAAACCTGCTCAGTATCTAAACCTACCAGTAGGCAGCCAAGGACGTTGTTCTGCTCGGCCGCATCCCAAAGAATACCAGGTGCCCCTCGGGGGTGGAAAGAATGTGGAGGTGTGAAAGGAGGGAGAACATACAAAAATATAATTGAACAAGAAAAAAAAGCAGTATAATTAATTCATTTGATAAGAAAAGTCAAAATATTACCTACGCCTAAGAAGTTATTTTTATTTCTGAAAAAAAAAAGCATCTAAGTTGTGTCATGTTGGTGAAAATAATGTTATTAATATGCACTATTTAGTCTTTTATTCCTCTTTTTTTGCAGTTATATGTTTCAAATATTTACGTTACATAATGCATTATTATATTCCATATAATAATGATTATTACATTGTATTTTCAAATGTATAAATATTTAAGCGGTTGTCCAGAAATTTTTTAGGTAAATACTTTCTTCATGTCCAAGACAAAGTAAGCAAGGTAGGAAATTTTGGTTAAAAATTATATCTACTATTTTTGCAATACACATTTTTTTAGTATTGAAAAAATAGTGGATACATTTTTATCTATATTTTTAGACCTAATTTTTTAATACTGGCAACATAAGAGTTTTTTCGGTTTGTTTCTCAAAATGTAAAATCATTAAATAATAATAATAATAACAATAATTTAACGCCACATGATTTTTCCTCATGATATTTTTCTCGTTAGAATACGGCTATTTATACTTTATTCTCTAGAATGAATTTTAATTTCAAACTTTTCTTCTTGTTCATTTTCTTCTTGTAATTCTGACTTTATTCCCATCATTTTTTGTTTTATTCTCAAGAAGTTATAATTTTTTTGACAATCTCATTTTCCAAAAATGACAACTTAATATTTCAACCTGATTAAAATGAAACAATTTCCCTTGTAATATTACAAGTTTATTCTATTAAAAAACCTTTTTCTGGTGAAGTGGCAACACTACTGCAACTTACTGCTTGTATTTTTTTTTAATGACATTATTCCCATAATTTAATGACTTTCAATTTTATCATTTCAGATTTGCACCAGATTTTAATGGGGTCCTGTCAATCAAAGATGACCTGATTTGGATTTTCACACAGGGCAGTAATCCTCTGTGACCCGATTGGGTCCTTTTATAGCCCTGTTTGACTTTTTCCTTTTTCGGCTTTTTTAAAACTTTTTCTGGAGGGACCGGATTTGGTCACAAGAGTTCCAAGTGGGATTTTTTTTTAAACATAATGAACGTTTGCTGCTCACGGAAAAACCACATTAAAGTCCCTGCTGTCCCAAATAGTTGACAAAAATCCGGCTCTGAAAACGTGAGCGCGTTTCAGCAGCAGAGTGACACGTCCCTATTTTCCCGCCCGGCTGCCGTGGGCTCCAGGCTCAATCCTGACACAAGCCTCAGAACCAGATCCAGGCAGTTCTCCGCCTCCGTGTGGGATCTTCCCCGCCCGGGATCGACTTCGCTTTCATTGGCGGATTTGCTTCTCGCCTTTGACAAACTTCTTCCGACATTGAAGAACTTCGAATTAAAAAAAGATCTCTGCGGCGCCGCCGCAAAGTAGATCTCGCAGAACCTTGCCGCTTTTGTCCCCTCACCGACGACCACACGCTGACCACAAACGGCTGCATCACTGGACCCGGGGGTGTCCAAAGTGCGACCCGGGGGCGATTTGCTGAACGCAGCTGTTTTTTTTATTTATTTATTGGCCACCGGAAAGAAGAAGGGTAGAGAGATTGATAGATTCATAGAATAATTACTGAACAATTTAGTCAAAATACTGAGAGAAAAAAGTAAAGATGTGAAGGATAGACTCACATGCCTGGACACATACTCTACTTTTTAGGTGCATGGACATACAGTATTCTAGCAAAACCAGAACCCTTTGACCCAAATGCCAAACCCTAACCTTACTCCTAACCCACTAACCCCAGTATATGATTAGAACCCTAATCCCAACCCCTAACCCTAACCTTACTCCTAACCCCCTAACCCCCGTATATGATTAGAACCCTAATCCCAACCCCTAACCCTAACCTTACTCCTAACCCACTAACCCCAGTATATAATCATAACCCCAACCCCTAACCCTAACCTTACTCCTAACCCCCTAACCCCAGTATATAATTATAACCCCAATCCCAACCCCTAATCCTAACCTTTCTCCTAACCCACTAACCCCCTAACCCCCGTATATGATTATAACCCTAATCCTAACCCCCGCCCCCCGTTAATTGATGTTGTACATCCCTCCAACTAGCGACTAGAGATGTCCCGATCCGATCTCCAGAATCGGTGTCGGCTGCTAATCAGATGTATTTTGAAGATCATAAAAGATCAGCTTCCACCACGAGATCGGGCCAGTCCGGTTGTCGTGATTCTGGGCCACACTCCAACATGGAAAGGTGCGGTAAATACGCCTCAAAGCTGGTTGCCACTCAACTCCCGCCACCCGGTTGAAAACGAAAACGCCACCGTGCAGATATGGGGTACCGTGGTGAAGTTACTTTGACTTTGGGCGCTGGATATTCGCCACCGTACCTGTGTAGCTCCCTCGCTGTGCCCGGACTCCTCTGTCATGGTTCCGGAATCTTGGACGGGAAATGTTGCTCTAACCGATTGTTGTAAATCGCTCCACAAACGACTCTGTAACCGTGTCAAATGATTAGTCTCATCCTAAAAGTATTGTAACGACGGCTGAATAATTCCACATCAGGATGGCTGTAATTCAGTCGGCCGTTTGTTTGCATGTCAACACGGTTGTTCCATTGGCTGGTTTCTTATTCTATGCTATCTACTGTATGTAGAGATAGTATTAAGTGAATGCCTTGCTAACTACCAGCGAGTTACCAGCATGCTGGCAAGACTGCAACGACCCAGTTCATGTCCGACTTGGTGTCTGCCAAGCGCCGCAGGTCTCTTGTTCTTTTTGATGTGCTTAATGGCATTGGGAAGCCCGGTGGCAATGATGCCGCGGTGCCTTCTTCTAGTGTCTGCGTCCAATTTCTAGAGTTTTTACTGAGAAGTATTCAGCAACTATGTCTGCTGTTGAGCCCTGTGTTCCTCCTGTGTGTTTAGCGGTCTCTAAAACAGGCTACAGCACGGCCACTCATTAGAGAACATAACTTTGACCCCAATGTTCTGTGTAATTGTAGGCCAGTCTCTACGCTCCCCTTTCTTTCTAAGGTGTTAGAGAAAGTTGCACACCACTCTCAGTTGCAGGCTTACCTTGACACAAATTCAATCAGGATTTAAGTCGTATCACAACACTGAGACTGCACTTTAAAGGATTTTAATGATCATTTTTAACCACAGACTCTGGCAGTTCTGCTGCCCTTTAATTGTTAGACTTAACAGCCTTCCATACAGTGGACCGACCATGGTATCACCCTGTCACGCTTGGACCTTTATGGAGCTCTTAATGGCACTGTTCTCCAGTGGTTTCGGTCCTACGTCTCGGAAAGGTCTTTTTCCGTTACCCTGGGCCACTTTAATTTGAAAGTGGTCGGCCTGGGTTGTGGTGTTCCTCAAGGCTCTACTCTGGGCCCAGCTTTGTTTGCACTCTATCTGTTGCCTCTGGGGTCTATTTTTTCAAAGTTTAATGTTACTTTCCTTTGTTTTGCAGATGATCTTCAGCTCTATCTGCTTGGTAAATCCGGTTCAGACTCCTTATTATGCTCTGCAGAACTGTCTCAGGGATGTTAGGCAGTGAATGCCCCTTAACTCCCTTAAGGTTAACAACCTTCATATTCCTTCATATTTACCGAACTTACTGTCTGTTTATGTTCCTGCAAGAACAAAAAGGTTCAGGTCTCAGTGGCTTTTAACTGCCCAAAGATCTAAACTTAAACATTGGGGCGATAGGGCCTTCTGTGTAGCAGGTCCAAGATTTTGGAATAGTCTGCCCTTAACCTTACTCTTAACACACTACCCCCGAACCCTAGCATATAATGATAATCCTCATCCCAACATTCAGCCCTAACCCCTAACCCTAGTCCATCCATCTTTCCATCCATCTTCTGCTGCTTATCTGACGTCGGGTTGCCCAGACTTCCTTCTGCCGGGGTACTTCGTCCACGTCTTCCCGGCTGATCCTGGGGCATTCCTAGACATAGTCTCACAATGTCCTTGGTCTTCCCCAAGGCCTCCAATCGGTCTGACGTGCTCTGAACACCTCAGCGGTGAGGCGTCGGGGAGGCACCCTGACCTGGCACGTCTCGATACCTCTCCAGTGCTTCTCACGCTATCTTGCTTGTGCCCGGGAGCTTGTCCTTTCGGTCATGACCCAAAGTTTGGGACCAAATGTGAGGGTAGGAACGTGTTTTCCTTAGATTCATCGACAGCCCACCTCGGTTGGACCGGAATTAACACAAAGAAGTAAATGTCTTCATCCATATAAACTTTGCATAATTATTTCATTTCCCAGAGGTGTCATATTGTTCATTTATTAGATGTCTCGATTGTTGCTCTGCCGCTTGTTCCATGCAACGTCCGATGATAAAAGCATTTGGAGCACAGCAAAATGCAATCTCTGTACCCGGTTTTTCGGTTAACATGGAAAGTTTACGTCAAAACAAAAAATGGATTAAGTCAGCATCCGTTTTGGTTAGCGTCGGGCATTCTGGAGCGAATTAAAGATGCTAACCAAGGTTCCACTGTATATTTAAGATATCAAAATCAGGTTTTTCATATTTTTGATTGAAAAATGTAAAACATTTAATGGACTGAGGGTTTATGGGGTGAAGAAGGGCCTCAAAGTATTCCTTCCACCGACCAACTATATCCACAGTCGAGGTCAGCAAGCCCCCGTCCGCACTGTACTGCTTCCCCTTTCTGAGGTGTCGGACGGTTTGCCAGAACCTTTTCGAGGACGACCGAAAGTCATGCTCCATAGCCTCACCGAACTCCCCCCACACCCGAGTTTTTGCCTCGATCACCGCCGAAGCCGCGTGCCGCTTGGCCTGCCGGTACCTGTCAGCTGCTTTAGGGAGTCCCGCAAGCCATCCATGCTCGATAGGACTCCTTCTTCAGCTTGACAGCAGCCCTAACCCCCGGTGTCCACCATCGGGTTCGGGGCTTGCCACCACGACTGGCACCGACCACCTTGCGGCCGCAACCACAACTNTCCACACTCAGTTATGTTTTCAATATATATTAACGTGCTTATACATTTACTATAACACTTTCTATTATAATACTGTCATAGTTTTGTGCAATAATAACAGTACAGCATTATTATAATATTTTGTATTATAGTATAATAAAATCATATTTTATAAAAAAAAGAAAAAAATCAATAGATTATAATTTGAATATTATTATATGTCACTCCTCACATTATTAATAATAATTATTAAGGAATACATAATATTTATTAATAATATTAATAGTTACATATTTTTTTATCATGACATTATTATTCCAACATGAATCAAACGTTCACAATAATGACAGTAAAGTTTATATTGTCACGTTTTATTAGGGTTATGATCATCAACAGTAATGATATATATAGAAATATCCATCCTTATGTTCGAACATGGTGTTTGTTATGGACAAACTGTGATTCGCACAGAAGTCCAGCAACAACACACCGCACGGGTTCAGGTCAGGGAGGCCGTTCCTCCCAACCACGCCCCTCCAAGTCACACTGTCATTGCCCACATGGGCGTTGAAGTCTCCCAGCAAAACTATGGAGTCACCTGCTGGGGTGCTCTCCAGAACCCCTCTGATAGACTCCAAGAAGGCTGGGTGCTCTGAACTGCAGTTCGGCGCATACGCACAAACCACAGTCAGGAACCTTTCCCCAGCCCTAAGGCGTAGGGAAAAAACCCTCTCGTTTACAGGGGATGACTCCACCCCAGAGGCACCAAGCCGGGGGGCTAACAATAAGCCCACACCAGCTCACCGCCTCTCCCCTGCAGCAACTCCAGAGAAGAACAAGGTCCAGCCATTCTCAAGGAATTTGGTTCCAGAGCCCAAACTGTGGGTTGAGGTGAGTCCGACTATATCTAGTCGGAATCTCTCCGCCTCTTCCACAAGCTCGGGCTCCTTCCCCACCAGAGAAGTAACATTCCATGTCCCAAGAACCAGATTTGGCCGCCGAAAACAGGGTCACCCGGACACCCGCCCTCGACCACTGCCCAAATCACATTGCACTGGACCCTTATGCTTGCCCCTGCAAGTGGTGGGTCTGCGGGGGGAGTTCCCGTGTGGCTTCTTCGGGCTAGGCCCGGCCAGGCCCCACGGGTGAAGACTTGGCCACCAGGCGCTCGCCTGCGAGCCCCTCCCCCAGGCCTGGCTCCAGGGTGAGGCCCCGGTATCCCACGTCCGGGCGAGGTGCGGTCACTCCTCTTGATCTTCTTCATTAGGGTCTTCTCAATTATCTTTGTCTGGCCCGTCACCTAGAACCTGTTTGCCTTTGGAGACCCTAACAGGGGCATAAAGCCCCCGACAACAAGGCTCCTAGGATCACTCGGGAACTCAAACCCCTACACTACGATAAGGTGGTGATTCACGGGGGTGCACCCCTCTGGATGTTGGGGGACTGTGTTGGTTGACACGCCTCTACAACATTGCATGGAAGTCAGGAACAGTACCTCTGGACTGGCAGACCGGGGTGGTGGTCCCCATTTTTAAAAAGGGTGACCGGAGGGTGTGTTCCAACTATAGGGGGATCACACTCCTCAGCCTTCCTGGGAAAGTCTACTCCAGGGTGCTGGAGAGAAGGGTACGACCGTTAGTCGAACCTCGGTTAGAGGAGCTGCAATGTGGTTTTCGTCCCGGTCGCGGAACACTGGACCAGCTCTACACCCTTGCAAGGGTACTCGAGGGTATGTGGGAGTTTGCCCAACCAGTCTACATGTGCTTTGTAGACCTGGAAAAGGCATTCGACCGTGTCCCTCGTGGTGTCCTGTGGGGGGTGCTCCGGGAGTACGGGATTGATGGTCCGCTTCTACGTGCCATTCGGTCCTTGTACAATCGAAGCAGGAGCCTGGTTCGCATTGCCAGCAGTAAGTCGAGCTTGTTTCCGGTGAACGTTGGCCTCCGCCAAGGCTGCCCTTTGTCACCGATTCTGTTCATAATCTTCATGGACAGAATTTCTAGGCGCAGTCAAGGTGTTGAGGGAGTCCAGCTTGGTGACCTTAGGATCTCGTCTCTGCTATTTGCAGACGATGTGGTCCTTATGGCCTCATCAGGCTGTGACCTTCAGCGTTTACTGGAGCGGTTTGCAGCTGAGTGTGAAGCTTCTGGGATGAGACTCAGCACCTCCAAATCCGAGGCCATGGTTCTCAGTCGGAAACGGGTGGACTGTACCCTCCGGGTTGGGAGTGAGGTCTTGCCTCAGGTGGAGGAGTTCAAGTATCTCGGGTTCTTGTTCACGAGTGAGGGAAGGTTGGAGCGTGAGATCGACAGACGGATCGGTGCAGCATCTGCAGTAATGCGGTCGCTGTACCGGACCGTCGTGGTGAAGAGAGAGCTGAGCCGGAAGGCAAAGCTCTCTGTTTACCGATCGATCTACGTTCCCACCCTCACCTATGGTCATGAGTTATGGGTCATGACCGAAAGAATGAGATCGCGGATACAAGCGGCGGAAATGAGTTTCCTTCGTAGGGTGGCTGGACTCACCCTAAGAGATAGGGTGAGGAGCTCGGCCATCCGGGAGGAGCTCAGAGTAGAGCCGCTGCTCCTTCACATCGAGAGGAGCCAGTTGAGGTGGCTCGGGCATCTAGTCCGCATGCCTCCCGGGCGCCTCCCTGGTGAGGTGTTTCGGGCATGCCCGGTCGGGAGAAGGCCCCCTGGAAGACCTAGGACACGCTGGAGGGACTATGTCTCACAGCTGGCCTGGGAACGCCTTGGTATCCTCCCAGTGGAGCTGGAAGAGGTCGCTGGGGACCGGGAAATCTGGACTTCCCTCCTGAAGCTGCTGCCCCCGCGACCCGGACCCGGATAAGCGGAGGAAAATGGATGGATGGGTTTATGGGGGTTTTGGATTCCCAAACATCGGAATCAAAATCCTCCACCCAAATACTATTACTGTTTATTAATTTTAAAACTGGTACTAAAGGCCACACGTGGAATTGACTTGAAATTTCTCACACAGCTCTACAAAGCACCCACTGTAACTTTCGGGTGTTTCGCCCAATCGGAGTGAAATTTGGTGCACCCCTTTAAGGGACTAACAAGCACGTGCGTGTCCAATTTGAGCAGAAAAAGGGGTGGGACGTACCAACTAGTTGTCCATGAGGCATTAAGGATGATAAAAGTTGCATGCGTGCAACACAACACACGCATGGGGGCGCCACCGCGTCATTGGCGTGACAAGCCCACACGTGGCGTCCATAGTTTAAATCAGCGCATTTTAAGGGACATGAAAATGAAAACTGAGTGGGATTTGTCCAGATATGCGGCGCAAGCTAGTGGAGACGATGCCCTTCAAAGGACACACACGCAGCGCTGACATTTTCTTACCACCTGCTGCCACACACACACACACACACACACACGCACACACACACACGTGGGAGGGAGGACCTTGATGTTCCACCTTTGGAGGTAGCATAAAAGCTAAATGCTGCAATGGCCGGACAGGACCGATTGGATATTAACAAAAAAGAAAGGCTCCTCAAAAAAAAGCAGATTTCCTCGGGAAGAAAGTGTGAAAAAGTCTCATGTACGTTTTGACATGCATGCGAACCAAAACGTGACGACAAAGAGCTTTTTTTTTCCTCGTCACGGAAAGATGGAGACACCGCTGTAGTTTTTAAAAGGTGTTTATACTGTAATATTTATATATATATGTATATATATATATATAAAGTTAACAGACTGACTTTCACTCTTATAACTTTTTTTCCCAGCCTCATTTTCCAATAATTACAATTTTGCTTTTGCTTTTGTTCCTTTCATTCCATTTTTTCCCCACAAAAAATGTTTTGTATTTTTTCTTTTTTTGTGTTTGTTTTCTTTTATTTATTCCCTAAAAATGTGTTTGCTAAGTTGTTCTGGTTTGTTTGGTTTAAACTAGATTTTGTTTTTAAATTGTCTGTAAATCTTAAAAAAATTTTTGCCTAAATATTTAATCATTATTTTTTTTTTACTTTATTTTATTTTAGTTTTAAAGAATATTTTCCCCCAATAATGTTTCGTTTGTTTTTTGTTTTGCATTAAATATAATTTATGGTTTAGATTTTTTTCCATAAACATGTTATTGCATTACTTTATTTATTTAGTAACAGTTTTCCCTAAAAACATAATATTTGTTGTTGTTTTGGTTGTTTTTCTTTGCGAAAATGAAATATGTAATTATTTACCACTATTATTCATAATTTATTTCAGTTATTTTATTTTACTTTGTCTCCATTTTTGCAATGAAAATTGCTTTTGAAAAACAGGAGTGTCATTAACAGGGGGTGTCAAAAGTGCGGCCTGGGGGCCCGTTTCTGATTGGTCATCAGCATATTGCAAAAATCAAATGAATGACTTGCTAGCGAGCTGTATTATTTGCTCTGTCGGCTGTAATGTGATGTGCTCGCTATAACGCGGCGGCTCTGACGGGTGTGGATGTGGCCCGGCGGCGCCGGAGGGCAGCTGATCACAGGGACAAAAACAGCGCGTGTTGCTTTGAGCGAGACGGAATATCTCGTTTGTTTTCATGCCGAAACGGAAAAGCCTCCAAAGCGGCGTGTTTTAAAAAGGCGTTCTTCGAGGCTTCACTACACGTGCTAAAAAGAGTGTTTGGGCGAAGTGCATGGAACTTATTTCGTTGCCATTTTTCTTGAATGCGGTCATTGCGAGGTGTACAGGGTCGGACATTTGCCCACACTTTTTTACCCTCGGGACCAACAAGAAGCACGGGTTTCTGATATGCGGTAATCCTGACATCCTGAACGGTTCTGAGGGAAAAAAATAAAGTCAGGCTTCGCTACACCGCTTCAAAATAAACACCGCCACTTTTGTGTGACGCTAAAGTGCTGACGTTGCACTCACTTCCTGTATATGCGCACCTCGCAGGAGGGGCTCATTTGTTTACTACAATATCGTACAAAAAACAGACTCCCGGCCCGGTTTCACAAAGTTAGAGTTTAAGATGCGTAGCGAAGCCTGCTCCGATAACTTTTTTTGTTTTGTTTTTTTTACAAAATTGTCCTCCTCAAGTGAATTTGGCATATTTGACTGGATGCATTATGTTGTGATGGGAGTCACATGGGAAACGTGCGGGCGTATAAGCCCTTCTGTTCTATACACCTTGCAACCGGGGCTCCTTTATTTGAAAAGACAACACAAAAAATAGAATCCCGGCCCAGTTTCACATCACCGGGCTTTTCTGAAGATGCTTTTTGTAAATGAATGCCGCTCCGTGGGCGTGAAACGGGGTAAAAAGTGAGCGCGCGCGGGCACATCTCCGCTCCCAAACACGTGGCAACCAGCCCGTCTCCATGGTGACGCCTGTCGCATCCAGCCGTGACCAAAAACGGAGTCGGGGCATCCTGGTTCCACGTGAAAGTGCGGTCCGACGCGTGGCCGTGGTGTTACTTTGCCGAGCGGAGAGCCGTTGGCGCCGGCTGCTGATTGGCGGCTGCGAAGCACGACAAAGAGTCGGGTTCCTCCGCAGCCTCGGCAACAGCCGCCTCCTCCTCGTCGTACCTTTTCTGCGACGGGTCAGCCTGAACTGACAAAGATGTGTTTTCCAGCACGGCTTAGAGGGATCCAGCCTCACCAACCGCTCCTCTTCCCATCTGGGACGATGATAGCGTACCTCCATTGGCCACTTGCAATAAGTATTATTATTCATATTTATTAATATGATCAAATATACGTGTATAATAAGACAGCCGTGTGAAAAAGTGATTTCTCATTTTTTACAATGTTCCATGAAAATATAACATTTGCATTTATAATAACTATCATTGTAATATGATAATAAAATCATAGAAATGATACAATAATTGTTTAACAATGTCATATTTTAAAAAATACAAATGATTATGCTGCTATTATAAATGTTGTATTACTATAGCGTTCTAACACCAAATCTGAATATATATATATATGAATCAATTATGAATTATTAATATACATACACAGTGGGGTGAGCTTTCCTGCCTGCACGAGTTCCTCCTCTTTGCAGAATTGTTGTCGTTCGGTCGCACTGGAGGCTTTTCCGGCATGAGGCGCCTTTTTCAGGAGATGCCGCAGCATCTCAATAGGATTCAGGCCAGACTCCAAAGTCTTCAGCCATCCAGAGGCGGACTTGCTGGTGTCTTTTGGATCATCGTCCTGCCGCAGAACCCAAGCACACCTTCCAAATCGTTTTGTATTTTGGACTTTCCCACCATCAAGGTGTTTTCTGGCAAAATTGAGACGAGCCTCGATGTTTTTCTTGTTCAGCAGAGGTTCTGGTCTTGGAACATTTTTGCCGATTGTCTATCTTACGGTGGAGTCACAAACACTGACTTTTGGATGTTGTTGTGGGGCCTTTTGTGACATCCCAGATGAGTTGTCGCTGCGCTCTTGGCTCTTGTTTCATGTTTTGGCCATCTCTGGATAATGGCTCTCACCGTGGTTTGCTGGAGTCCCAAAGCTGCCTTTA
This sequence comes from Oostethus manadensis, assembly GCA_024372805.1. Classification (NCBI taxonomy): domain Eukaryota; kingdom Metazoa; phylum Chordata; class Actinopteri; order Syngnathiformes; family Syngnathidae; genus Oostethus; species Oostethus manadensis. The sequence goes on from QODF01000434.1 coordinate 194,639, forward strand.
TGACCTTTTCCACACTCAGTTATGTTTTCAATATATATTAACGTGCTTATACATTTACTATAACACTTTCTATTATAATACTGTCATAGTTTTGTGCAATAATCTTCATGCACCTTCAAAATAAATTGCATGGTGACACGCTTGACCAATAAGTGAGCATGTGGCGCTTTCCACTTTCTCATGCACTCCAAGTTATGGGTATTATATGGCCGTTAAATTAGCTAATATTATTTTATTTCATATTTTTTTGTTATGTCGAGACTTGAAAAGTTTTCCCCCCATGCAGAGGAGACAGTAGTACTTATAGTAATACATATGTAATAATACCACTGTAGTGTGCCGGTAGTATTTTATTATTATATTATTCATATTGCATCAATTCATGTACAACTCCTAAAAAGAAAAATAGTTCATAACCATGTTCATGTTTACTATAATTTCATTATTTTTGTGTTCAGTATTAAAATTACATTTTTGGATATCATTTAATATTTTGTATTAATTATAAATGAATTAACTTAATATAAATATTCGAGTAATACAATGAGAGTAATATATTTGAAAATAATTATAAATATAATAACAACATTGCAATACTATTCTATGTTGTTATAATACTGTTTATATAGAATACTTATTATTATTTTACTATACATTTTTTTTAAATAAATACATTAATAAATATTCCATGTTTAATATAATGCAATTATTTTTGTGTTAATTTTCAATAAGTTAACTTAATGGATCTTTCTTGAATGAATACAAATACAAATGATTAAATATTCATATTATAATATAATTTCACTTTTATTCATTATAAATTAATTTAATGTAAATTTAGCAATTGTAATTAAAAAACAAATATAATAATTCAAAAAAAATAATAAAAATATAACAAAGAAAATTATAAAAATGATGATTATGCAAGAAATGATATAAGTATTGTTGTTATAATTGTGATTAGAGTATTTATTACTTATGCAAATAGTCATATATTGCTATGGATAGCAACATAAATCTGAATACGGATTAAGGCGGATTAAGGCGGATTAAGGCGCTCGTGTGTGGCGTTAATGACAGATCCGTCTTCCATCCGTTAGCACAAAGGGCCGCGTTCCCGGGAACAAAACCATCCTGACACGCCGACAGTGACGGATCCCGCTCCGGAGAAAAACACTGGACTGGATTTTTAGTCACATTGCATATTTTTGTGTTATTTCTATCGGGGGGAAAAATCTAAAATTAAGATATTAATATTTAAATATTTTTTCCCCTTACGTCCCAAAAGGTTTCACTTTCACTGCATCAAAATTTCAACTTCAGACCAAACCATATGTACATGTATTTTTAAATATGTATTTTTGTTATTATATTTATATGTTTAGATTTATATTATTACATTTCCCCCAATAAAAAAATATAAAAAGGGGCTTTTCATGTTTTTATATTGTAATAATATTCACAGTATTATATATTATTTCATTCATTCATTTTCTATGCCGCTTATCCTCATTTGGGTGGCGGGGATGCTGGAGCCTATCCCAGCTGGCTTTGGGCGGGAGGCGGGGTACACCCTGGACCGGTCGCCAGCCAATCGCAGGGCACATAAAGACAAACAACCAATCAGACGCTAATGGACAGTTTAGAGCGGCCAATGAAGCTAACATGCATGTTTTTGGAATGTGGGAGGAAAGCGGAGTACCCGGAGAAAACCCACACACACACGGGGAGAACATGCAAACTCCACACAGAGATGCCCAACGTGCAAACCACTCAACCACCGCGCGGCGCTATATTATTTTATATTATTATACATATATTTTATTCCCAATTAAAAAAATATTTATAATAAGGGGCTTAAAATTTTTTTATATTCAAAGAATATTCATATTATTATTCATTATTATTATATTTATTCCTTGTCTTCTACCTTCATGTCCTCTTCCACTACATCCATAAACCTCCTCTTTGGTCTTCCTCTAGGCCTCCTGCCTGGCAATTCAAAACTCAGCATCCTTCTACCAACATATTCACTATCTCTCCTCTGGACATGTCCCAACCATCTCAGTCTTTATCTCCAAAACCTCTAACATGTGCTGTCCCTCTGATGTGCTCATTCCTGATCCTGTCCATCCTGGTCACACCCAAAGAGAACCTCAGCATCTTCATCTCTGCTACCTCCAGCTCTGCCTCCTGTCTTTTCCTCAGCGGCACTGTCTCTAAACCAAACAACATCGCTGGTCTCACCACAGTTTTGTACACCTTTCCTTTCATTTTAGCTGAAACTCTTCTATCACACATCACACCCGACACTTTTCTCCACCCATTCCAGCCTGCCTGCACACGCTTCTTCACCTCTTTTCCACACTCTCCATTGCTCTGGACTGTTGACCCTAAGTACTTAAAATCCTCCACCTTCTTTATCTCTTCTCCCTGTAACCTCACTCTTCCACTTGGGTCCCTCTCATTTACACACATGTACTCCGTCTTCATTCCTCTCCTTTCCAGGGCAAACCTCCACCCCTCAAGCTTCTCCTCCACCTGTTCCCTGCTCTCACTACATATCACAATGTCATCTGCAAACATCATAGTCCATGGAGATTCCTGTCTAACCTCGTCCGTCAGCCTGTCCATCACCATAGCAAACAAGAAGGGGCTCAGAGCTGATCCCTGATGNGACCTGGAGAGGTGTGATTGGGAGGAACGGCCCCCCTGATCTTAACCCGAGCGGTGTCTTGGTATCGGACTTCTGTGCTCGTCCCGGAGTGTCTATAGCGAACACCATGTTCAAGCTTAAGGGGGTCCCCATGTGCACTTGGCACCAGGTTGTGTCGTCGGACTTGCGACCACATGTTTTGGACACTCGGGTCGGATCTGGCAACCGATCAGCACCTGGTGCTGAGTTGGTTCTGATGGTGGGGGGGAGGATGCCGGGCAGACCCAAACGCATTCCTAGAAATGTTGTCCATGAAGAGAATATTATATTATTATATATTGTGTTTATATTATATCATTTTTATTATATTTATTCCCAATTTTACAAATATATTAGTTTAAAATAAAGGGCTTTGCGTATTATTTTATATTATTATCTATTATTGTTATGTTATATTATTATTATCAAACATATTATTTTAAAACATAGGGATTTAAATATTTTTACAATATAAATTCTTTTTATTTGGCAAAAATGTGGTTGTTATTAGAGTAAATGGAACCAAATTTTCAAAAAATCAAATGTACACATGAATTATTATTTTATTATTTACTATTTATCACTCAAATCAAAACAATTGAGTGTTTTTTTTAGTATGCGGCCTTCAGCGGAAAATGTTAAACACCCCCGTCTCATGGCGGGGGTTTTTGGTCTCACACACACACACACACACACACACACACACGCACACACACACGCACACACGGCGCGTTATTTATGTCTTGTTCAAACCCCATTAAGGCCAGCACAGTAATTGGCGGCCGGTGCTGAAAAGAATAATAGAAGCCAGAAAGCAATTTTTTTCCCGCCACAGCAAAGTGGTTAAAGACGAAGATGTGAAAAATGAGAGAATAATAGAAATAAAATACAAAAAAACCCGATTCTATGAATATTTACTGTCTTTTTTTCCTCCGGACCGGTTTTTCCACTCACCTCCAGCGCTGCCTGGTAACTCTAATGACTGGTTTAGGCCAGCGCGTGGTTGTCATGCCACTGGCCGCGTTTTGTGGACAAAAGTGTCGGGACGGCACAGGCGGAGCTCCACCGAGGGGAAAAGGTTCTGCGGGATTTGAGAAATGAAAACGGTTAAAAAATTTGGACCGGTTTGGTCCTGAGGGCAAAAAGTTTTGAGTGTGTATGACGTCCACTAAGGAGGTCGGTTTCGAACAGCGAGCCTCTGGGCACCTCTTCCCTGAAAAATAAAGCAAACCAGTGAGGGAGATTTTGACGATTCATATTCATATCACTATATTAATATGCTCGCTCTCTCTCTATATATATATATATACACACACACGTATAAATACTGCACTTAGAATAATCTAGAATAGTATTTTTTAGGGTTTTGTTTGATTATTTTCATGTTTACATTAAATAATTTATAATGAATTAAAATTAAATTAAGTAAAAATAAATAATTTAAGAATAATTTGTATGCGTAACGGTTCAAAATTGATTTCACTAATTCATCAAATTGAAATTAATTAAATCATTTATTGTAATTAAAGTAATTCATTTCATTAGTAAGGCCCGTGGCCTTCAAAATCTAAAGCGCTGGCCCAACGTCACTTCAGTACTACTAGCAATGGGGCTTTTTCTTTAACCAATCAGATTTCACCTCCCAGGGCCAGCTAGCAGGCGGGTCAGCATTGAAAACCTACACCTAACCTCCGACGTCACAAGAGTTACGCAGCGCGCTCGAACGCCTCATCACATGAACGCAGCATAGCTGATCCTGCTTTTGCACAAACCAGACAGACACTGAGTTGTTCATTGTTTGTCCAGCTCCGAGGTTTTCCCAGACCAGTCAACGTGTCCCCGGGCTTCCCTGAGGCCTGCCCCCGATCGGACCGATCTAAGCATTTCTCCAGGGAGACCTCCTGGAGGCGTCCGGACCAGATGCCCGAGCCACCTCTCGATCTGGAGGAGTGGCGGTTTTGACCGTGAGTTGGTCCCGGATGAGAGTGACACCTTCTCACCTTAGAGAGCCCAGACACCCTACGGAGAAAACTCATTCAGGCCGCTAGGTGAGGGTAGGAACGTAGAACGACCGGTACATTGAGAGCTTTGCCTCTCAGCTCAGCCCCATCTTTACCACAACGGACCGATGCAGAGGCCGCATCCCTGCAGACGCCGCGACCAATCCGCCTGTCCATCTTGTGGTCCATTCTTCCCTCACTCATAAACAAGAACCTGAGGTACTTCAACTCCTCCACTGGGGGCGGGATCTCTTCCCTGAGCCGCAGATTCCGGGCGAGAACCTTGGACTCGGACATGGAGGTGCTGATTCTTGGCTGCCAACCCACCCAGTGAGAGTTGAAAACCCCGACCGGTCATCTGCGAAAAGCAGAGACCCAACCCTGCAGCCACCAAACCAGAACCCCTCCAGTGTGTTTTATCACTTTTACCTTACTGGTCGTCCCCAGAACCCGGAGAGCCAGGAAAGGGGACCTCCCTCTGGGACTCCCTCCCACCTGAACCCAGGCAAATCCATTGGGGTCAATCCTAAAGGACGCTAGAGAAAATGAGGAAACCGTGGTCGCCGCTTCATCAGCGCAAAGGCGCGGGGGTGTGGGGAGAAGCAATCTCGTGTGACGGAACGTCCCGACGCGCCGGACGCCTTAGGGTACGTCTCCATGACAACAGCGCTGCTAGAAACGCAAGCTGCCGTTTCATCTCGCTTTTGTTGCTGGAGACAAGTTTGCTGCCCGGAATTGGGACATTTCCGCGAGTCTGCGAAGTGGTTTAAAAAAAAGGTTATCATCCGACGGAAGCAGAGCATTTTTTCAGTGTGCGCGTGCAAAAGAACATGTGACTGCTTTTTGTCTTAATTGTTGTTTTGTTTCTAGCTACCAAATTAGAACTACGACAGATTTTAGGGCAACACAAAAAATAGGAGATTTGGGGGAAAAAAGTTGGAATTTTACGGCAAAAAAGTTGGAATTTTGTGAAAAGAATAGTTGTAATTTTACAAGAAAAAGTCATAATTTTACGAGGAAAAAAATCTGTAATTTCATGAGAAAAAGTCATCATTTTACGAAAAAAGTTGTAATTTTACAAAAAAAATGTTGTAATTTTACGAGAAAAAAAAAAAAATTTACGAGAAAAAGTTGTATTTTTATGAGAAAAAAAGTTGTAATTTTATGACAAAACTAGTGGTAATTTTACAAGAAAAAAGTTGTAATTTTACGAAAAAAATGTTGTAATTTTACGAGAAAAAAATAATAATTCTACGAGAAAAGATCATAATTTTACAAGAAGAAGTTGTACTTTTATGAGAAAAAAAGTTGTAATTTTATGACAAAACTAGTGGTAATTTTACAAGAAAAAAGTTGTAATTTTATGACAAAAAGTCTTAATTGTACGAGAAAAAAGCTGTAATTTTATGAGAAAGATATTCGTAATTATACAGAATAAAAGTTGTAATTTTACAAGTAAAAGGCATATTTTTACGATTTTTACAGTTCTTGCAACCAAATTAGAACTACAACAGATTTTAGGGCAACATAAAAAAAAATCGCACAAGTCGTATTTTTATGAGAAAAAGTTGGAATTTTATGAGAAAAATAGTCTTAATTTTATGAGGAAAAAGATGTAGTTTTACAAGCTAAAGTCTTAATTTTACAAGGAAAGAAATCTGTAATTTAATGAGAAAAAGTCATCATTTTACGAGGAAAAGTTGTATCTTTATGAGAAAAATATTTGGAATTATACGAGACAAAAAATTGTAATTTTACCAAAAAAAATCTTTAATTTTATGAGAAAAATAGTCTTAATTTTACAAGGAACAAAGCTGTAATTTATGAGAAAAAATCATAATTTTACGAGAAAAAGTTGTATTTTTGTGAGAAAAATTATGAGACAAAAAGTTTTACAGGAATTTTACAGGAAAAAGTCTTAATTCTACGAGAAAAGGTCATAATTTTGCAAGAAAAAGTTGTATTTTATGACAAAAAGTCTTAATTGAACGAGGAAAAAGATGTAATTTTACGAGCTAAAGTCTTAATTTTACAAGGAAAAAAATCTGTAATTTCATGAGAAAAAGTCATCATTTTACGAGAAAAAGTTGTATTTTTATGGGAATATTGGATTTTAACATGTGTTGTAAAATTGTGAAGAGCTACTGTCTTGCTGGTGGTAGAGCAACTGTCTGAGGCGGCACGAGTGCTGCCGGCATTGGGGAAGCTGCAGTTCATTGGAGAGAAACAAGATGTCCAGCATGTGTTGAGACATTCTTAAGATTTGTCAGCTTGGTGGCGGTAGCATCACAATCACAAGGGGAGCTGCGGTTCCTTGAGGAGAAACAGGAATTCTTTCATGTTGTCATATTTATGTCATGTGTATTTTTTTTTTATTGGAAGTACTGTAACTATGTATCTACCCAGAATCAGATTTGGGGCTGCAGGAGTGCTGCCGTCATGTGGGGGAGCTGCGGTACATTGAGAAGAAACATACGTTTCAATATGTGGTGTGGCATTCTGAAACCCCCATCCATCAGTGGTGGTTGCGTCACGGTTCACAGCTGCACGAGTGCTGCCAGCAGTAGAGGAGCTACGGCTTCTGGAGGGGAAACATAAACATCAAGATGTGCTATGGCAATCTAAAGAGCCATTGCCTTGGTAGCGTTAGAGTCGCAGTCTCAAACTGCACGAGTGCTGTCAGCAATGGGGGAGCTGCGGTTCTTTGAGAAGAAACATAGATTTCAGCATGTGGTATGTCATTCTGAAGACTCGATCCACTGGTGGTGGTTGCGTCACTTTTTTAGGGCCGCACGAGTGCTGTCGGCACTGGGGGGAGCTGCGGTTCATTGATAAGAAACATACATTTCAGCATGTGGTATGTCATTCTGAAGCCCTGATTCATTGGTGGTGGTTACGTCACTGTTTTGGGGATGCACGAGTGCTGTCGGCACTGGGAGTGCTGCGGTTCATTGATTTAAAAAAACATACATTTTAGCATGTGGTATGTCATTCTGAAGACCCAATCCATTGGTGGTGGTTGCGTCACTGTTTTGGGGCCCCACGAGTGCTGTCGGCACTGGGGGAGCTGCGGTTCATTGAGAAGAAATATAGATTTCAGCATGTGGTATGTAATTCTGAAGACTCGATCCATCGGTGGTGGCTGCGTCACTGTTTTGGGGATGCACGAGTGCTGTCGGCACAGGGGGAGCTGCGGTTCGTTGAGAAGAAACATACACTTCAGCATGTGGTATGTCATTCTGAAGACCCGATCCATTGGTGGTGGTTGCGTCAGTGTTTTGGGGCCGCACAAGTGCTGTCAGCACTGGGGGAGCTGCGGTTCATTGATTAAAAAAAACATACATTTTAGCATGTGGTATGTCATTCTGAAGACCCGATCCATTGGTGGTGGTTGCCTCACTGTTTTGGGGCCGCACGAGTGCTGTTGACACTGCGGGAGCTGCAGTTTATTGAGAAGAAACATACATTTCAGCATGTGGTATGTCATTCTGAAGACTCGATCCATTGGTGGTGGTTACGTCACTGTTTTGGGGATGCACGAGTGCTGTCTGCACTGCGGGAGCTGCGGTTCATTGAGAAGAAACATACATTTCAGCATGTGGTATGTCATTCTGAAGACTCAATCCATTGGTGGTGGTTGCGTCACTTTTTGGGGGCTGCACGAGTGCTGTCGGCACAGGGGGAGCTGCGGTTCATTGAGAAGAAACATACATTTCAGCGTGTGGTATGTCTTTCTAAGGACTCGATCCATTGGTGGTGGTTACGTCACTGTTTTGGGGATGCACGAGTGCTGTCTGCACTGGGGGAGGTTCGGTTAATTGAGAAGAAATATACATTTCAGCATGTGGTATGTCATTCTGAAGACTCGATCCATTGGTGGTGGTTG
>QODF01000434.1:203326-245110 GCA_024372805.1 Oostethus manadensis
GAGGAGCTACGGCTTCTGGAGGGGAAACATAAACATCAATATGTTCTATGGCAATCTAAAGAGCCATTGCCTTGGTAGCGTTAGAGTCGCAGTCTCAAACTGCACGAGTGCTGTCAGCAATGGGGGAGCTGCGGTTCATTGAGAAGAAACATAGATTTCAGCATGTGGTATGTCATTCTGAAGACCCGATCCATTGGTGGTGGTTGCGTCACTTTTTTAGGGCCGCACGAGTGCTGTCGGCACTGGGGGAGCTGCGGTTAATTGAGAAGAAATATACATTTCAGCATGTGGTATGTCATTCTGAAGCCCTGATCCATTGGTGGTGGTTACGTCACTGTTTTGGGGCTGCACGAGTGCTGTCGGCACTGGGGGTGCTGCGGTTCATTGATAAGAAAAACATACATTTCAGCATGTGGTATGTCATTCTCAAGACTCGATCCATTGGTGGTGGTTGCGTCACTGTTTTGGGGATGCACGAGTGCTGTCGGCACTGGGGGTGCTGCGGTTCATTGATAAAAAAATATACATTTCAGCATGTGGTATGTCATTCTCAAGACTCGATCCATTGGTGGTGGTTGCGTCACTGTTTTGGGGCTGCACGAATGCTGTCGGCACTGGGGTAGCTGCGGTTCACTGATAAGAAATATACATTTCAGCATGTGGTACTTCATTCTGAAGACCCGATCCATTGGTGGTGGTTGCGTCACTGTTTTGGGGCTGCACGAGTGCTGCTAACAGTGGAGGAGCTGAGGCTCCCTGAGGAGAAACACGAACATCAAGGTGTGCTGTGCCAATCTGAAGATCCACTAGCTTGATAGCAATAGAGTCACAATCTGGGGCTGCACGAGTGCTGTTTAACGACTGCCGGTAGTTACGGTGAAGGAAGAATACGTGATTGATGGGAGAGGCGCTGCAGGCGCCGCTCGGATCACATGACTGAGGTCTTTTTTTGTTGGTGGGCGAGAGGAATGGCACAGAGAGAGAGAGGGAGGGACCGACAGATGCTGGAGCGAAGCGGAGAACGAGGACTCAGGTGAGAAGAGGAGGAGAAGAAGAGAAGTCTTCTTTCCGTTTCTTTTTTTTTGGGGAAAACATGACGGGTGACATTCGGGTTCCTCTCGTGTGCTGAGCTGCATTTTCATCACCGAAGGTAAATGATAACAATGATGGACATTACAGCCAATTACCCCGCGGCCTTCCTTGTGTTGAGTCGGCAGGAGGAGTCGTGCGCCTTTATGATGTCTTCTCGTTTCAAAATGAGTCCAAAGTGCGTCGCCTGCTTGTGCTGTTAATTTGAAAAGGATGGGCTTCCCATTAGCTGCTTGCTTCTCTTTTTACCTCCACCACATTTCACATTTGTCTCTTTCACTCCCGTTCAGCGCTTTCGGTCGAAGGTGGTTTGCTATTTTTAACCCAGAAGAGCCGCGGTGACACGCAGAACACTTTTGTGGCGTAAAAAAAACGCCTAAATGGAGCAATTCCAAGCATACAAATGGCTGAATGGTGTAAAAGACAAACAAGGCGTTCTAGGACAGGATGTAGTAGTCCACACCGGTCACTAGGTGTCAGTAATGCTATTCTGAGACACACAAGCACCAGACTTTCTCCGGCTTTTATTTTTAGGTACAACTGGCACGGTAATCCCTAACACGCAACCCGCGCCAAGTTGAAGAAGGTATTCTAGGGATCGAATAATGTCAAAAAAAGATATTTAGAAGGCTACAAACATGTCCCAGTTACAAAAGTATTTTATTTATACAGAAGGAATGCCGTATCCAGGTCCGGGTCGCGGGGGAAGCAGTTTCAGTCGGGAAATCCAGACTTCCCAGTCTCCAGCTGCCTCTTCTAGTACCGCTGTGGGGACCTCTAGGTGTTCCCAGGCTTGCTGTGAGACATAACCCCTGCACGGTGTCCTAGGTCTGCCCCGGGGCCTTCTCCCGGCCGGGCGTGCCCGGAACACCTCAGCAGGGAGGCGTCCGGGAGACATCTGGACTAGATGCCCGAGCCACCTCAACTGGCTCCTCTCGATGTGAAGGAGCTCCTCGGTGAATCACCACCTTATCCTGGTGGAGGGTTTGTGTGCCCGAGTGATCCTAGGAGCTATGTTGTTGGGGGCTTTATGCCGTGGGGGTCTCCCAAGGCAAACCAGTTCTAGGTGACGGGCCCGCCGAAGAGTGATTCAGAAGACCTTTACGGAAAATACTGAGAGGAGGGGCCGCACCTCGCCTGGATCTGGGATACCGGGGCCTCAGCCTGGAGCCCGTCCAGCGGGGTCGCCCCTTCACTCATGGGGCCCAGCTGAAGAAGGTACACGGGGACCAGTCATCCCTACCCTACACGTAGATACAAAAACGTTACATAGAAACAAGTCATAAACCTGGACCCCCCACGGGGCGCACCCCCCAGTTTGAAAATCACTGTTCTATGCCAAGACGTGCTTTTATGGGGACCGCATTACCACACATTTGCCTTACCAGGAGCAGCTAACCACAAAAGCTCTGAAGTAGAGGATTCAGTACCCCTCAAGCCCGACTTGGAAATCTCATCCTTAACCCTTCCAACAGAGAATCGGGGGGAGGTGTGCACCCTGATGAGGTACAAGGACTAGGTAGCTCGGGTTTAAACCACCTCACGGTACAAAGAGATGTCTGGGCCAAAGGAAATGATCGCGCCACTCTCTGTCTTTCCACCGGATGCTGCACCACCGTGACGCTAGCCTGTAGTCAGGCATCTGGATTGATGTTAGCGTTAGCGTTAGCATTGAGGATAGGGTTAGCATTATCATTCAGGTTAGAGTTAGCGTAAAGGTTAGGTTTAGCATTGAGATTAGAGTTAGGGTTATCGTTGGGGTTGGGTTTAGCAATTAGGTTAGGGTTAAGGTTAGAGTTTGCGTTAAAGTTAGGGTTAGCGTTGATATCAAGGTAAAGGTTAGCATCGAGATTAGAGTTAACGTTAAAGTCGGGGGGGGTTTGAGGCTAGGGTTAGCATTGAGTTTGGGGTTAGCGTTTAGGTTAGGTTTAAGGCTAGGGTTAGTGTTAAGGTTAGCGTTAGCATTGAGGTTAGGGTTAGCGTTAGGGTAATGGTTAGGTTTAGCATTGAGGTTAGAGTTAGCGTAAAGGTTAGCGTTAGCGTAAAGGTTAGGTTTAACATTGAGGTTAGGGTTAGCATTGATGTTAGCGTTAAGGTTAGCATTAGCATTGAGGATAGGGTTAGCATTATCATTGAGGTTAGAGTTAGCGTAAAGGTTAGGTTTAGCATTGATATTAGAGTTAGCATTAAGGTTAGGGTTAGCGTTGAGGTTAGGTTTAGGAATGAGATTAGGGTTAAGGTTAGAGTTTACGTTAAAGTTAGGGTTAGCGTTGATATCAAGGTAAAGGTTAGCATCGAGATTAGAGTTAATGTTAAATTCAGGGTGAGCTTTAAGGCTATGGTTAGCATTGAGTTTAGGGTTAGCGTTTAGGTTAGGGTTAAGGCTAGGGTTAGTGTTAAGGTTAGCGTTAGCATTGAGGTTAGGGTTAGCGTTAAGGTAATGGTTAGGTTTAGCATTAAGGTTGGAGTTAGCATTAAGGTTAGGGTTAGCGTTGAGGTAAGGCTATCAATAAGGTTAGGGTTAAAGTTAGAGTTTGCGTTAAAGTTAGGGTTAGCGTTCATATCAAGGTAAAGGTTAGCATCGAGATTAGAGTTAACATTAAGGTCAGGGTAAGCCTTGAGGTTAGGGTTAGCATTGAGTTTAGGGTTACAGTTTAGGTTAGGGTTAAGGTTAGAGTTAGTGTTAGCATTGAGGTTATGGTTAGCGTAAAGTTAATGGTTAGGTTTAGCATTGAGGTTAGAGTTAGCGTAAAGGTTAGCATTTGCATTGAGGTTGGAGTTGGCGTAAAGGTTAGGTTTAGCATTGAGGTTAGCGTAAGGTTAGCATTAGCATAGAGGTTAGGGTTAGCATTATCATTGAGGTTAGAGTTAGCGTAAAGGTTAGGTTTAGCATTGAGGTTAGAGTTAGCATTAAGGTTAGGGTTAGCATTGAGGTTAGGTTTAGCAATAAAGTTAGGGTTAAGGTTAGAGTTTGCGTTAAAGTTAGGGTTAGCGTTGATATCAAGGTAAAGGTTAGCATCGAGATTAGAGTTAACATTAAGGTCAGGGTGAGCCTTGAGGCAAGGTTAGCATTAAGTTTAGGGTTAGCGTTTAGGTTAGGGTTAGTGTTAAGGTTAGCGTTAGGATTGAGGTTAGGGTTAGCGTTAAGGTAATAGTTTGGTTTAGCATTGGAGTTAGAGTTACCGTAAAGGTTAGCATTAGCATTGGGGTTAGGGTTAGCATTAGCATTGGGGTTAAGGTTAGCATTAAGGTTAGGGCTAGCAAAACTCCTTAAACTGGAAGGAGTCCTTAAGAACTCACGGGCACAATTTCAAGATCCACCAAGATTGTGCTAACAAATCTTTTCTGCACCATCGCTTAGGGAGACAGACAAAGATGGAGAACGTGTCCGAGCCCGGCGCGTTGTCTCCGGCGCTGTGCGACGACTCGGTGGACTTCTACTCCCTCTCCTCAGGGAACCGCACCGACCTGAACTGCACCCCTCCCGCCGAGTTCTACTTCTACGCCGACCTGTACGTCATCCTGCCCGTCATCTACTCGGTCATCTGCGCCGTGGGCCTGACGGGCAACACGGCCGTCATCTACGTCATCCTCAAAGCGCCCAAGATGAAGACGGTCACCAACATGTTCATCCTCAACCTGGCCATCGCCGACGACTTGTTCACGCTGGTGCTGCCCATCAACATCGCCGAGCACCTGCTGAACTACTGGCCCTTCGGCGAGGTGCTGTGCAAAGTCATCCTCAGCATCGACCACTACAACATCTTCTCCAGCATCTGCTTCCTGACCGTGATGAGCGTGGACCGCTACCTGGTGGTCCTGTCCACCGTCAGGTCCAAGCGCATGCCGTACCGCACCTACCGGGCAGCCAAGATCATCTCCCTGTGCGTGTGGTTGCTCGTCATCCTCATCGTCGTGCCCTTCAGCGTGTTCGCCGGCGTCTACGTCAGCCCCGGCGACGGCAGGAAGAGCTGCGTGCTCAGCTTCCCCGCCCCGGAGAGCTCCTGGTTCAAGGCCAGCCGCATCTACACCCTGATCCTGGGCTTCGCCATCCCCGTCTCCACCATCTGCATCCTGTACACCGTGATGCTCTACAAGCTGAGGAGCATGCGCCTCAACAGCAACGCCAAGGCGCTGGACAAAGCCAAGAAGAAGGTCACCATCATGGTCTTCATCGTCTTGGCCGTCTGCTTGTTCTGCTGGACGCCCTTCCACCTCAGCACCATCGTGGCCCTCACCACCGACCTGAGGACCACGCCGCTGCTCATCGGGATCTCCTACTTCATCACCAGCCTGAGCTACGCCAACTCCTGCCTCAACCCCTTCCTCTACGCCTTCCTGGACGACAGCTTCAGGAAGGCCTTCAAGAAGATGCTGGAATGTCGACCGGCCTGAACGGACGGCCCCCGCTAGATTTGTCGCCGGGGGTTTTCTTCGCGGTTCTTGTCGTTTTCAAGGTTTGGTTCGTCCAAACGGACAGAACGTACTGGAAGTTCTACCAAATCCCTTGCCCCATTTTGGACCCCAGACAGCCGGGCCGCTCACGCGTGGCGGTATTGACATAAAAGTTCTGACGCTGGTACCTGATGTGACACCAGCACGGGAAAGGAGGGCTCCTACTACCACTACTACTTCTTCTACTACCACTAGTACTACTTACTACTACTTACTGCTTGTGTGTTTATTTTTTTGGGCCTTTGTCGCCCCCTGGCGGCCAAAAGCTGCCCTTACAGGTAAAACCGCCAGCAAAGTCATGGGCAAAAAAAGCAGCCATGGATTAAGTAAAAGAAAAAAAATTTCCAAAATTGCTGCGCCATATTACTACTGCGACAAAATACAATACGTGGACTAAAAATATAAATATGACAAATATATAACAAATAATAAAAATATAAGTTATTCATAATTTAACCCCGCATGGAAGGCATTCGGGGACAGAGAAACTAAGGAGTAGAACGCCGCAAAATATTAATATGAATTATTATTTATTGCTAAATTTCCTTCGTTGCGTTAAAATAGATTTTTTACAAATATTATTATATATCATTAGAAATCAACTGGTAAAATAAGAAGAATAAAAAAAGTTTTCCGTGTAAAAAGATCAACACATTAAAAAGTTGCATTATTTAATGTAATTTATTTGACTAAGCAATTTTTTACAGCTAAAATGATTTTCGAATCGTGATTATTATTTGTGTGCACATTCTTATGATTATTATTATTGCTCCAGTACGTTGCGGTATTTACTGTACGCCGTAAGCCTTTTGTTTAAAAATATTTTCACCCCTGATTCGCAAAACCCACAAACTTTTTTGTTTTTTTTAAGTGTCCTCCTCCGAAAATCACGCATTCGTTACGTATATTTTTTATATATATAAAAAAACATAAACATATCCATATTTGTATGCCTTTTAGAGGTATGCTAACCTTCATGCTAACCTTTCCGGTTCACTCTAATCATTAAATGTGGGCACCAAAAAACAAAACAAAAAAATACCTACAACTTTTGGATCTTTTTGCTGATGTTGTTGTGTCTGTGTGCTACCAAAGCAGCTGCTTCTCCTGCCGCCGGCTCAGCGTCCACCGCACGGAACAACGTGACTCGTGGAAAATGAATTATGAAAAAAGAAGCAAATAATGTTTATTTTATTTCATTTCTTTAAATAAATGGATTTTAGTAACATGCCAGGACCATTAAAACATTTTTTTCCCCATATTCTTCATCAAATATTTGCTGCGTGATGGTGATAAAAACCACGCACCTTTCTTTGAATTTATGTTTATTTTAGTAGCTGTATTATTAATTGAATGTATCAAGCCAAAAACACACACTATTTCATTTTATTTTGGAAATTCTTTTTTTTGAATATATTTTCGGTTGGGCCAGCATCACGCTAACAGAACAATCAAATCATTAAAGTGGTGATTAAAATACTTATAAACGAAGCTAATTAAAAAACACTCCGGAAAAAAATGCTAATAAGGCATACAATTTACATTATATACAAATATTCAGAAACAGTAATAACAGATATTCCATTCAGGGTGAATTCCTTTTATATTCGTAGTAGAGCAATCTTTGTCAACGAGCGACCCCAAGTGGCCAATATGGAAAGAAGCTGTGTTAACATATTCAGCCACTAGAGGGCAGTGTGAACTAAATCAACGGTGCACAAAATGGCTTCAAAAAACCAACAATCATGCAAAACCACACTTTGACCGCTAAGAGGCGCTTGTGTTCAGGTAATCACCACCCGCCTGTGCGAATGAGCCTGTCTCTAAGCCACACCCACCAAATACGGACAGACCATTCACTGTGTAGCACAAGTTAGACTCCGCCCATCGGCCCCGCCTTCTTCCTGGAGGCGCGCCGTTTCAAAAGAATGGAGCGTGCCTGGAAATATAATCATTGAGACCAACGTTATTGTTTCCAAAACAGGAACCCGAGGCCCACGGCTTCAAAACCCAAGATAAGCATCGCACTTATCATTATCATTATTCGTATTTTAACACAAAAACTGTACAATGTCAAGCCTGCGGCGCTCACTGCAGTGTTAGCTCGTTGGCTAATGCTAGCTAACAAGCTATTGGCATCCATCTTGATTTGTTTGTTTTGGCAAATGTTATTGATTTGTTTTTTTTATACTTTGATCGCGTGGATGCAGTTCTGTATACCAAAAACGGCAAATATGTAATGTAAATAGCGTTTACCTCCTATTCAACGTGCTGGTTTACAGGATAAGACCTCAATGAAGTATTTTGGGTCCAGTTTAGGTGCTTGGGCGATATTTGAGTACTCCTATCGGGTTGCTGGCTGCTTTTCCAGTGGCGTGCGCCTTTGCAGCGGCGACAGATGAGGAGATGAAAACCTTATCAGCTAAATGAGTTTGACCCGCGCTTTGTTGATCATCCGCAGCCAAAATGGCGTCTGACTGTCTCGCCTGCGCCCCCCCCCCCCCCCCCCCCCCCCCCCCCCCCATACATGATGGTAATTAGTAGGCGGCTCTCATTAAAGCCTCCTGCCACTTTGAAGCAACAAGAGGTCACAAGGAAAATGTAAATATCAAATATTGTTCCAAAATTGCCGGCTGTCAGCCCGTCAACCACCCGTGTCTAAAAAAACACCCCAGTTGTCGGTGTACGTGCTTCTAATATACAATATTCCCATCAGAATGAACAGTCCCTCTAATGTACCATGTTTACATTACAATGTACCTGTAATGTACTGTGTTTATGTCATAATGTACCATTATGACATCATAAAATAACATACTGACATCATAACGTACCATATTCACATCATAATGTACCACAGTGACGCCATAATGCGCCACTAATGTAGCGCATTTACATGATAATGCACCATTCTGACATCAAAATGCACCATCATAACGTACCTAGAATATACCATGTTTGTACCAAAAGTACCATCCAGACATCATAATGTACTGCTAATGAACTACACCACAATGCACCTATAATGTACCATATTTACATCGCAATGTACCCTTATATACATACCATATTGTACGGATAATGTACCATAATCGCATTGTGATGTACTGCAAATGTACCATATTTACATCAAAATGTGCATAGAACATATAATATTTACCTCCTAATGTACCAACCAGACGTCATCACGTACTGGTAATAAATTATATTTACATCATCATGTACTTCTAATGTATCATATTTACATCATAATGTACCTTTTAATGATCCAGATACCATAACGTACTGCTAATGTACCATATTTCCGTCATAATGTACCACTAATGTACCATATTTACCCCACAATGCACCCATAATGTACCGTATTTACATCATAATGTACCTTTTAATGATCCAGATACCATAACGTACTGCTAATGTACCATATTTCCGTCATAATGTACCACTAATGTACCATGCTGACACCATAATGCACCTATAATGTACCATATTTACATCACAACGTTCCCTTAACATACCATACCGTATTGTACTGATAATGTCCATAATTGCATCATAATGTACTGCTAATGAACTATATTTACATCATAATGTACCTTTTAATGATCCAGATACCATAATGTACTGCTAATGTACCATATTTCCGTCATAATGTACCACTAATGTACCATATTTACATAATAATGTTCTTACATTGCACCTTGTTTACATCGAAATGTTTAATATTTACATCATAATGTACCATGCTGACACCATAATGCACCTATAATGTACCATATTTACATTACAGCGTTCCCTTAACATACCATACCGTATTGTACTGATAATGAACTATGTTTACATCATAATGTACCTCTAATGTATCATATTTACATCATTGTGTACCTGCAACATACCATGTTTATACCTAATGTGTCATCCAGACATCATAATGTACCACTAATGTACCATATATACCCCACAATGCTCCTATAATGTACCGTATTTACATCATTACGCAGCTTAACTGTACCATGTCGCCATCATAATGCAATGCTAATGTACCGTGTTGTTATACTGCGTCTCTCTGCTGTACCATATGATCATATTTGATGGTGGTGTAGGCGTGATATTGAGTGTTGTTGGTCTGCAGACTGCCGGAATGCAAATGAAGGGAAAAATGACTTTCCTCTGCATTTCATCCTTTTTCCGCCCCCCGTTTCCCGACAGACGCAGGTTGCGTCCTCCTGTGTCTGTTCCACGTTCCCTTTGGACTCGGCAAATAAGACGCCCCCCCCTGTTGCAATGAAAGCCGCTCCCCGAGAATCCGAGCGCAGCTCTACATCGGTCGTGCTGCTCCTTGAATAGACAAGGTCTCTTTTAGCCAGATTTGTGCTCAGCCTCGAAAGAGGAGGAACAAGCTGGAACATATTCCAATATCTCTGCTCGCTGCCATAGTTACCTTGCAGCAGCTCAAGTACCCCCTAAGCACACAGAGACATTTTAGCTTGAGAAAAAAAAAGACGTATTATTTCCTCAAAGAGGGCTCACCTGTACTGGCCTTGTGAGAAAGATTCAGTAAGAACCAGTACAAACCTACGCCCGCAGGTTGCCTACAGCCGCAGCTGTTCATGTTCACCGACCCTGCTTGCTTTTGAATTGCCGCATTCGTTCTTCGAAGGAAAGGGCATTAAAAATGACGGAGCCCAAATTGCAGAACAATTACCGAGAGCTGCTGACTGCCTCGCGTCAGTCTTTGAGACGTTTGTGCACGTTGCCGGGAAAAGCGTGATTGGATTATCTTTATTGGAGGATGTGCTCCAGCAGCTGCCAGCTAAACCAATAGACTTGCTGTTCACCTGCAAAGAAACGCATGCCGACATTAGCGCTTTCCACCGTCGCTCATTTTTTACCCAAGCCAATCCAGCCCGGATGAGGGCTAAAGCGGCGCTGACTTGCCACGCAGGCAGACGTGGCGCGCTTTGTTGGCTTCCGTTCCAATCAACTCGCCGGGAGCAGGTGGGCCGGCCGGCGCCGGCATGGCGGGGAGCTTTGAGGCGTCCCGAAAAACCACCAGTGGCACCACTTTGCCATTTCCTGTGATTTTGGAAAGGACACGCTGGGAAGCAACGCACGAAACCGGGAGATCGAGTCCTGGTGCAGATACCTTCAGCACATCACGTGCCTACAAAAGATGTGGAGAAGTACAAGAGAACTTCTGGCCTTTTCTTGTTGGCGTCACAAAGTTGGCATCGCTGATCCCTCCTGCTGCATTTTCCTAATCTCTGACAGAGCAGGTGTGACCGATCCGATCGACCAATGAGTGACCAGCAGGTGGGGTTGGGCATTGAGAACCTGGACTGTCAATCTTATTCTCCCGGGATTTCAGATTCCGAGTTTCAATGCCCAGTCCAGCGACTGAAAGAAATAATCATTCTGGCCGGTTTTCAGGCATTATTTTGGGGAGGCTGGAAGCCTCGTTTTCCGCGCCTCCCATGAGCATCATGGGCATGCGCCAGGCGGAACACCTTGTCGTTGTGCCCGGGCTGCATGCACCTTTTGCAGGCTGTGCAAAGTCCCCTCCCTGCTCAATTTTCCCATGAAGTGTTGCTGGACGTGTGTAACAGATCTTCATACGCCGCTTTTGGCTGGGCTCCAAGAACCTTTTCTGGGCTGCATGAAGCCCCTTCTCCTGCTAAAGGTCCTCACCTTCCATAAAGCCGTTTTAGGTGTGGTCCATGCGGAGCCTCTTTGGGGTGCTCCAGGTGAAACACTTCACCTTTCTGGCTGCGCTTCACACACTTCTTCCAGGCTGCTTGACGCTCCTTTCCCTGCAGGACTTCCCCACAGTCCACGGCGCCTCTCTGGCTGTGCTCCAGGGGGAACATTTCACCTTTATGGCAACTTTTCCAGACTGCATGAAGCTCTGTTCCCCCGCAAGGAGCCTCGCTGGGTGTGGTCCAGGCAGAGCACCTTCCAAGCACAATTCCAAGCACAATTCCTGGGATGTTGGAGGCTCCTTTTTCCCACCTACACACTTGCGCATCCTCCATGGAGAGCCTGCTCCTCACCGCCCGAGCAGCACAACGCATAAGCACTCATACGTGAGCCGACCAGTTACCACAAATAGTACTTCATAGTACCCGCTTTTTACTGTGCAAACGTGTCAATAGCAAGCACAGAGTTGCGCAGTACACCTGGAGCATTACTGACATACGGCATTCCAGTTTTGCTGGACGTTATTGTTGCCATGACAACAGGAAGACCACCGCCTGTCGCGTGGCTGTTATGCGAGATGCTTCTTGTTTTTCTTGATCATAATATCGTTGAATTTCGATTTGGTCTTCCTTTGAGCTGCTGCAAGTCAACAGCTCCTCGCGGCACCAGTGAAGTTTCTTCGGTTTGAATTTCACAAGCTAAGGGAGCGACTAACAAGCTCTCGGCATGGAAAAGTACCAGCTGCCAGACTGACCGACGAGTCTGCCGCCACCCCGCTCTGCGCTCGGCAGCCCGTCCAAAGACACCGAGTGTTGCACCGTGGGTCGGCGTGTGGCCACTCAGAGCCCTAACGTGTTCTGACAGAACCCAAATTGAGTCCAGTTGTGTTTTAGCCGCTAAGAAAGGAACTCGGAGACGCCATTTGCATCGCTGCCTGGGTGTGTTGGCTGCAGCTGTGACTCAGCAGAAATGTGCTAATAGCGTCAAAGTGCTTTGAGTAGCTGGGAGGGAGAAAAGCGCCTAATTGGAAGCAGGCGGTAGTGGAAAAAGAGTTATTTCCTAAATGTGAAAAGGCCTTTGCAGGAGCTCAGCCGATGCTAACGCTAACAAAACATGAGATGCGAGCCAACTGATGTCCTATTCGCAAGCTCTTATTTGAAGCAAAACAACAACACGGCGTCGCCTCGTTCCGTGCTGTGTTGTTCCGCGTTGTGTTGCCGACAACAAAGCTCTCCGGCTTGACTGCACGTTGAGATGTTGTTTGAAGGTGGTGCTCGTATCACTGACTGCAGGGGCGGTGGTAATCAGTGTGACGAGTGGTCCTCGAGATTCCCTCTCGTGCTTGCCAGAGCTCCACGCAGCAGCCGACCGGATTTGCGATTTTTTTTGGGGGGGGGGCGTGCCGTTTGTGGCGTTCCCCGAATTGTTGACCGTGAAGGAGTAAGATCCCCGCGCACCCTGCGTACAACCTGTGAGTCGTACAACGCATGAAACCTGCTGTGAGAAATAAGCCAGAGATAATAGAATTTGCATTGCAGAATTCCGGGCTATGGTCTCTTCCAATGTCCCCCTGCATGTCCAGACCAGAGGAAAAGAGGCAGCCTCCATGGGCAGGAGGTCACAGCCTTTGTAGCTGTCTTCCAGTGTTAAAATACATCACAGATGCGTACCTTACCATGCAACTGAAAATGCGCTTTCCCCTATGATTAACAACCTGATGATATGACAAACCTCCATATAAAAAATCTCAAGGTTTCAACTACAGCGCACAGATAGCTGTGAAGCCAGGTGATACTTAATCCACACGCTATGGCAGGGACGTAATATTCGTTTTAACGTGAACATGAATAATGCCAAACAGGAAATAATCAGGAATAAATAATATATAATTTCCAATTTTCATCCTGCAAGTCTGTGGAGTCGTTTCCTTTACTGTCCATTGATGGACAGAGTTCCTTGCAGAGCTCCAAAACTCTGTGGAGAACTTCCACCCGACTCCGCCAACGCAGTTCTGTATGACAAGGAATGTAAAGACTGAAACTGCCTTTAGCTCGTATGAAGTTTAGAGTTTGCGTTACATTTCTTATTATGTACTATTTTTAGGATTTACCACACAGTGTTTTTTGGTGCATGATGCAGGGACATGTTTTTAACTCACCAGTAGGCTTTTCACCCTGCATCTTTGCCCGCATCCTTCCCACAAGTCCACTTGTGGACTCTCAGTTGGTCCACCACATGGCATCCTGTAGCTGAGGTTGGACTACCGGTCATCCCACCGTAGTTGATCACCTTTCTTAAAAAGTGGGAGCACCACCACCCCGTTCTGCCAACCTTAAGCTACCGTCCCCGACTTCCAGGGTGAAGAGACGTGCCAACCAAGACAATGCCACAACTTCCAGAACTTGGAGAAATTGAGTTTTTTTGGCTACCCTGTATACCCCGAAATATTTCTTCCACCTCCCGATTATATCCGTAGTGTGGTGTGGACAGGGCAGGGCTACCCCTTCTGAGGTGTCGGACAGTTTGGCCCCAGCGAAGTCCTCCCATGCTTGGGTTTTTGTTTCAAAGCCACACGTGTCCACCATTGGGTTTGGATATCAGAAATGGGTAAATCCCTTCCCTTGTATAGTGCTTTTCCACCTTTAAGGCACTTAAAGCGCTTTGACACTGTTTCCGCATTTACCTACCGATGACGCAGCATCAGGAACAACAACGGGTTCGGTATCTTGCCCAAGGATACCTCGACACGATGGCAGGAAGTCGGAGGATCGAACCCGCCACCTTGGATTTTAGGATGGGAGACGACTAGCTGCCACGGCTGACTTCATAAGAATCCACTTCAGCAATGGTGGCGATTCAAGGGAAAACGTTCGACACCCGGTGTATTCAATGAACCGCAGCTCCCCCCAGTCGCTGGCAGCACTTGTGTACCTCCACCATCGCTATTTCGCTACACATTTGTGTTGCCAGATATTAAGACAGTAATGGCTGTGTGTTGATAGTTTGGGGTCGTGACCGGAAGGATAAGATTGAGAGTACAAGCGGACGAAATGAGTTTTCTCCTTGGGGTGGCCGAGCTCTTTGATTAGAGAGGAACCAGAGGACGTGGCTCAGGCATCTGGTCAGAATGTTTCCCTGGGGAAGACCTAAGACAGATTGGCGAGACTATGTCTTTCAACTGGCCTGGGAGGACCTCAGGATTTGCTAGGTGGAGATGGACAAAGTCGCTGTGGAGAAGCAGTTGAGGATGGATAGATGGATGGATACACAAGCTGCACGCTGACTAATCTACTCTACGTTCTCTAATATTCCCCTTGACAAGATGCGGTGTCATACCAAAGCTGAAATGCGAGTGCTGAGATACTGTAGGCCGCAACGGAGTGTAAATGGCAGGAAATGAGGATGAAGATGGAGTGGGGTGGATGGGGAGGCGGGGTTCAATCGAGCGGAAAGGAGAGGGGATGAACGTCCGACTGAGGGAAGACAGACAGATGTGTCAAAAACAGCCGAGGGGAGCATCTGAGCGTGGAGAAAGAGCCGCTTCGATTCGGGAGACGCGTTGAGCGGGAACGCTCAGTGTGAAGAAGTCCGAAAAAGGAGAAATGAGTTGTGAAAAAATGGGAGGAGGTGGGGGCGGGGGTGGAAATGAAGACGTTTTTGGTGACGCCCCCGGTGGGGTAAAAACTGAAGATGAAGGAGATCGGGCGGGATGAGGAGATGTCAAGAATCCACACACTTGAAAGAAGTGTCAGGGAAGAAGACCCCTGGATACGTGAAGCACCTTCTGCAAGTCATCATCAGGTGGACCGGATTTTCCGGCGCCACCTGCTAAGCGGCTTTGTCACGATAGTGTAATGGTGAAAAAAAATCGAAAACTCGGAGACGACAGCTGGCCCATGGCAGCTATACGTTTTCTACGGCAAAACCTCTCGAGGTTCTACCGTGCTGAAAAGACCACCAAAACGACGCACGTCACACCTCCCCACTTCCATCCGACTTATGCAGGATGAACTCCATGCATGCTTTTTTGCTTTTGCTTCGGCTTTTTTCGCTCGGTTTTGACGACATAGGAAGACAACGCAATGTCGAAGAGCCACTATTTGCCTTAAAGCACATACGGCAAAAACCCCAGTCACAGAACCTCTACATGACTGGAGCACCCTGCTGTGTTTGAGGACGCCAGTCGGAGATCCTGTATACGACAAGAAAGCTCAGCTGTTTTTATGCACCAACAGTAAAAACAAAGATTCTGTATATCAGGAGCACTCTGCTGTTTTTACTTGTGGGTCAAATTATCCTTCATGTGACACAAATGCTCTGCTGTTTTTAGTAATCTCTTACAAAAAACGAGTTAATAATCCACTATATGACATGAGGGTGATGCTGTTTTTGGTAATTTACCGCAAAAATTCTAGCTTCTATATGAAAGAAAGGCTGTGATATTTTTTGTAATCTCTTGCAAAAAATGAATGAAAGGTCCTCTTCATGACGGGAGGTCTCTGCTGTTTTTGGTAATTGCTTGCAAAAAACTAGATAAAGATCCTGCATATAGCAGAAAAGTGCTGCTGTTTTTGGTAATATACAGCAAAAATGCGAGCCAAAAATTCTCCATGTGATAGAACAGCTGTGCTGTTTTTGAAATCGCTTGCAAAAAACTAGTTTAAAACACTCTATATGACAGGGGCACTTCTGTTTTTGGTAATGTACTGGAAAAATTCTAGCCAACGATCCAAAAAGAAAAATGCCAGGAAAAGATCTTCTATTTAACACCAGCGTTCTGTTTTTTTAAGGACTTAAAAAAAGAAAAAAAAAAAAGAAAAAACAAATAAAAGATAAAAAAAAAAAAAGGGACGCTTTGTTGTTTTTGAGGATATCCTATAAAAATGCCAGTCAAAGACAACCTATATAAAAGAGCACGCTGCTGATTTTGAGGATTTACTGCAAAAACTTTAGTCAAAGATCCTCTATGTCACAGGACAGCTCTGCTATTTTTAGGAATCTACTGCAAAAATACCAGTCAAATATCCTCAAAATGACAGGAGCACTATGCTGTTTTTGAGGAGGGTAATAAATGCCCGTCAAAGATCCTCTATATGACAGTTTTTGACGATAAAGTGTAAAAATGCCAGTCAAAGAAAACCTATATAACAGAGAACGCTGCTGTTTTTGAGGATTTAATGCAAAAACGCTAGTCAAAGATCCTCTATATAACAGGGACCCTTTGCTGTTTTTAAGCACAAAAAATGCCAGTCAAAGATATCCTGTGCAAGAGCAACGCACTGCTGTCTTTGAGGACAAATCAAAGATCCTCCTTATGGCAGGAGTGCTTTGCTGTTGTGAGGAATCTCCTGCCAAAATGTCGCTCCCGGAAGTCCGGAACGGAAGGCGCTGGCCGCTCTGACGTGATCGAGCATCCTTGCTTTACCGGGCTAGACTACACTGCGTGCTCTATTATATCTGTTTCTATATTTAGCCCTCATAGTTCCTGAGAAGACGGCGTGTTCAAAACAAAAACAATCCAGCTGTTGTGTGTGGCGAGAAACAATCATTTGTGTCTGACTTTGAAGCAAATTAGCGACACGCCACACCAGCCCGCTCCTGCTGGTCTCATTAGCGCCACCGAGGTGAGCCAGACGAGGAAGGAAAGTCCAAAAAACAGCACTTATCAAATCATACGAGCTCAAATCGGCTTGACCTTTGCTGTAATGCGAGCGTTGAGGCAACATGTGATGCGCGTGTGTGTGTGTGTGGCCTTCCTGTCGTAGGCTGTTGACAATATATATTGTAATACTTACCATCGTCAATTTCACCAAAACGTTCTAAAATATACTTTTAAAGAGCATTGGTGACACTCAAACATTTTAAACCGGAACGTCAGCCTCTAGAAGGAATATGTGAGTTCTTTTTTTTAATTTTTGTTATTGGTTTTAGTTTTTCTCATAAGATATTTGTTTTTTCAAAAGCTTGTAGAATATACCTTTAAAGAGTTTTTGTGACATATTACAGACGTAACTCCAACATTTTAAAGGATCTTCTAAAAGGAATATGTATGTATTTTTTGCTATTTTTACCAACTTATTTATACCGTATATTGTTATATTTACTACATTGGATTTCACAAAAAGCTTGTAAAATATACATTAATAGAGTTTTTGTGACTTATTACATGAAAAATAAAAAATTGAAAATATTAAACCACAATGCCGGGATGGCAAATTATGTCTTTTTTTTTTCCTGCAATTTTTACCTACTTAAATTTGACCAAAAGCCTTTAGAATATACTTTTGAAGAGCTTATGTGACATATTCCATGGCGTAACTCAAATTCTTTAAACAAGAAAGGCATCTTCTGTTTAGAGTATGTGGGCTATTTTTTATATGTCGCAATTTTTACCAACGTACAGTTCATCAATAGCTTCTA
This sequence comes from Oostethus manadensis, assembly GCA_024372805.1. NCBI lineage: Eukaryota > Metazoa > Chordata > Actinopteri > Syngnathiformes > Syngnathidae > Oostethus > Oostethus manadensis. The sequence goes on from QODF01000434.1 coordinate 220,988, forward strand.
AAAATATACTTTAAAAACCTTTTGTGACATATTACATGCATATTGTGGATGGTTTTTTTTTTGCTATTTTTCTGAACCTAAATTTCACCAAAAGTTTGCAAAATATACTTTTAAAGAGCTACTGTGACATATCACATGACATAATAGAAATATTTTAAACCAAAAAGACATCTTCTGGATAGAATATGTATGTTATTATTTTATATGCTGCAATTTTCACCTACTTAAATTTAACCAAAATCTTTTAGAATATACTTTTGAAGACCTTATGTGACATATTCCATGGCGTAACTCAAATTCTTTAAACAAGAAAAGCATCTTCTTGTTAGAATATGTAGGTTATTTTTTATAGTCCGCAACTTTTACCAACTTAAATTTCACCAAAAGCTTCTAAAATATACTTTTAAAGAGCTACTGTGACATATCACATGACATAATAGAAATATTTTAAACCAGAAAGACATCTTCTGGATAGAATATGGACGTTATTATTTTATATGCTGCAATTTTTACCTACTTAAATTTGACCAAAAGCTTTTAGAATATACTTTTGAAGAGCTACTGTGACATATCACATGACATAATAGATATATTTTAAACCAGAAAGACATCTTCTGGGTTGAATATGTATGTTATTATTTTATATTCTGCAATTTTCACCAACTTCAATTTCACCAAAAGCTTCTAAAATACACTTTTCGGGGCTTTTGTGGCATAAAATGGGGCGTAATTCAAATAGTCCAAATCCAAAATGTGGTCTCCTGTGTCGAACTTCTAGGTGATTTCTATAATCTGCTATTTCGACCAATCTTAGCTTCAACCAAAAGCTTCCAAAAAATGCTTCTGAGGGTAATTTAAGCAAGTTACCTGACGTGACCGAGATATTCCACGGCGAAGAACAAACCGCCCCGTTGAGTAGGCGGGCTATTTTTAACCCTCCGCCAGCCAGCGCACCCCAAGATTGCAAAATACGGATTTGCATGCCGGCGCTTGCTAATTGGGTCGCCCCCTCGGGGGCGTGGAGCAGCGTGGAGCAGGAGCAGGGGTGGTGTTCGGGGACTATGAGTGCTAACATGCTAACGTGCTACCGGGGGACATCAGTACTTCATCCCCTGCTGATGGTACTTCATGGTATATACCTGATATAGACATGAGCATTACACTGTCTTATGCAATGCACGAGTGCTTCCCGCGCGTGTGTGTTTGGCTTTTATGGCCAATTTAGGCGAGAGATGCTCCGTCATGTTATGAACCGGGCCGTAAATTGTGCTCCCGCGTGTTTGTACCCGCTACGTGGACGACCTGAATATTGCATGAGGCCGATTGAACGTAAACACACGCACGCACGCACGCACGCGCGCGAGGCTGAATGACAAGCAGGGCAAACGCACGCTGCGCTGCGGCGTAACTCGCGCTGATGGATGAGTAATCAACTAATGACGCTGGCTGGCGAGGAGGCACGGAGCGGGGGGGAACGTGAAGGAATGGCAAAGATGGGAGGGAGGAAGGGAGGACAGAAGGCGTGACGTGTTCGACAAGACGGTGTCTTGTCCAAAAGGTCCAAGGCCAGGAACCTTATTTGGTAACCCAGTGGCGGGCGGTGGAACCATGTGATTTGTCTCGGCCAATCAGAGGAGCGATGCTGATAAGCGTATCAAAACGTGTCATTACTGGGAATATAATTCATATTGTTACCGTTTTTCTGAGGGTAAAACAAAAAACATATATTTATGTGTTTAATAATGGTTTTGTGTATTTCAATGAGTGACGTTCAAATAATGTATATCTTGAATTGACGTTTATAATGAATATCATTTCAATGTCAAAAATATTTGTTTCCTAATATTTCTTTGAGAATAATAAACGATAGCATCATAGTAATGAAGGTATTAATTACAGCTAAATAATGCATGCTATTTTTTAATTAAGGTCTTCAAATAATAAAATATTTGTATATATAATATATGTATATATATAATATGTATATATATATATAATGTCATTGAGGGTTTAAGTCATTGAGTGCCCCATAAGTGGTGATAATAATGATATGCATTGTTATGAATATAATGACTTTGTTTTCAAATAGTACATTTCATGGCAATAAACGATATAACTAAATAACACACGCAATGAATGAAAATCATTGCAAATATTTGACAATGTTAATAAGAATAAGTGAGTGATAATCACAAATGAATGACTTCGGTTGCAAATAAATACAAAATAATGTCACTTCAGTCACACGTTTGTCTTCGGTGAGTCTGCTGTAAGTTGTTATAATAAAATATGTTATCATGAAACATGTCGCAAATCAAACTATATTCGAGAAAGACTCAACAGAAAAAATGGATTAAAAAAAAACCGTTTGTCCGAGTGCCCAGTGCAGCTGTGTTGAAAATAACAGCAGGGCAATGCGACTAACCAGATTAGTACTGTTAATTAGTACTATAATAATAATAATAATAATAATATAATATATTGATAATAGTAGTATTTAAATAAATAAATAATAATATATATAATAATATAATATAATAATAATACTGTTATTTTTTAAACAAACAAGTTGCCAGTAGGTGCAGTAGATTCTCAGACAACAAACAAGAGCCAGCATTCATGAAATGCACGCTCTTAAGGCTGTGCAATTGGCCAATTAGTTGAAAGGGGCGTGTTCAAAAAAATAGCAGCGTCTGCCGTTGGATTTACCAACGCGGAACTATTTTGTACCAACTTTTTGGTTGCTAGGATTTGGCAATCCTGCGAATGACTGAACTAATATGTCGTTTTTTACACCTGCTTCACATCTGTGTGGCATGGGCTCAACCAGCTTTTCGGCTCTTATTCCACTCCAAGATTCTTCCACAACTCATCAACACTTCCTGGTTTTGCTGCAGAAACAGCATTTTGGATGGATTAAGATTAAGATTTTGCTCGCTTACTAGTGTGCTTGGGGTCATTGACAAACTGCACTCCATGATCCCTGCTATGGGATAAATAGTAGGAGAAACTGTGTATTGAGGCTTCAATTCAGAGTTTGTCTGCGGCCCTTGGACCCAAAAAGAACAATTTTACTCTCATCAGCCCACACAATGTTCGTCCATGTCTCTTTAGGCTAGTTGAACTGTAACCTCTTCTGGGCATGCCTTTTTTTTAACAGAGGGTTTTTGCGGGGGATTTTGTAAATAGATTAGCTTCACACGGACGTCTTCTAACTGTCACAGTACTTACAGGTAACTCCAGACTGCCTTTGACCATTCGGGAGTTGATCATTGGCCGAGCCTTAGCCATTCTGGTGTTTCTTCCATCTATTTTGATACTTTTTAATAAAAGTACGCTGTTCTTCTGAACCATGTCTTGGACGACCCATTTTCCTCAGGCTTTCAAAGACATTTAAGATATACTGTGGTTACGAATATACATGACATTAAGAAAATCAAAAAAGGCACACTTTTTATGTGTGGTGAAAACGGCGACGCCGGCTTCTCACCGTGTGCTCATGCATCAGATATTTGATATATATGAGGGATTGGAGTCTGGTGCTTGTGTGTCTCAGCGAACACTACGGTCTGAACGGCTCAAAATGTACAAGAATTCCTTGCACATAGTCCGTCCCGCTCGGGCGCCACCGGGGCTCCGGTCGAGCAACTCATCTTCTTCTTTTCCTTTCGGCTTATCCCGTTAGGGGTCGCCACAGCGAATCAATTGCCTCCATCTAACTCTGTCTTCTGTATCCTCTTCTCTTGCGCCAACTACCTTCATGTCCTCTTTCACTACATCCATAAACCTCCTCTTTGATCTTCCTCTAGGCCTCCTGCCTGGCAATTCAAAACTCAGCATCCTTCTACCAAAATATTCACTATCTCTCCTCTGGACATGTCCGAACCATCTCAGTCTGGCCTCTCTGACTTTATCTCCAAAACCTCTAACATGTGCTGTCCCTCTGAAGTGCTCATTCCTGATCTGTCCATCCTGGTCACACCCAAAGTGAACCTCAGCATCTTCATCTCTGCTACCTCCAGCTCTGCCTCCTGTCTTTTCCTTAGCGGCACCGTCTCTAAACCAAACAACATCGCTGGTCTCACCACAGTTTTGTCGAGCAACTCATCAAGTATGAAAAAATAAGCCAATAAATAAGAAGTGGAAAAGATTGCGAGCGGCCGCCCGGCAGCGGAACAAAGGCAATGATGGCGAGCGACGCCTTTCGGCGCAGAAGTAAAGGTCGAAGCTGATTGCCAACGCGTGTGCGCCGCCTCTCCGGTCAGATGTTCACCACATAAAAGACGGAAGCGCTGAGGAGGGGACGGACGAGAGAGGAACCCACCAGGAGCCCCACAAACGGGGGCACAGATTGTATAGACTACATACTCTACCTATGATATTGTACTGCATACACTTGTCATATGACATGATGTGGTATGGTATCATATTGTATGGTATCGTGTCATATAGTATGGTATCATATTGTATGGTTGAGCTGAGGTGGGTCCGGCATCTAGTCGGGATGCCTCCCAGACCCTTCTCCGGTGAGGTGCGAGGGAGAAGGCCCCAGGGCAGACCTAGGAGACGCTGGAGGGATTACGTCTCACAGCTGGCCTGAGAACACCTCGGGGTCCTCCCGGTGTCCTACCGGTCCTACCATTTTTATCGGGCAGGGGCAGCAAAAAAAGTTTGGGAACCACTGAGGTAGATGGAGACGGGATAAGTCTGAGCGTGGCAGCTGCGCGTTGGATTATCGTCATCAGCGAATATGCTAACCTATCATCAAAGTGTGAGTGCAAGGTTAGCACTTTGGCTTCACCTTTATGTCCTCTCCGTTACGTTGCCGTATGCGACATACGGCGTCTCTTATGGAGAACTTGGGCCGAGGCACAGAGTATATGCGGAAAGTGGATCAAGTGCACAAAGTGCCGAAGTGCTACCTACTGCTGCCCGCTGTTAGCATCAAGGCGACACACGCACACAGCAGGGTTTCCTAGAAGCACGGGTCTAGTAGATGAGTGCCAAGACACAAACGGCACAATAATGTGGCTTTGAATGGCGCTAAATCTGTCCCGTGATGTTTTTGTCCCCGGCGAGTGACGCGTCAAGTTTACACTTACACGCTTATTTGTCATGGCTTGTAAACACACCAGATGGTTTGACGGGGAGCGGGAAGGAGGTTGTTTGGGAAAGGACAGCCGTGTTTGTCGAGCGGAAAAAAATGGCGTGGTTTTGCACTTGGTGGAGAAACCCTTGTTGGCAAAGCACAGAGGTCTCATGTGTTTTGGAGCTTCTTGTGGATGGTCATTCCAGTATTGTGCAGGTCTACAGACTTGCTCAGCAGGGAAGTCCAGACTCCAGCTCCTCCCGTTTCACCCGGAGGACACCAAGATGTTCCCGGGCCAGTTGTGAGACGTGATCCCTCCAGTGTGTCCTCGGGGCCTTCTCTCTTCTGGGCTTCCCTGGAACGCCTCACAAAGGGCGGCGTCCAGAAGGCATCCGGACAAGATGTCAGAGTCACCTCAACTGGCACATCTTGATGTGCAGGAGCAACAGCTCCACTCTGATCTCCTCCCAGATGACCGTGGATCCAGCCGTCCTATCCATCCTTCAGTCCATGCTTATCTGACTGAGAACCATGACCTCAGATTTGAAGGTGTTCTCTCTGGGCTTGCCTGGAACGCCTCACACAGGGAGGCGTCCAGGAGGTATGCGGACCATGAGTCCAGCTAACCTACAGAGACAACTCATTTCGGCCGCTTGTATCCGCAATGTCATTCGTTCGGTCACAACCCAAAGTTCATGACCATAGGTCCTCTCAGCGACGCTCCGGTACAGCCACCGCCATTACTGCAGACACTGTGCCCATTCGCTCCCAACCCGAAGGGTGCAATCCATTCTTTTCCGACTGAGAACCATGGCCTCGGATTAGGAGGTGCGCTCTTTGGGAAAGCCGGGAAAACCTCACCAAGAGAGGCATCCAGAAAGTATACGGACTGGATGCCCCAGTCACCTTCACTGGCTCCTCTCAATGTGCAGGAGCAACTGCTCCACACTGAGTTCCTCCCAGACGACTGTGAGTCCGGATACCCTACAAAGAGAACTCGGCCACTTGTATTCCCAATTGCATACGTTGGGTCACAACCCCAACAATGGTCTGGTACTGGGATTGTTGATTTCACGCTCCAGCCCTCCTTTACTTGTGAACAAGACCCCGAAAAACTTGAACTCCTCCACCTAGGACAAGACCTTACTCCCAACCCGGAGGGTGCAAGCCACCCTTTTCCGACTGAAAACCATGGTCTGGGATTTAGAGGTTCTGTCTGGTGCTGGGTAAAGTCAGATATCACCAGACGCAAGGCGGCCTAGTGGTTAGCGTGTTTGCCACACAGTCAGGAGACGTGGAAGACCTATATTGGACATCTCTGAGTTTTCATGTTCCCCCGTGCGTTCATTTTCTCCGAGTACTCCAGCTTCCTCCCACATTCCAAAAACATGCAAGTTAGCTTACTCTGTCACTTCTTTTAGTGCAGTGGGGGGTACACCCTCTAGGGGGGGCCCGGCGTTATGACGGGGGGTGTGGGGGTAGCCCGAAACCGTTCATTATTACCGTATTTTTTGGGAAGGGGGCGCAGAAAATCCTTTTATCTCCAAAAGGGGGGGCGCTTCGAAAAAAGTTAGGGAACCACCGTCTTAGAGGGTTTTTCATGTCACAAACAAGCTGGAGCCGCCTGTAGGCGCTCTTCAACGGGGGAGGGGCCCACAGCACCACAAATAGTAAAAACTCCAGATTGAGAATCTTGAGGAAAACTTTTGTGTTCATTATTTTTGTGGGGGTCTGGCGTCCCGTCAAAGGGACGAGTGTGGAAAATTCTGTCCACACACACACACACACACACCTTCTCAGATACTCAAGACAGATGCTCCGCCTTCCTCCAGACGTCTCTTTGGCCGTGCACCCCTCCCCTTGACCCCCCATCACATGACAACGTGTTGAATGTGATAAGAAAAATGCAATTTTTGTGCAAATTGCGTGTCAGTCAAGGTTGTCACAACACATTTGTTTTTCGTTGCACCTGATGATGTCTCGCCAGTACCCACACCCTCCACCCTCCACCTGCACCCCACTCCGCCATCACTCGTGTTTCATCCAGATAAAACAGACACTCCAGTCGATAGAGACGCTTGCAATCTCGGCAGGTACTTTGTCCCCTATCGCTCTGCAGCTCTTCTACACAGAGACCACGGCCGACACAGTCCACATTTTCCTTTGTGGAAATCATGGAAATGCAAATAATCTGTTCCGGGGTCAAGCCGTGTCCATCATAAAAGCTCCTCCAGTACGCCAAAGTCACATATTTAAAGATGTCCTGACAATAATATACTGTATGTAACCACTTGACCGAGGACTGCTTGGTAAACATTTTTTAAAAGGCTTCGCTACACACCATAAAATAAAGCTCTGATGACTACCCATCAGTCAGCTACAGCCGTGAGAGCTGTGAGTTTGACCGTTTTGTTTTTATCAGGCGACTAGGCTTTGCTAGCCATGATGTTGCTGTGACAAAGTGAGCGTGACAGAAGCGCCACAAGATCTGGTGAGAGTGTGCCTTGGTTCAGCACACATCATAGAACAACGGCGAACAGAGTGAGACCTTTTGTCAGTCATATTTGTCTGTCAGTGGTTTTCAAACTGGGGGGCGTTCCCCCTGGTGGGGACCTCATGACTCCCCGAAGGTTGTGACGGTAGCACTTGAGCATCACACCCCTACAGTGTAATTATAGTGTAATTTTAGCACATGAGCATCACACCCCTAGAGTGTAATGTTAGCACTTTGGCATCACACCTCTACAGTGTAATGTTAGGATTGTAGCATCACACCCCTAGAGTGTAATGTTAGCACTTTGGCATTACACCTCTACAGTGTAATGTTAGCACATGAGCATCACACCTCTAGAGTGTAGTGTTAGCACTTTGGCATCACACCCCTAGAGTGTAATGTTAGCACTTTGGCATCACACCCCTACAGTATAATTTTAGCACATGAGCATCACACCCCTTTAGTGTAATGTTAGGATTGTAGCATCACACCCCTAGAGTGTAATGTTAGCATGTGAGCATCACACCCCGAGAGTGTAATGTTAGCACTTTGGCATCACACCCCTACAGTATAATTTTAGCACATGAGCATCACACCCCTTTAGTGTAATGTTAGCACGTTAGCATCACACCCCTAGTGTAATGTTAGGCATCACACCTTTAGAGTGTAATTTTAGCACTTTAGCATTATACCCCTATAGTGTAATGTTAGCACTTTGGCATCACAACCCAACAGTGTAATGTTAGCACTAGAGCATCACACCCCTAGAGTGTAATGTTAGCACTTTAGCATCAGAACCCTGCAGTGTAATGTTAGCACTTGAGCATCACACCCCTAGAGTGTAATGTTAGCACTTTAGCATCACAACCCTACAGTGTAATGTTAGCACTTGAGCATCACACCCCTGGAGTGTAATGTTAGCACTTTGTCATCACACCCCTTAAGTGTAATGTTAGCACATGATCACCACACCTCTAGAGTGTAATGTTAGCACTTTGGCATCACACCCCTGGAGTCTAATGTTAGCATTTAAGCATCACACTCCTAGAGTGTGATGTTAGCAGTTTAGCATCACATAACTATGCTAGCGCTACTAACGTGTGTGTTGTCACATGGCATCTACTGTATTAGAGTTAGAGTGTTTACTGTATGTATTAAAGTGACACAGGACGCTCTCACGCATCTTGTTAGCATTAAAGCTATAGCCTTTTGTCTTTCCCCGAAAACACAACAGCGGGATGAGCACACAGGAGACCTTTTCATCCCGCGAAAGGCTCCGGAAAGCCCTGATATACGCCCGGTACTCTCCTCAGTTGAGTAGCCGAGCGCCTCGGGAGCCAACGCGGTATTCTAACAGCTGCCTTCATATTTCATTCTCCAACGATAAAAGACGTGCTCGTAAATACTGAAAGCGTATCCAAGGACCAGCCCTCTGAAGACATCGGAGACAAAAGTGCAACGCTCTAACCTCCCCTCGGCTGCCTTATCTCGCGTCAGCCCTGATCTTTGTCTCCGCCTGTTGCCACGGCAACACACTTCCCCCAAGGGACTCACACACAGGAGTTCTTTAGCGGTACCATCTCTACTTTATGACTTACTTTAGTGCTTTTTCTTTACTAACCTTTGTTTTGACGGGAAAGAAAGCGAAAAAAGGAAAGCGTTTGGTCAAATATTCCCGAACCGAGTCGCAAATGAAAAGAATCGGGTTTGAGCCCAAACTTACAGCTAACAGAGCCTACAATTATTCCCAACAAAAAAATATGTGTTGTTATTATTTTGGAGTTTCGGGAACCGATGAATTAGATTGACATGATTTCTTATGGGAGTTGCCGCGGTTTCCGTACGTTCCGAACAAAAGCCCGGGTACCACCGCACTGACCAAACGGGTTAGGCGAGTTAGGTATGCAGTTGGCATGCGGTCTACACTATCAACTAGGGATGGGTACCGGATTTGGTACTTTTATAGGCACGGACCAAATTCCGTCGGTACTAGCGGGTAGCGATTCGGGTGAAATCAAACAGTACCGTGTTTCAGCACCTAAACGCATCATCGTGACTGGGAGGGAGTGGACGAGCAGGCACGTGACGTCAGTCGCTTCCGCTTGTAGTCGGCACTGGAAAGACAAACCAGCTGAAGTGAGTGACCAATAACCACCAAAATTACCACTGAAGTGCTTACATTTCTGCATGATTAAGAAAAAAACGACTACATTGCGCTATCACGCTACGTGTTAGCATGATAGCAGTTAGCATGTCAGCATTGTTCGCATGCTAACATTAGCATGATAGCATTTTCCGCTATTTTTGTTTTATTTTTATTGACAATGTTAGCCTAGTAGCCTTTTTAGACGTTTGTGCAAACTTTTAGAAACAGTGCCACCAATGGAAGTTTTAGCATTCTAAATTAGCATAGTAGCATTTGTAGCCATTTTTGTTAGTGTTAACTAACAGGTTTGGCATGGTAACGTTAGCCTTGCTAGCATGCAAACATTAGGATGATAGCATTTTCTGCCATTTATATTTTATTTTTATTAACAATGTTACTCTAGTACCCTTTTTTAGTTGTTTTTATACGTACAATCTTACACAAACACTTATTGCTACGATGTTAAGTTTTAGCATGCTGACATTAGCATAGTAGCATTTTTACAATTTTCATTGGTACAGAGCTATCATGCCAGGTTTTGCATGTTAATGTTAGCCTTGCTAGCATGCTAACATTAGGATAATAGCATTTTCTGCCATTTTTATTTTACTTTGATTAACAATGTTAGCCTAGCAGCCTTTTTAGCCGATTTTGTACGTACAAATTTACAGAAACACTTAGTGCTACCAAGTTTTAGCACGTTAACATTAGCATAATAGCATTTTTAGCCATTTCCGTTGGCGCACTTTTGAAGTCCTTTGTTTCTCGGCGGTGTTGTCATATATCAGTGACCTCCCGCGGCCACCGTAGGCTAATGACTTCATTAGCATATATATAAATATAGCATATTAAAAACATATATTTAAAAAATGAAATATTATTAGCCAAAACATATTGAAACGCAAGTGATATGCAGTATTCTGGCCACCAGGCGGCAGTCATTTTCCATGGATGAGACGTCCATCCTTGTCAAATTACCCTACCATGCACGCCGTGCAGCCAGCCGTATATGCAGAGGGGAAAAAAGCTTCGCCTCCCATTCCGTGTGGAAGTGGTAAGAATGCGTCTTCTTACTTTGTCTTTGTTCCTCACCCCGATTGAAACCCTTCGTTAGGTTGAGAAGATATACATTTTGAGGCAAACTGGTTTGATTGATTGTTTATTCCGAGCCACACAAAATACAAATATATACATACAGTGACATATAACATATAATCATGTTATCAAGAACTAATTCTTGGATTTACTGTTCCGTAATTTTTTATGCACACAAGAGAATTTTTAATCCATAAATATAATGGCCGTTAGTGTTGATGGGAATAGTTTGGATGTAATGTGTTGCGCATGAAGAGAGAGGTCAAGAACTTTGTGGACCTGTAGCCAGAGAGGGGCTGCGCTCTAGCAACACCACCGCATCTAGTCCGGATGCCTCCCGGGCGCCTGCCTGGTGAGGTGTTTCGGGCATGCCCAGTCGGGAGAAGGCCCCCGGGAAGACCTAGGACACGCTGGAGGGACTATGTCTCACAGCTGGCCTGGGAACGCCTCGGTGTCCTCCCGATGGAGCTGGAAGAGGTCGCTGGGGACCGGGAAGTCTGGACTTCCCTACTGAAACTGCTGCCCGTGCGACCCGGACCCAGATAAGCGGAAGACTATGGAATGGAATGAAATAGATTGGTTAGCTTGCTAGCTGTAACATAACAGTAGAATAAATGAATAATGTGCATGTAATGGTGACCATAGGGGTGTTATTCCATGTCAGCGGGGCTCTAATAATGTAAAAAAAAACCTATTTAGAAAGTCATAAACAGGTTCCCTAAACGCTAACTATGAATAAAATATTTCATTTACTAACATAGAATCCAATATCATGTTGGGGTCTGGAACCAATTAACCGCTGTAAACGAGGGCCGTAATTGACGCATATTTCGTCCTCCGCTTCCTGTTGCCGCTAGCGTATGACCAGGACCATGGCAACCGAGATGAAGCAACCTTTGATGAACCGCTTGCTAATTACGGCCGCGGCGCAGGGAGTGAGCGGCCATTTGTTTGCCCTGCGTGGGCGTCAGCCGACGTGACAGTGTGTGTGCGTGTGTGCGTGTGTGTGAGCGTGTGTGCGTGTGTGTGTGTGTGTGTGTGTGTGTGTGAGCAGGAAGTCACCGCAGCTTAATTGGAAATGCGGCGCGGGCGGCGGCTAATTCATTAGCCGGCCGTCAATGGCGGGTGCGTGCGCGTGCGTTTATGCGTCTCGCTTGCGGAAGAAGAAGAAACGTTTGTCGACTATTCCCACATTCCCACCCCGAGCCGTTCTCCCTGACGAGGCCGACTTCAAAGTAGGCTGAAATTCCAGCACCCCCGCTACTGTTTGTGTTGCATGTTGGGAAAACACGTTTCAGTTTGCCGGAGCGAGCCTGCCTCCTCTCCGCTCGGCAACGCGGTTGTCTTCGCAGCGGATCCTCGATTACGTGGAAACCGGACCTAACGTGATTTTGCTCCCAGAAAGTGTGCGTGCTCCGTTCGTAAAGTCCGTGTGGAAGTCCCAAAATATGCCATTTTTCATCGGGTATGGGGTGTGTTTGCATTTTTTCATGTAAACACAAAGAATTATTAAAGAAAAACGATTAATGGGAGGTCTCTTAATGTAATATCAAATATTTAGATCGACAGCGACACTGTAGTAAAATTGAATGAATCAATTATTAATAAAGGAAAAAGCATAGAAGGAAGTTAAGTATTACATTTATACATACCTGTAAATTATAAATATATTAATACAAGAAATTAAATAAAATAGCTGTATATGTATATGCAGGATAAGTTTCATTATTTACTTCAGTTTTATAAATATGTTTGTGTTTTTTTAATATTTTTCCTTATAATTTTTCAACTAAATACCGTTACGTATTTTCATATTTGATGCAGAGTATCTTTAAGTGTACAAATCCATTTAGCGTTGGAACCGGATCCCGTGTAGCCGTTCAATCCGACCTCCCTGTCTGGACCCGAGCGTCTCGGATCGGAGGTGTCAGAGCAAAGAAAGGACTCGCTAGAGGACTCCCCTGATAGGACTCACACGGGGGGAGCGACGGAATCCCCTCCGCGGAGGAGACTCAAACCCGTTACGGCCCGGTTCTCGACATCAAGGTTTCGCGTAAGAGTGCGCCCCGGGGAGATGCACGCCGCATCTTCCTCCGGCGCCTCTCCCATCTGCTTTGTGGGCTCGCGTTTCCTCGCGCGGCTCATTATGGCGCCCGAGCCAGATAGACACCAAAAGGGAGAAGACGGGCGAAAATTCAAGAGCCTTGTTTCCTGGAAGTGGCGCTTTCGTTTGAGACGCAGAGGCGCTCGTTCTCCCCCATGGATCGCCGCGGGAAACTCACGATGCAGCTGCTGGGGCGCGCCCCTCGGCCATAAGAGGCCGTGAAAGTGTCCAAAATGCGTTTAAAAAGACCCACGCACACGTCACGTAAGCACGGTGCATTGGCCGGTTTACGCGTTCACTGTTTGCTTCCCTACAATCCCCCCCCAAAAAAGGTGAAAGATGTCGTGTGTACATTTTATATGACGAAATATGCGCTAGAATACTTTCACCTTTTGTTCAGAACCAGCTACTGATCACAGGTAACCCACACCACTTCCTCTTCAGTCATCCCCGCCGCGCCACCGGCGGGATGTCCGGTGTCTGCCGACTTCGATTGGGAAAGCGTAGAGTGGGTCTGGGTCCAGGGTGAACCCACGTCCGGGCGAGGTGCTTCGGCTCTTCTAAAACACTCTTTGTCTGGTCGGTCAACTAGAACCTGTTTGCCTCGGGAGACCAGACTACTAGGGGCATGCGGCCCCCGACCACATAGCTCCTAGGATCACTGGGGCACTCAAACCTTTCCACCACGATAAGGTCGGAGAAGCTTGTTCACGAGTGAGGGATGGTTGGTCGACAGACGGATCGGTGCAGCGTCTGCAGTGATGCGGTCGCTGAGCCGGAAGGCAAAGCTCTCAATTTACCGGTCGGTCTGTGTTCCCACCCTCAGGAGATCACCGATACAAGCGGCGGTAATGAGTTTCCTCCGTAGGGGGGCTGGACTCACCCTAAGAGATAGGGTGAAGAGCTCGACCATCCGGGAGGAGCTCAGAGTAGAGCCGCTGCTCCTTCACATGGAGAGGAGCCAGTTGAGGTGGCAATTAGTCCGGATGCCTCCCGGACGCCCCACCCCAGTGATGTGTTCCGGGCATGCCAGCCGGGAGAAGGCCACGAGGCAGACCCTGGACGCTCTGGAGGGATGATGTCTCACAGCTGGCCTGGGAACTCCTTGGTGCACTCCCAGTGGAACTGGGGGAGGTTGATGGGGACCGGGAAGTTTGGACTTTCTTGTGACTGCTGCTCCCGCCGCCCGGACCCGGATAAGCGGAAGAAAATGCAATGGAATGAATGTTGTTTTGGGCCAAGGTTATCATACTGTCCAAATCTCATACCGGCCCACGTCTGATGATATAATAATGAATGACACTATGAGCTTTATCAAAGCGTTTAAACTGAGGTCATCATTCATTCACACCACACCTGGTGATGGTCAGCCACAGCTGCCCTGGGGCACCCCGACGGCTGCCATCAAACCAGTGACCACCACTCACACACTAGGCAATGTGGGCGAAGTGCCTTGCCTGAGGGCACAAGGGAAGTATCTGTTATATTTCCTCTGTTCCCCTGAGGTCTCCCATCCAAGTACTGGCCAGGCCCGGCCCTGCTTAGCCTCTGAGATCTGACGGGATCAGGCGTTGGCTAACCCTTTATTGTCAGACGTTGACATTTACCCTAACATAACTACCAGGTAGGATACATAGCGTAACAATGCCAGCGTTTTGTCATATCTGCTTGTCTTTATGTATTTACAATAGGGCTGTCCTGTCTGTGTTTTTATTGGCTGTTAGTGTCAACCTTTTAGCTCTTTGCTGTATTTTTCCATTTTGTTTTCGCCCCTGCGCCACAGTTTGGACACCCATGCGCAATGAAGGCTGGCGTGTCCAAAGTCTGGCTTCATGGCGGCTCTGCAGCTGCTCAGGGGTTTGGCTTGCACTGCAGAGGGGTTTACGCAGCTTTTAAAAGAGGTGGAGTTCCACTCCTACGGCAAATGTAGCGACCGTGTCGCTAAACTGTCAACACGGGCAAAACAAACGTGTGACTCGATCCTTGGCACGTCTCAGGGAAAAACGACCTCCCCGTCGCCTCCCGCGGCCGCTAACTTATCTTCATCGCTTTCTCCTTCATCTTCCTCCTCCTCGGCCCCCGTCCTGTGAAAAAGGGTGATTAGCCTTGACCCCCGTGGCCAGCAGGGAGGCTTTGTTGCGTTTGTGTTTTCCCTCTCGTGTGTGCACATCTTGCTGTGTTTGTAGGTTTATGCAAATGTGTGTGTGTGCGTGTGTGTGTGTGTGTGTGCGCGCCATTGGTATTTACCGTAATTGCAGTCGTCTGTTAGTCTCCTCAAGGGAGTCGTGTCGCGTCCCCTGGAAGTTCTGATCACCACAACAACAAACACACGTCACCTGGATACAGTCACAAACGCGTCTGTCATAGGGAGGATCTTTGACCAGCATTTTCGCAGTAGATCCCTAAAAACAGGAAAGCGCTCTTGTCATATATAGGATCTTGGATGAGTGTTTTTGCACTAGTGTCTTAAAAACAGCAAAGCACTTCTGTCATATAGAGGATCTTTTACTAGCATTTTGCAATCAATTCCTAAAAAGAGCAAAGCACTCCTGTCATATGTAGGCTCTAGTATGAGCCTTTTTGCGGTCGGTGCTTAAAAACAGCAAAACACTTCTCTCAAGTAGAAGATCCTGGATGAGTGAGTGTTTTTGCAGTACATTCCTAAAAACAGCAAAGTGCTCTTGTCTTATGTAGGATCTTGTATGAGCGTATTTGCAGTCTGTTCTTAAAAACAGCAAATCATGTAGCTCAAACAGTAGATGACCTTTTGCAGTACATTCCTAAAAACAGCAACGCACTCTTATCTTGTGAGCAAAGCTCTGGTGGCATATAGAAGATTTAAAAAAATTTTTGCATTGGATCCTTAAAAACAGCAAAAAGATTCTGTCATATGAAGGATCTTTTACTAGCATTTTTGCAGTTTATTCCTAAAAACAGCAAAGCGCTCTTGTCATATATGGGATCTTGGATGAGTGTTATTGCAGTCGGTCCTTAAAACCAGCAAAGCACTTCTGTCATGTGGACGATTTTGGATAAATGATTCTTTAAAACAGCAAAGCACTTCTGTCATATAGAGGATCTTTTACTAGCATTTTGCAGTTCATTCCTAAAAAGAGCAAAACGCTCCTATCATATATAGAGTCTAGTATGAGCATTTTTGCAGTCGGTCCTTAAAAACAGCAAAGCGCCCCTCACATGTAGAGGATCTTGGATGAGTGAGTGTTTTTGCAGTACATTCCTAAAAACAGCAAAGTGCTCTTGTCTTATGTAGGATCTTGTATGAGCGTATTTGCAGTCTGTTCTTAAAAACAGCAAATCATGTAGCTCAAACAGTAGATGAACTTTTGCAGTACATTCCTAAAAACAGCAACGCACTCTTATCTTGTCAGCAAAGCTCTGGCGTCATATAGAAGATTTTTGACAATTTTTGCATTAGATCCTTAAAAACAGCAAAAAGATTCTGTCATATGAAGGATCTTTTACTAGCATTTTTGCAGTATATTCTTAAAAACAGCAAAGCGCTCTTGTCATAGATGGGATCTTGGATGAGTGTTTTTGCAGTCAGTCTCTAAAAACAGCAAAGTACTCCTGTCATATGTAGACTCTAGTATGAGCATTTTTGCGGTCGGTGCTTAAAAACAGCAAAGCACTTCTCTCATGTAGAGGATCTTGGATGAGGCTTTTACTAGCGTTTTTGCAATACATCCCTAAAAAGAGCAAAACGCTCCTATCATATAAAGAGTCTAGTATGAGCATTTTTGCTGTCGATCCTTAAAAACAGCAAAGCATATAGTATACTCATACAGTATATAGGATCTTTGACTAGATTTTGTTGTTGTTGCGTAATGCCCGACCACATCAAAGGGCTCTTGTCACATAGAGGATCTTTGATAGTGTTTTGTAATAAGATTCTTCAGAGCATCAAAGGGCTCCTGCCAGATAAAGGATCTTTGACAGCATTTATTTGCATTAGACTTCAAAAACAGCTAAGAACGCCTACCACAGTGAGGATCTTTGCCGCATGTTTTCGGAGTAGGTGCTCAAAACCGGGCGTTTTTGCGGTAGTTCCTTACAAACAGCAAGCACTCCTGTCACTAAGAGGATCTTTGTCGGATCGTATGACTTTTTGGCTTAACCCTACTCTCAGTAATTACCAATCCGCCGTCCCCTCCGGCGCCCAAAGATATTGAGCGCGGCCGTATTCTCATCCTCGGAGACGGCGGTCGCTCATCTGAGGGAGACGTTTCCACGCCCGGCGGCGACCGACTCTTTCAGATACCCGGCCTGAAGGAAAAGAGGCGGCCGTCCCGGGAGATCCGGCTGAAGTCGCTGGACGGATGATTGCAATATCGTCCCTGACGGGAGCGCCGCTACTCCGCTGCACTTAGCGGAAGATTAAAACGGGTTATTCCGTTAATGAAGTATCGCCCACTCGCCCTGCCCGCATTCCCGCGCCGCCTTGTCTTAGTGTTTGTCAACTTGACATCATGTGATGCGTCCCGCACGCTCATCTGCGGCTTGTTGGCGGCCACAGGTTGACACGGGGACAGACCGTGTGTGAGACGGTGGTGTTTGGCCCATAAATAAAGATGATTTTTTCATAAATGACGGCAGGCTTACGGGATCAAATGTAATCCTTTTATTATTGTGTACTTGAGTGCGTTTTGTTCCACCTCGGGGACCCAATTGTTCTGCAATCAGCCCTCAGAACACGTCAAATCTTAATAACAGTTTACATATACTGTACAAAAATAAAAGGGTAAAATGCAAATGCAGACTACAAATATGGTCATTTTAAATAACATCTGTAAATTCATGTAAAAAATATTTTAAGCAATAAAATAAATTAAATAAATAATACATAATAATAAATGTGATTATTGCATTTTACAATAGAGTAATAAAAATTCATGAAATATAATTTTAGACAAAATACATGAATTGTTTTTTTAAAAAAATATAGCTTGTAAATTTAACATTTAATGGAATAAACATAACATTATAATAAAGTTGTAATAATTGTATTTGACATACCACTAAAAATACACCCCTCCCAGAGTCACCACCTTATCGTGGTGGAGGAGTTTGCGTGTCCCAAAGATCCTAGGAGCTAAGGTGTCGGGGGCTGTCGTGCCCCTGGTAGGGTCACCCGTAACAAACAGGTCTTAGGGGAGGGACCAGACAAAGAGTGGCTCAAAAGACCCTAATGATGAATAATACAATTGGACTTCGTTTTCCCCCGCCCTCTGGAGCCAGGCCCGGAGGCGGGGCACGATGGCGGCCGTCTGGTGGCCGGGCCTGCACCCATGGGGCTAACGTGGGTCCCCCCTCCCATGAGCTCACCTCTCGTGGGAGGGGCCAAAGGGGTCGGGTGCAAAGAGAGCTGGGTGGCAGCCGGAGGCAGAGGCCTTGGCGGTCCGCGTCCTCGACTACAGAAGCTAGTTGTCGGTACGTGGAATGTCACCTCTCTGGCAGGGAAGGAGCATAAGCTGGTGCGTGACGTGGAGAAATTCAGGCTAGATATAGTCGGACTCACCTCAACGCACAGCAAGGGCTCTGGAACCAGTCCTCTTGAGAGGGGCTGGACTTCATTCCACTCTGGTGTTGCAGGCAATGAGAGGCGACGAGCAGGGGTGGCAGGTCTTGTTGCCCCCCGGCTCCAAGCCTCCACGTTGGACTTTAACCCGGTAAGCGAGAGGGTAGTTTCCCTACGCCTTCGGGTGGGGGAACAGGTCCCGACTGTTGTTTGCGCTTATGCGCCAAACAGCAGTTCAGAACACAAGCCCTTTTTGGAGTCCTTACAGGAAGTACTAGAAAGTGCTCCCTCGGGGGATTCCCTTGTTCTGCTGGGTGACTTCAACACTCATGTTGGCAACGACAGTGAGACCTGGAGAGGTGTGATTGGGAGGAACGGCCCCCCTGATCTTAACCCGAGCTGTGTCTTGTTATTGGACTTCAGTGATCGTCACAGATGGTCTATAACAATCACCATGTTCAAGCATAAGGATGTTCACATGTGAACTTGGCACCAGGACACCCTGGGGCGCAGTTTGATGATTGACTTTGTGGTTGTGTCGTCAGACTTGCGACCACATGTTTTGGACACTCGGGTGAGGAGAGGGGCGGAGCTGTCAACTGATCACCACCTGGTGGTGAGTTGGTACCGATGGTGTAGGAGGATGCCGGTCAGACCTGGCAGACCCAAACGCATTGTGAGGGTCTGCTGGGAACGTCTGGCAGAGTCCCCTGTCAGAAGGAGTTTCAACTCCCACCTACGGGAGAGCTTTGACCATGTTCCGAGGGAGGCAGCAGACAATGAGTCTGAGTGGGCGATGTTTTGTGACTCTATTGTCGATGCAGCCGATTGGAGCTGTGGTCGGTGCCTGTCGTGGCGGTAATCCCAGAACCCGTTGGTGGACATCAGTGGTAAGGGAAGCCGTAAAGCTGAAGAAAGAGTCCTATCAGGCCATCTTGGCCCCTGGGACTCTGGAGGCAGCTGACAGGTACCGGAAGGCCAAGCGGTCTGCAGCCTTGGCGGTCGCTGAGGCAAAAACCCGGACATGGGAGGAGTTCGGAGAGGCCATGGAAAACAACTTCCGGATGGCTTCAAAGAGCAACCATCCAACCAACTCTATACTCTCTGCAGGGTCCTTGAGGGTGCATGGGAGTTTTCCCAACCAGTGTACATGTGTTTTGTGGACTTGGAGAAGGCATTCGACCGCGTTCTTCGGGGAATACTGTGGGGAGTGCTCCGGAAATATGGGGTATCGGACCACCTAATCCAGGCGGTTCGTTCCGTGTATGACTGGTGTCAGAGTTTGGTTCGCATTGCCGGCAATAAGTCGGACCCGTTTCCAGTGAGGGTTGGACTCCGCCAGGGCTGCCCTTTGTCACCGATTCTGTTCATTACTTTCATGGACAGAATTTGTAGGCCCAGCCCGGGCATTGAGGGGTTTCAGTTTGGTGGCCGCAGGATTCGATCTCTGCTTTTGCAGATGATGTGGTCCTGTTGGCTTAATCGAGCCGAGACCTTCAACTCTCACTGGATCGGTTCGCAGCTGAGTGTGAAGCGGCTGGGATGAGATTCAGCACCTCCAAGTACGAGTCCATGGTTCTCGCCCGGGAAAGGGTGGAGTGCCATCTCCGGTCGCGGATGAGGTCCTGCCTCAAGTGGAGGAGTTTAAGTACCTCGGGGTTTTGTTCACGAGTGAGGGAAGGATGGAACGTGAGATGGACAGGCGGATTGGTGCAGCGTCTGCAGTGATGCGGACTCTGCACCGATCTGTCGTGGTGAAAAGAGAGCTGAGCCAAAAGGCAAAGCTCTCGATTTACCGGTGGATCTATGTTCCTACCCTCACCTATGGTCATGAGCTTTGGGTAGTGACCGAAAGGACAAGATGGCGGGTACAAGCGGCCGGAATTAGTTTTCTCCGAAGGGGGGCTGGGCTCTCCCTTAGAGATAGGGTGAGAAGCGCTGTCATCCGGGAGAGACTCGGAGTAGAACCGCAGCTCCTCCGCATTGAGAGGAGCCAGATGAGGTGGCTCGGGCATCTGGTTAGGATGCCTCCCGGACGCCTCCCTGGGGAGGTGTTCAGGGCACGTCCGACCGGTAGGAGGCCTCGGGGAAGACCCAGGACACGTTGGAGAGACTATGTCTCTCAGCTGGACTGGGAACGCCTCGGCATTCGCTGGGAAGAACTGGACGAAGCGGCCGGGGAGAGGAAAGTCTGGGCTTCCCTGCTTAGGCTGCTGCCCCCGCGACCCGACCTCGGATAAGCGGAAGAAGAGGGATGGATGGATGGACATACCACTACAGTAATGTAAATTCATATTCAGCGCTATAGAAATCCAATTATACATTTTATTTTGTGTTATAATTACAATAAAAATATTAAAAACTATATGTAAGATTTAGTATTGTATTGTGTTCTCCATATTCTTTAAATTAAAATTAATTTAAATTATTACATTTAGTTTAAATTAAAGTATAAAACACTTTCATATAATTAAATAAATTATAATTATTTTGATCACTATCAAAACAACATTTTTAAAAGGGTTACAATACATAAAGTGTAATTATTGTGTTTTTATATAATACTAATAATATAATAATAATGCAAATTTATGTATGACATTTTCAGATAATGGAATGAAATTATTTTATTAACAAAAATAAAAATTACAATACATTAAAATGATTATTATTGTCTAAATTCAGTATTGATACTATAATGGTAATTTATATATAATATATTTATCTACACAGAATTCATTAACACATTGAAATACATAGTAAGAAAATGTTATTAAAATCATTTTCATACAAATATAATAATGAAAATAATTATATAAATATTGTATATATAGAAATGCAATTTATTAAAAAACAATATAATGTTTTCCAAACATAACGTGTTATTGTATTTGTACATGATAAATGGATATACATTTTTTTATATAATGAAAAAAACTAAATAAATTAAAATTGATACATAATACATTTTTATTTTGTATTTTTATATAATAACAATCATGTAAATTCATATATGTGTTTCACTAAAGAAAATATTTTAAACAAATACATAAAAACTATAATGTGTCAATATAGAACTAATAATAATAATAATGTAAATTCATATATTTAGCTGCACAGAATTGATGAAAATATTCAAAGACCTAATAGAAAAGTCAAAATTTTATTTTTGCGCACCATTAATATAATAAAAATGTAAATGTATGTCTGTTTTTTACACAATGAGATTAAATGACAACTAATTTAAAAAAACCATGAAAACATAATAAAAAGCAATTGCTTTTGTGTATATATTTCGATAAAATGCGTTTAAATTAGTTTGATCAGGTTTTTCGGTCATAACTGTCAAATCATCTTGTACAGATGAAGGTGATAAATGTCACAACACGGAACAATCCGGTCTTTCATTGCAACTCTTTGGGGGCAACTTTGATGTGCAAAAAAGTCCCTTCTGAGAAGCCGACCTCCTTTTTCTCCGTCTCTGGATTTCAGCCCAAATATCAAAAGTGTCTTTCGGATCCCGTCAGAGGGCGCGGGCGTCCCTGATGAAGGTGGCTGCTGCGGCGACCCACGGAGGAGCGGCAAGCCTCATCGGTATGCGGCGGCAGTTGCGCTTGTACAACGACGCCGGTTTTAATGGTCTGGCGCGGAAACGGCACGACGCCGTCGCTGCATTTGGGAAGCCCTAATAGACAAGCAGAGAAGGGAAATAATTGGATTCGGACTCCGGCGGGTTCGGATCAGAAGGGCCTCCAACAGCTGAGCTCGTTTGTGTGCCAAGCGAGTGCATTGACGAGTTTGGAGAAAGACGGGGGGGGAAAAAAATAAAAGCCTGCTGATGACTGAAAAAGCACTTTGTCACCTCGCACTGTCACGCCGCCCCCGGCTGCGGCGGGCGAGCAGTTGGCGGCGCCTCGCTTCGGGGGCCTCGTGCTCATTTGAGGCTGAGATGCGGCCGCGCGTCTCCATCGATCCCGTCCTCATCAGCGCCGATACTGACGAGGAGAGGCGGGGAGCGTTTGCTGCTCCCTGGAGACGACCCGAGATTGCTCGCTTGCGGTCAAGTTGCGCCGCCCTTCTGCTTTATTTACATGATTGCAAAACCCCGAGTGAAGTGCACATTCATTACTGACCCAAGGATGAGGCGCAGTCGCCATTTTCCCATCGAAAACCTTTTAAGTAGCCTGAACAAAATGGAAACGCTAACAGATGGCACGTTAACATCCAGCGTTATAGCACGCTGCATGGGCACATAACTAGCAGCTTCAGTGCTCGGGTGCTGAAGTGCTGCAACCCACTAATACATGTAGCTATAACATGCTAACAGTTAAGTGTTTAACATCCTACGGTGCATACTTCTGCCAACCAGTAAATAAATAAAAGTGAATAAAATGCTAACAGTAACAGTTGGTGAGGAAAGTGTATGCTACCATACATCGATACGGCAACTTGAGCACCGCACGGATTTCACATCATACTCGCGAGCTGTATGGAATGCCAATGTGCTAACAGTGGCATGCAAACATACAGCAAGATAGCACCTTGTGTACAGAAGAGGGCAAAGAAATCCCAATAGGGTTACAAAAGTTCCCCCGGAGTCCGATACTGAAACGCAATAAAATGCTGACGTGCCAACAGGTGGTATGCTAACATGTCACAATACAGAAACTGTTGAGTCACGCAAGATCGAAGGCACACCAGTGAGGTCATCGTGTCTTGGGGTCAGATACCAAAAACTGTTAAAAAGGCGCTGCATGCAGGACCAAATGCTAACATGCTAACAGTAGCAGTTGTAGAGCATGCATACTACCATATAAGGCACACCGGTGAGGTTAAAACATCATGTCTTGGGGCTAGATAGCAAAAACAATTAAAAAGGGGTGGGGGGCGGCACCTACAAAGACGTGTTAGCATGTCGTCCCGGGCCCGGTGGAGTCGGGCCAAAGAGACTGCAGCGTGTCTCTTTGGCGCTGCCTATGTCCCCCTCGTGCATTATGCATAGACGCACGCCGGCATACGTCACTGCGGTGCCACGCGTGGACCCGGGCACGCCGCCTGCGGGGGCATCTGGGGGCAGTGCCGCTCCAATAGATCGACAACGTGGGCCGTCAGAAGAGCTGCTGGCGCCATTCACAGCTTTATTATCTACCGCGTTATTCGTGTTTATCCTGCACATTCATGTGCATTGTTGCCATAGAAACCCTAATGGTCCAGCCAGGACGCCTCTGGTGTTTTTTATTATAAGCTAAATAGACTTTGCACCTGTAGGGGGCGCTCGTGAGCACATAGGAAGAGAACACTGCTGAAATTCTACGGAGGCATTCATGCATAGGAACAAGCACACCATTAAAGCGGGCTGTCTGTGCAAAAGGAGGATCCAAATCCGAGGCCATGGTTCTCAGTCGGGAGCGGGTGGCCTGAGAGGTCTTGCCTCAGGTGGAGGAGTTCAAGTATCTCGGGGTCTTGTTCACGAGTGAGGGAAGGTTGGAGCGTGAGGTCCACAGACGGATCGGTGCAGCATCTGCAGTAATGCGGTCGCTGTACCGGACCGTCGTGGTGAAGAGAGAGCTGAGCCGGAAGGCAAAGCTCTCTGTTTACCGATCGATCTACGTTCCCACCCTCACCTATGGTCATGAGTTATGGGTCATGACCGAAAGAA
>QODF01000434.1:248094-265655 GCA_024372805.1 Oostethus manadensis
TGTCACGATCCGGGTGTTGTTCCCGTGACAGTTTATGTTTTGAGTGGGATTTCCTGTGTTGTGGTGTTTTCCTGTTTTCTTGCACTTTAGTTTTCCTTTGATTACACGCACCTGTTCCTCATTTGTCCTTTGGGCTATTTATGTTCAGGTGTGTGCGCCAGTCGGTGTCGGGTCATTGTCATTTGGACGTCGTGTTCGTGTGGACCTGTTTTTATGTTTTTCCGCTGCTTCGCAGCCTTCACGATTATTAAAAGATTCCTGGACCTTACCTGTCTGACGTCCTGCTCGCTTCTTCCCCGGGGTTCTCGCCATGCCGCGCCGGGCTAGCCGAGCATATCGTGACAACTTGTTCCTGAATCGTTGATTTGTTTGGTCTTTTGTTGATGTGTTTTCTGACATTTTCTGATGTACTCATTCCTGATCCTGTCCATCCTGGTCAGACCCAAAAAAATGTGGTTTCTGAAATATTCATTTTTATTTTAGTGTTTTCTAAAAATTGTGTTCTTTTTTTTGTAATACTTTCTTTGATCCTTTGTTAATATGTTTTCTGACTAAGTTTTTGTTTGTCTTTTGTTTTTTTTGTGTTTTCTGAAATGTTTCTTACAATACTTTTTTGAAAAGTGCATTTCTTGAGTTTTTTTTGTTAATGTGTTTTTGAAATGTAAATTAGTTTGTGTTTTCCGATATTCCATTTTTTTGACTTTTGTAAGTGTTTGTTCCCAAAGTGTTGATTTGTTGCCGATGTTTTCTCTGAAATGTTCATCTGTTTTGTATTTTCTTGATGTGTTCTTCTAAAATCGAAATCTGCTCGGTCAAAAATCCACAAATTTGTGTGAATCTACTGTCTACTTTCTTTTAAGGACAAATGCCATCACTTGAAGGTTTTAAAAGATTCTGTCAAGGGTTCACGGCGGCCATGATTTCCTGTGGGACAAACCTTACTGGACCCGCTGGTGTCTTTACTCTTCATGGCTTCATCAATGGGCCCATCATGGTGGTCCAGCACAGCTGCAAAATGCGGCGTACAAATGCAATCGTTGATGAATTCCGGGAGCTATCGGGTCGGACCTTTTAAACACGTTACTCGGAGCGGAACTGGACCAAAGTGAATTTGTCATGAATGAGGTTAGAAATGGATTTATGGCAGAATGTAAACAGCAAACCGGACCAGACTGGGACGCTATGCACATGTTCCACAGTCCGACCCACACACTCAGCTGCAAACCGCTCCAGTAAACGCTGAAGGTCACAGCCTGATGAGGACCACGTGGTCTGCAAATAGCAGAGACGAGATCCTAAGCTCACCAAGCTGGACTCCCTCAACGCCTTGGCTGGGCCGAGAAATTCTGTCCAGGAAGATTATGAACAGAATCGGTGCCAAAGGGCAGCCTTGGCGGAGACCAACGTTCTCCGGAAACAAGCTGGACTTACTGCTGGCAATGCCAACCAGGCTCCCGCCCCGATTGTCCAAGGACCCAGTGGCACCAGTCCCGTACTCCCGGACCTTTTCCAAGTCCACAAAGCACATGTGGAGCGGTTGGATGAACTCCCACATACCCTCCAGTACCCTCGCAGGGGTGTAGCGCTGGTCCAGGTCGCACCTCCTGTAACCACGTTGGACCAACAGTCCTACCCTTCTCTCCTGCACCCCGGAATGGACTTTCCCGGGGGGGCTGAGCCCCCCTGTGGTCGGAACCCACCCTCCGGTCTCCCTTCCTAAATATAATGCCACGTTATTTATTTTTGACTTATGGTCGTAATATTACACCTTCTGTTAATGAGATCCTGGTCAGAAAATTACCTTTTTTTTTGCATATTACAGTAATAAATATCCATCCCGTGTAGGGATTATTTCGTATTATTATTGCTTATTGCTGTAATAATCAAAACATTGTGACAATATTCGAGTATACTTTCTTCTTTTTCTTCTCATGTAAATATTTCACTTAGCTTTAGCATAATGCTATAATTATAATGATATTCAAAATGTATTGTCCCGATATTAATGACATATTATTGAAATGTTATGATCGTATTGATGTAAAAAAACACATTTTTGAAATAATTTCCCTGCATTTTTTGTCATATTTATATATACATATATACTTTTAATCATTGAATTATGACTTGGATCTCCTAATACTGCACGCAATCTTCATCGTGGAAATATTACACGCGTTTTTCTCTCAGACGTGGATTTTATTTCATAATATTTGAACGCAGACTCCATTCTTGCAAGAATAAGACTATGAGCTATAATGAGAATGCAAACCAGATATCGACAGTGTACAGATGGAGATGTCGAGCTAGTATCGATCCACCAGGGGTGGGAGAGGAGGGGGGAGGGGGGTGTAGCTTCACCCAACCCTCCTCCCCCACCCCCTCCCCTCCCTGTTTGCCTCCCATCTGATGCGCACCGCTCCACAGTTCTTCAGTCTTCAGCCCCCCACCCCCCCCCAAACAGCCTCCTCTTCATCCCGACCCGGACCACAGCGGCAGCTTTTGGACCTCCTCGTCGTCCTCCGAATCTTCTCCCGGGTCCCGGCGGAGGTTTGGCAGTGACGCGGCGCGGAGAGGAAGGTCGCTCAGTCAACTACTTGGCGGCGTTGCGGTGCTCTCTGCGGGGGGCTGACGGAAGGTAGGACCGGCACCCACACTGTAGACCACAGACCAGCACTGGACTGGGCCAGACCCGAGCGGCGCTGCAGCAAAACGTGAAGAAGGGAAAAAAAAACGTCTGCAGTGTGAACGCATCACCGTGCGCGCAACAATGCGGCTGCAGTTATTTTGTGCGGTGGTGCGTTCACGTTCGCGCGGGGAGAAAGGGGGTGCGTTCACGTGTGAAATACCTGTCTGTATTCCTGAGCTTGCACTTGTGAGGGTGATGCATTGTGGGTCTTTCTGCCTGTCATGGATTGCAGCACATCGGCGTGGCGACCGCTTCTTACCCGCCAAATGCTTTCTCTCGTTGTGGTAGGTTCCAGCAGGCTGGAGGTCTTTCAGGCTGAAGGCTTTATGGTAGGTTCCGTCAAGCTGGAGGTCTTTATGCTAGGTTCCAGCAGGCTAGAAGTCTTTCAGTCTGAAGGGCTGTAAGGTAGGTTCTAGTAGGCCGTATGTCTTTATGGTAGGTTCTGTCAGGCTGNTCAGGTGTGTTTTGGTAGGTTTCAGCAAGCATCAGGTGTGTTTTGGTAGGTTTCAGCAAGCATCAGGTGTGTTTTGGTAGGTTTCAGCAAGCATCAGGTGTGTTTTGGTAGGTTTCAGCAAGCATCAGGTGTGTTTTGGTAGGTTTCAGCAAGCATCAGGTGTGTTTTGGTAGGTTTCAGCAAGCATCAGGTGTGTTTTGGTAGGTTTCAGCAAGCATCAGGTGTGTTTTGGTAGGTTTCAGCAAGCATCAGGTGTGTTTTGGTAGGTTTCAGCAAGCATCAGGTGTGTTTTGGTAGGTTTCAGCAAGCATCAGGTGTGTTTTGGTAGGTTTCAGCAAGCATCAGGTGTGTTTTGGTAGGTTTCAGCAAGCATCAGGTGTGTTTTGGTAGGTTTCAGCAAGCATCAGGTGTGTTTTGGTAGGTTTCAGCAAGCATCAGGTGTGTTTTGGTAGGTTTCAGCAAGCATCAGGTGTGTTTTGGTAGGTTTCAGCAAGCATCAGGTGTGTTTTGGTAGGTTTCAGCAAGCATCAGGTGTGTTTTGGTAGGTTTCAGCAAGCATCAGGTGTGTTTTGGTAGGTTTCAGCAAGCATCAGGTGTGTTTTGGTAGGTTTCAGCAAGCATCAGGTGTGTTTTGGTAGGTTTCAGCAAGCATCAGGTGTGTTTTGGTAGGTTTCAGCAAGCATCAGGTGTGTTTTGGTAGGTTTCAGCAAGCATCAGGTGTGTTTTGGTAGGTTTCAGCAAGCATCAGGTGTGTTTTGGTAGGTTTCAGCAAGCATCAGGTGTGTTTTGGTAGGTTTCAGCAAGCATCAGGTGTGTTTTGGTAGGTTTCAGCAAGCATCAGGTGTGTTTTGGTAGGTTTCAGCAAGCATCAGGTGTGTTTTGGTAGGTTTCAGCAAGCATCAGGTGTGTTTTGGTAGGTTTCAGCAAGCATCAGGTGTGTTTTGGTAGGTTTCAGCAAGCATCAGGTGTGTTTTGGTAGGTTTCAGCAAGCATCAGGTGTGTTTTGGTAGGTTTCAGCAAGCATCAGGTGTGTTTTGGTAGGTTTCAGCAAGCATCAGGTGTGTTTTGGTAGGTTTCAGCAAGCATCAGGTGTGTTTTGGTAGGTTTCAGCAAGCATCAGGTGTGTTTTGGTAGGTTTCAGCAAGCATCAGGTGTGTTTTGGTAGGTTTCAGCAAGCATCAGGTGTGTTTTGGTAGGTTTCAGCAGGCTTTGGGTGCTTCTCGCTAAGTTTCAGCGAGCATTAAGTGTTTTTTGGGCAATTTTTTGAGACTACAGTCAAAGAATTAAGCAATAATGTCAGATTCTACTGAGCAACAAATTGCAATTTTTCAAGAATAAACTTGTAATATTATGATGAAAAATGCAGTCATTTTAATAGCACAGAGTTAAAATATTAATACAAAAATGTTGGGTTTTTTGTATTATGAGAAAACAATTTTTTGGAAAATTAGGTTGGGCTTTAGGAAAAATTAAATCATATTTACGAGAAGACATTTTATTTTACCAGAAAAAGTTGAAATATATGGAGGGTGGGGGGACAGCACAAATAAATACATTTGAAAAACTGCAGCTTCGTGATAATAAAGTCCAATTCTAAAAGTATTTTTATCAGAATAAAAATTAAAGTAATATTGCGACAAAAAGTCATGCCATTTCAGCAGCATAGAGTTGAAATATGAGTTGAAAAGTAAAAAAACATGTTTTAAAGTCATAATATGAGAGTCAAAATCCAGTTATTTCTAGAAAATTCGGTTGGAAAAAACTTTATATTATTATTATGGGGGGGGAGTCATAATTACAAAAATGAATATCCAAGAGTTAGAAAAAAAAACTACTTCTATGAGAATAAACTCCGAATATTAAGAGCAAAAAGTTCTATTCTAATGAGCAAAAATGTGGCGATTTTATGAGAAACTTTTTTAATATTAAATTCTAGCAGCATGGAGTTGAAATATTAAAGATTTTTTTAAGTCAATTTTGGGAAAATTGAGATACGTTTTTATATTTTGTGAAAACAGTCAAAATATCATGGGAATAAATTCATCATTTTAAGAAGAACGTTCAAATAGTTCTTAAATAATAATATAGTAATATAACATAATAAAATAACAAGTACAATAAATAATTTTAAGAATAAAGTCAAAATATTGATAAAAACTTTTAGTGAGAAAAAGGTGGCAACTTTATGAGAATAAATTCTGAATAAAAATTTTGCTTTAGTAGCATAGATTGGCTGGCGACCAGTCCAGGGTGTGCCCCGCCTCTCGCCCAAAGCCAGCTGGGATAGGCTCCAGCATCCCCCCCACCCTAATGACGATAAGCGGCATAGACTTGAAATATTAATAAATATAAGAAACAAACTAAAGATGACATTTTTCTGAAAAAAGTTATATCATGTGAATAAAGTCAAAATATGAGAATGAATTCATAATTACAAGAACAGTGATATGATAGTCAAAATATAAAAAACAATTTTGAATTCTAATGAGAGAAAAAAATGCAATTTTACGAGAAAAAACTATGAGGGGAAATTATTTCATTTTAGTAGCAGAAAATTAAAATATTGCACATTTTTATTGTCATAATATCATAAAAAGTAAACCAAATTAAGATGTCATTGTTTTATGAAGTTGGGGGGAAACGTTATATAATGTGAATAAAGTCCAAATATTAGAATATATCCATAATTACAAAGGAAAGTTAAAAATGAATTTAAAAAATGATATGAGCGATAAAGTGTAAGTATCAAGAAAAAGATGGCAATTTTTACGGGAATAAACAGGAAAACTAATTTCATTTTGAAGTATGTAAGAAAAATCTTACAAAAAACAAACAAAACGTGTTTGGAGAATATTACGTGAAGGAAGCCAAAATACTACGAGAAGAAATTTGCTGATCGGGAAGGCGGAAAGGAGAAGTGTTTATGCTAAGCTAATATTAGCGGCGGTGGCCCGAGGGGCGCTGGGGCTTATGTAAACAAAAGTGTTTGGACGGGCCCCAGCGCGGCCTTCCTGCCTCGGTCACGTGACCGTGGTGCTTTCAGGTCCCGCGCGCGCGCTGGGCTGTGGACGCTTCGGGAGTCGTTTAGAGGGAGGCCATACATGGACACGCGGAGCTGGAGGCGTATTCATCACGCGGCAGCGGGAAGACAAAACACCGCCAGACAGATTTATCGGCGCGCTCGGAGCACGTGCCGCGTTTATCAGGCCGACGGCCGCCCCGTCACTCATTCCACTTCCTCATTTTGAGGATGAGGACGCACAACACCTTCTCAGTGGACATAAAGTGGCCTTTTAACCTTGTTAGCCGTCATACCAGTTAACAATCATGTAAACAGGAATTAGTCTGTTCCAGGGTCAAACTGTGGCCAACACACAAGCTTTATTAAGTAAAGAGACAATGTTTGAAGTCACATTTAAACACTCTGAGCTCTCATAAAAGTGTAATAAGAAGTATACCCTTGGTAATAATACTTGGTAATAATAGTCGGTTCCAGGGTCAAACTTTGGCCTCCACAAAAGCTTTATTAGGTGTACAGGACATGTTTTCCTCCTCCCCGAGTCACCACCTTATCGTGGTGGAGGAGTTTGCGTGTCCCAATGATCCTAGGAGCTAAGTTGTCGGGGGCTGTCGTGGCCCTGGTAGGGTCACCCGTGACAAACAGATCCTAGGGGAGGGACCAAACAAAGAGTAGCTCAATAGACCCCAACGATGCACAATAACAATGGACTTCGTTTTCCCTCGCCCGGACGCGGGTCACCGGGGCCCCCCTCTGGAGCCAGGCCCGGAGGCAGGGCACAATGGCGGACGTCTGATGGCCGGGACTGCACCCATGGGGCCCGGTCGGGCACAGCCCGAAAAGGTAATGTAGGTCTGAGCCCATGAGCTCACCACTCGTGGGAGGGGCCAAAGGGGTCGGGTGCAAAGAGAGCTGGGTGGCGGCCGGAGGCAGAGGCCTTGGCGGTCCGATCCTCGGAAGCTAGTTGTCGGTACGTGGAATGTCACCTCTCTGACGGGGAAGGAGCCTAAGCTGGTGCGTGAGGTGGAGAAATTCCAGCTAGATATAGTCGGACTCACCTCCACTCACAGCACGGGCTCTGGAACCAGTCGTCTCGAGAAGGGCTGGACTTCATTCCACTCTGGTGTTGCCGGCAATGAGAGGCGACAGGAACGGGTGGCAATTCTTGTTTCCCCCCAGCTCCAAGCCTGCATGTTGGAGTTTAACCCGGTAAGCTAGAGGGTAGTTTCCCTACGCCTTGGGGTGGGGGGACGGGTCCTGACTGTTGTTTGTGCTTATGCACCAAACAGCAGTTCAGAATGCCCACCCTTTTTTTAGTCCTTAGAGGAAGTACTAGAGAGGGCTTCCTCGGGGGATTCCCTTGTTCTACTGGGTGACTTCAACGCTCATGTTGGCAGCGACAGTGAGACCTGGAGAGGTGTGATTGGGAGGAACGGCACCCATGATCTTAACCCAAGCGGTTTTGTTATTGGACTTCTGTGCTCGTCACGGATTGTCTATAATGAACACCACGTTCAAGCATAAGGGTGTCCACATGTGCACTTGGCGCCA
Organism: Oostethus manadensis; assembly: GCA_024372805.1. Lineage (NCBI taxonomy): Eukaryota > Metazoa > Chordata > Actinopteri > Syngnathiformes > Syngnathidae > Oostethus > Oostethus manadensis. Next base: position 255,808 of record QODF01000434.1, read on the forward strand.
GGACACCCTGGGACACAGTTTGATGATTGACTTTGTGGTTGTGTCGTCGAACATACGGCAACATGTTTTGGACACTCACGTGAAAAGAGGGGCGGAGCTGTCAACCGATCACCACCTGGTGGTGAGTTGATTCTGATGGTGGGGGAGGATGCCGGTCAGACCTGGCAGACCCAAACGCATTTTGAGGGTCTGCTGGGAACGTCTGGCAGAGTCCCCTGTCAGAAGGAGTTTCAACTCCCACCTGCGGGAGAGCTTTGATCAAGTTCCGAAGGAGGCGGCGGACATTGAGTCCGAGTGGGCGATGTTTCGTGCCTCCATTGTCGATGCGGCCTGTGTGGCCTTAAGGTGGTCGGTGCCTGTCGTGGCAGTAATCCCAGAACCCGTTGGTGGACACCAGTGGTGAGGGATGCCGTCAAGCTGAAGAAAGAGTCCTATCAGGCCATTTTAGCCCATGGGACTCTGGAGGCAGCTGACAGGTACCGGCAGGCTAAGCGGTCTGCGGCTCTGGCAGTCACTGAGGCAAAAACTCGGACATGGGAGGAGTTCGGAGAGGCCATGGAAAACGACTTCCGGATGGATTCAAAGAGATTCTGGTCCACCATCCGCCGTCTCAGGAAGGGGAAGTAGTGCACAGTCAACACCGTGTTTGGTGGGGACAGTGTGCTGCTGACCTCGACTTGAGATGTTGTGGACCGGTGGAGAGAATACATTGAAGACCTCCTCAATCCTGTCGACACGTCTTCCAACATGGAAGCAGTGCCCGGGGACTCTGAGGCGGGTTCCCCTATCTCTGGGGCTGAGGTTACCAAGTTGGTCAAAAAGCTCTTGGTGGCTTGGCCCCGGGGGTGGATGAGATCCGCCCGGAGTTCCTTAAGGCCCCGGATGCCGTGGGCGTGTCTTGGTTGACTCTGCAGCATCGCGTGGACATCGGGGTCGGTGCACCTGGACTGGCAGACTGGGGTGGTGGTCCCGCTCTTCAAGAAGGGGAACTGGAGGGTGTGTTCTAACTATCGTGGGATCACACTCCGCAGCCTTCCCGGTAAGGTCTATTCAGGGGTTCTGGAGAGGAGGATCCGCTGGATAGTCGATCGCGGATTTAGGATGAGCAATGTGGTTTTCGTCCTGGTCGTGGAACTGTGGACCAGCTCTATACTCTCGGCAGGGTCATTGAGGGGGCATGGGAGTTTGCCCAACAAGTCTACATGTGTTTTGTGGACTTGGAGAAGGCATTCGGCCGTGTTCCTTGTGGAATACTGTGGGGTGTGCTCCGGGAATATGGGGTAATATGGGGTACCACCTAATCCAGGCGGTTCGTTCCCTGTATGACCGGTGTCAGAGTTTGGTTCGCATTGCCGGCAATAAGTCGGACTCGCTTCCAGTGAGGGTTGGACTCCGCCAGGGCTGCCCTTTGTCACCGATTTTGTTTATTACTTTCATGGACAGAATTTCTAGGCGCAGCCAGGACGATGAAGGGTTTTAGTTTGGTGGCCACACGATTCAGTCTCTGCTTTTTGCAGAGGATGTGGTCCTGTTGGCTTCATCGAGCAGTGACCTTCAACTCTCACTGGACCGGTTCGCAGCTGAGTGTGAAGCGGCTGGGATGAGATTCAGCACCTCCAAGTCTGAGTCCATGGTTCTCCCCCGGGAAAGGGTGGAGTGCCATCTCCGGGTCAGGGATGAGGTCCTGCTTCAAGTGGAGGAGTTTAAGTACCTCGGGGTCTTGTTCACGAGTGAGGGAAGGATGGAACGCGAGATGGACAGGCGGATTGGTGCGGCGTCTGCAGTGATGCGGACTCTGCACCGGTCTGTCGTGGTGAAGAGAGAGCTGAGACAAAAGGCAAAGCTCGATTTACCGGTGGATCTACGTTCCTACCCTCACCTATGGTCATGAGCTTTGGGTAGTGACAAGATTGGAAAGGACCAGATGGCGGGTACAAGCGGCCGAAATCCCCCTTAAAGATAGGGACAGAAGCTCTGTCGTCCGGGAGAGACTCGGAGTAGAACCGCTGCTCCTCCCCATTGAGAGGAGTCAGATGAGGTGGCTCGGGCATCTGGTTAGGAAGCCTCCCGGACGCCCTCCTGGGGAGGTGTTCAGGGCACGTCCGACCAGTAGGAGGCCTCGGGGAAGACCCAGGACACGTTGGAGAGACTATGTCTCTCAGCTGGCCTGGGAACGCCTCGGCATCCGCTGGGAAGAGCTGGACGAAGTGGCCGGAGAGAGGGAAGTCTGGGCTTCCCTGCTTAGGCTGCTGCCCCCGCGACCCGACCTCGGATAAGGAGAAGAAAAGGGATGGATGGATATTATGAAGATATGCTTAAAAAATGACAGCTTTTTCTCATTAAATTGCAACCTTTTTTCCCTAATATTTTGACTTTACTCTTGTAAAATGCTTGCTTTTTCCTTGTTTTTTTTTGTTGTCTTGTGAAATGACATGTTTGGAACGGCACTTGCTCTAATTCATTTCTGTAGACAAAAGTATTTGGACAGCGACAGTTAACGACAAAGCTAGCTAGCGTGGTAGCGCCGCGGCTAAGTGTAGCACGGATGCTATTTCAGTGTGGCATTTGTGTCTTTCCCGCCCCAGACCGACCCCCTCAACCCCGCCCCCCGCCGCACCCCCTGGGAGGATGGACTTCCCCGACGAGCTCCTGCTGGCCGAGCTGAGCCACCTGCAGCTCTACAACGACTCGCTCTTCCACGGCAACTTCAGCGGCGCCTACAACGAGACGGACGCTCTGCTGCCCACCAGCGTGAAGGTGACCATCGTGGTGGTCTACATGATCGTGTGCGTGGTCGGCCTGGTGGGCAACTTCCTGGTCATGTACGTCATCATCAGGTGAGAGGATTCCTCCTACGCGCTTAACCACCAGACCTCCCCGACATCACGCGTTCACACCTTTGAGTAGAAGAGGGACTCCCCTTTCAAAGCAGTACAACTCCAACCTCACCAAACACGCTAGCAAAACTAGCGTTTTACTCCATTGACTTCTTTTTACAATTAAGAATGTAATAACATGCTTACAAAATATCTTAGACACTTCCTAAAAGCTTTCAGGACGGCCACAGTTTGACCCTGGAACAGACTATTTCTATTTACACTATTATAAACTTAACTTCTTTTTACACTTGCAACACACTTTAGAATGTGAAAATGTGACTTAAAACACTGTCAACACTGCCCCAACCTGCACAAACCTCTGCTCAGATAGTCTCATTTGTTTGTGCTGCGTTTGTGCTGTTTTGTGCAATTAAAATGAACGTTTGTGACCTGAGTGAAGTTGGCCCCCCAACCTTCTCAAAACTCGTCTCAAATAGTCTCATTTGTTTGTGCTGCGTTTGTGCTGTTTTGTGCTATAAAAATTAACATTTGTGCTACTTTCGTTTTTGAGTTATTACAGTTTCTTTTATAGGTCAACCACCGTTCATACAGCCCCCCATTTTCTCCAAATGAAACCAAAATAATTCCGTTTGTTTGTGCTGCGTTTGTGTTGTAGCCAGTCCAGGGTGTCCTTCTCCAATGTCAGCTGGGATAGGCTCCAGCATACCCCTGTGACCCTAATGAGAATAAAAAACGAAAAAAACTAGACCATTCTGGTTTCATTCAGAGCTTGTTGACAAGTGAGTGACCTCAGTCGACCTTTAATAAATGTGTAATAACTCCAAAACGAAAGCGGCACAAACGTCCAATTTAACTGCACAAAGCTCCTCTCAGTGAGACCAAAAAAATGGGACTAATTTGGTTTCATTCGGAGCATGTCGGGGGGCTACGTGACCTTTGGGTGACCTTTAAGAAATACGTGATATCTCCAAAACAAAAGCAGCACAAACGATGATTTCAACTGAACCCAACAGCACAAACAAGGACGGTCAAAATGAGACTGATTTGGTTTCATTCGGAGCTTGTTGACGGGCTGATCAGGTAATAGCCCAAAACTTTATTCGATAATATCTCAAAAACTAAAGCAGCTCAAACGTTCATTTTAATTGCACAAAACAGCACAAATGCAGCGCAAACAAATGGGATTATTTTGGTTTCAATTGGAGAAAGTGGGACGCTGCATGACCTTTGGTTGACCTATAAAATAAATTGTAACAACTCAAAAACTAAAGCAGCTCAAACGTTCATTTTAATTGCACAAAACAGCACAAATGCAGCGCAAACAAATGGGATTATTTTGGTTTCAATTGGAGAAAGTGGGACGCTGCATGACCTTTGGTTGACCTATAAAATAAACTAACAACTCAAAAACAAAAGCAGCACAAACATTAGTTTTTATTGCACAAAACAGCACAAACGCAGCACAAACAAATGAGACTATTTGAGCAGAGTTTTGCGCAGGTTGGGTGGCCAACCTCACTCAGGTTGTCTAGCCTCTTAATGACGCCAGAGTTTGACCCTGGAACAGACTTTTTTTTTACATTAGTATAAACAGTGCTTAACTTCTTTTTACACTTGCATAGCACTTAACAGCGTTAAAACGTGAATTTAAACCTTGACACTTAACAAATATTTTATGATGACCGTTTAACTTGCATGACACTTAAAATATTAAAATACGATTGAAAATGCTGCCTACACATTTAATAAAGATTTTATGACGGCCATAGTTTGACCCTGGAACCGACTATTCCCATTTACGTCATTATTAACAGCGCTTCCGTTCCAGGGTCAAACTGTGGCCATCGTGAACGCTGGACTGCTTTGAATGCGAGTCCACGTCCTCCGCCTCACTTCCTGTGGATGTTCTTCTTCTTGTGTCCTTTGTGGACATTAAATACTGCCTCCCCGCGGTGGCGTTGTTGGATTACCTTTCTCAAGGGGTGTGTCTTACACACACAGTGTCTGTTTAGGACTCCACCCACAGGAGGAGTTTTAGTTAAAAAAAAACACAGAAGCAGGCCGCACGGTGGCTGAGTGGTTAGCACATTGGCCACACAGTCAGGAGATCTGGAAGACCTGGGTTCAAATCTCCGTTGGGCATCTCTGTGTGGAGTTTGCATGTTCTCCCCGTGCGTGTGTGGGTTTTCTCCGGGTACTCCGGTTTCCTCCCACATTCCAAAAACATGCATGTTAGCTTCATTGGCCGCTCTAAATTGTCCATTAGAGTGTGAATGTTTGTTTGTCTGCCCTGCCATTGGCTGGCGACCAGTCCAGGGTGTACCCCGCCTCTCCCCCAAAGTCTGCTGGGATAGGCTCCAGCATCCCCGTGACCCTAATGAGGATAAGCGGCATAGAAAATGAATGAATGAATGAAAAACAGAAGCAAGGTTTAGGAGTTTGAAGAAGAGGCGTTGCCGTAGCAACGGCGTCAGAAAACAGAGGAGGAAGAGCGTGCTGGTAGTTCCAAAAGAAAACACTTTTTCTTTTTTAGTGGCGTGCAAATACAGATCTGCTTTTGTACTTATAGAATAGAATAGAATAGAATAGAATAGAATAGAGGTCAGTGACTTTCCATGATAGCATGACCGAGACTCAACCAACCCATAACACGACTCCACGAATCAATGATGACATGACAACATACCTCAATGACCCCATAACCACATGACCCCACGACGCTCAGATTTCATGACATAGTGACTCACTGACTCCATCATCATGGAGCCTTGAGTCAATGAATCAATAACTCCATGATAACATGACCCCATGACTCAATGAATCCATGACTCAATGACTCCGTGATGATAGAGCCATGACTCTTTGGTTCAATGACTCTATGACTCCATCTCAATGACCCAATGACTCTACGACTCTCATATTCCATACCAACATGACTCAATGACTCCGTGGTAACATGACTCAATTACTCATTGACTCCATGACACCATGACAACATAACGCCATGACCCAACGACTCCATGAGAACATAACTCCACGACTCCATGACAACACGACTCCGCGATTCCCAGATTCCATGGCAACAGGACGCCATCACTCCCAGATGACTTGACGACTCGGCCGTGTCCGCGGAGGCGGCGCAAGTGGGAGCACGTGAAAGTGTGATTCATAGGAGGAGGCCTGGAATGCCCGCACCAAAACCCTCCATGTTCACGCAATCCTCTCCCATCCTTCAAGGTCACCAGGTTGCCACGGTGACGAGCGACGATCAAATCTGATGTTATGTTTTGCCTGTTCGTCTTAAGCAGGGACGGAATGGAGGATCTTTGGAAATAGAAACCCCAATAATAATGAAATACTATACAGTCATATAGAGGATCTTTGACTTGTTTTCTGTTACATAGAGGATCTTTGACTGGCAGTTAACACAGCCGAGTGCTCGTGTCATATAGAGGATCTTTGACACGCATTTTACAACAGCACAGTGCTCCTGTCAATAAAAGTATCTTCTTTGACTAGTGTTCCTGCTATATAGAGGATCTTTGACTAGCAGTTAACACAGCCGAGTGCTCGTGTCATATAGAGGATCTTTGACAGGCATTTTACAACAGCACAGTGCTCCTGTCAATAAAAGCATCTTCTTTGACTTGTGTTCCTGCTATATTGAGGATCTTTGACTAGCATTTGTAACAGCAGATGGCTCCTGTCTTATAGAGGATCTTTGACTGTTGTTTAAAGCAGCGGAGAACTCCTGTCGTACAGAGGATCTTTGACAAGCGTTTTAAAACAGGAGCGTGCTCCCGTCATAAAGACAATCTTTGACTAGGTTTTACGACAACAGAGCAACTCCTGTCATATAGAGGATCTTTGGAAAGCATTTTAAAATAGCACGGTGTTCCTGTCTTATAAAGGATCTTTGACTAGCGTTTGTCTATTTGACGAGAGTTCCTTTTATATAAAAGATCTTTGACCAGCATTTATGCAGTGTGTCCTTAGAAATAGCCAAGTGTTCCTGTTATATAGAGGATCTTTGACTGGCATTTCTAACAGCAAAGCACTCCTGGCGTATAGAGGATCTTTGACTAGTGTTTAAAACAAAAGACAATTCCTGTCATACAGATGATCTTTGACAAGCGGTTTAAAACACCAGCGTGCTCCTGTCATATAGAGGATCTTTGACCTACCATATTTTTGTAGTAGGTCCATAGAAATATAGAGGATCTTTGACTAGTATTTTTGCAGTATGTGCTAGCATTTCAAACAGAGGAGTCCTGTCATTTAGAGGATCTGAAACAGCAGAGCACCCGTATTTTATTATGTAGAGGATCTTTGACTGATGTTCTTGCAGTATGTCCTTGCTTTTAAAACAGCAGGGTGTTCCTGCCGTATAGAGGATCTTTAACTGGCTTGTTTCTGCAGTAGGTTCTTAGAAACAGCAGAGCGCTCCTGTCATATTGGGGATCTTTGACTATCTCTTAAAACAGCAAAGCGCTCGTGGCATACAGAGGATCTTTGGCTCGCAGAGCACTCCTGTTGTGTATAGAATCTTTGACCAGATTGTGTAAACCTGCACAGCACCCCACTAGAGAAGATCTTTGACTAGGCTCCTTGAACACAGCGGTGCGCTCCTGTCGTATAAAAGATCTTTGACTCTCAGTAGGCCGTTAGGAGCAGCAGGGCGGGGCAGCGTGCTGATTGGAGGAGAGATCGATGACCTCCAGGAGAGGAAGAAGATGAAAGGGACGAGGAAAGATGTCCTCCATTGTTCTTCGTCTTTGTTGTCGTCATTCAACGTTTCTCGCGGCTTTATTAGCTTCCACCTTTGGGCCCTCTCATTAGCCTTTCTTACTCTTTCATCCTCCCCCTCGTGTTAGCGTAGCCGGCGGTGACGCTAATGAAAACGGGAGCGCACAGTCGCCGTTCGCCTGCGGGAGGAGACTTATTAGTTGCTCGCCGCTCATTAGCAAAGCAATCAAGACGGCGGCGCAGGAACACCTGATGCGGCAGAGGAATAACAGGCCCGCGGGAAATCACAGCAGTGATTTCTTCTGTTCCCGGGTCAAACTGTGCCCGTCAGCATGTCAGCAGGCGTATGTCTACGCTAGCCACGCTAATCATTAGCGACCATGCGCTCAGCTACACGCTAATGACGTTAGCAAATGAAGGTGTGCCATTGGAATTGTTGCTATCGCAGTCTGGGCCGTTTCCTGTTCTATGGTTATCATCGCAATTGTCTTTTTTTGTCTTTTTGTGTCACGGTTGTCTTGCGGTTTCGCGTTCGTAGTTGCGAGACTCCCTGCTGGGCGGCATTTCGTGCTGCGCCGTTTTGCTCTTGCGACATCTCACTCTGCGATGTTTCATGTTTGCGACGTTTGTGTTTACGGCGTTTTGTGGCCACGAACTTTTATGTTATGGTGCCGCATTACGGCGGTTCGTGCGATAAGGTTTTGTGGCTTTGGCGTTTTGCGCTGCGCCATTTTGTGTTACGCCATTTCACGGTCATGACATTCGCGTGTATAGAATTAGGACATCTCGTGTCACAGCGCTGCGTTACGCCACTTCGCGGCTATGACGCTTTGTGTTGCGGCGTTTCACGTTATGCCAATTTGTTTCCCGGCATTTCACGGTTACGCTTACGGATTAGGCCGCGTCGTGTCGACAGCGCGTCGTGGTTACGCCATCACGACACCGCGTTGCCGCGTTTTGTGGCCGTGGTGCGTTCAGGTTACAGCCTTTGGTGGTCAGGAGGCGTTGTGTGCGACATTTCTCGCGTACAAGGACACTAAGCTACCGCGGGATCGGTTTTGCGCTGCAGCGTTCCTTGTTGCCACTGTTTGCGCTGCCACGGTTCATGGTAGGGACACGCTGCCCAAAATAAAAGGAACGGCGAAGAAACGAGATGGAGGCTTTAATGTCCGGGACTCCTTCTAACCCCCGAGTGGACTCGCCCCCTGCCGGCGAGCACCTGGGTCTCCTTGAGTGGTCTACAACACACGCGCGTGTGTGTGATGATTGATGCTAACGCAGCGACGGCGGCCGTGAGCGCGCCAGACGTCTCCCCAGAGACGAGGGGCTGAGTGTCGCCTTCAAGGACACTCCTGGACGTGATTGGAGGACCACCGCGTCTCTTTTCTCCCCTGTTGGTCTGTCCGCGTGGGATTCTAGCCCCCCCCTCAAAGGCGCGGCGTCTCCTCAGAACATCCGAGATGATTTTGAGTCTTTTTCTAAGCATCAGACGCCGTTTTCGAGCTTCTCCAGCACGCCCGACGTGCTAACGTGACGTCTCTTCAGCGATCGACGCTAGCATACGTGTTTTCCCAGACGCTGAAAACTCCTCCGCGTTGGCGCGTGTGCGAGCGTGCATCCGCGCAGCAGACTTCCGGCTGTCACTCTGACATGGTAGCATGTGGCGCTAAACCCTCCGTCTGTGCAGAAACCACGTCCGACGTCAATGATTGTCGCTTCCCCGTCAAACGGGGGGGATGTGGTGTGAAACGGCTGGCGGCGCGCCGATAAATGGAAAAGGGAATCTTTGCGCGGGCAAAGGGACGGCGAGGACGGCGGAGAAGGATTTGTTGCACAGACGCATGCGGTGTTGAAGCGTGATGCTGCCGGATGGCGCCCCCATCGGGCGCCGGGCCACATCGCGGTGCGCGTCAGAAACTACCTCCGGCGGAAAGAACGACGTCCTGACCGCAACCCACGACTACGCCGCGCTCCCATAACCCACCGAGGCTGAGAAGGCCGTCCCGCAGCAGTGTGGGCAACCCGACGCAGGAAGGAAGGATTAGTAGACTGGATGACTGCGGCGTGTGAATAATTCAAAATCATGATGAATATTTGAAAGCCAGAAGCACGCCGGATGAAAGAGTCCTCATCTTGCCGACTCCTTTCATGCTGTTGCTTCTTCTATCCTCCATTCCTCCTTCTTTCCTTGTCCCTCCTTCTTTCCTCCATTCCTCCTTCTTTCCTTGTCCCTCCTTCTTTCCTTGTCCCTCCTTCTTTCCT
>QODF01000723.1:45741-56933 GCA_024372805.1 Oostethus manadensis
GTTCAGGTCAGGGAGGCCGTTCCTCCCAACCACGCCCCTCCAAGTCACACTGTCATTGCCCACATGGGCGTTGAAGTCTCCCAGTAGAACTATGGAGTCACCAGCTGGGGTGCTCTCTAGAACCCCTCTGATAGACTCCAAGAAGGCTAGGTACTCTGAACTGCCGTTCGGCGCGTACGCATAAACCACAGTCAGGACCCTTTCCCCAGCCCTAAGGCCTAGGGAAATAACTTTCTCGTTCACCGGGGATGACTCCAACACAGAGGCACCTAGCCGGGGGGCTATTAATAAGCCCACACCAGCTCGTCGCCTCTCCCCTGCAGCACCTCTAGAGAAGAACAAGGTCCAGCCCCTCTCACGGAATTTGTTTCCAGAGCCTAAACTGTCGGTTGAGGTGAGTCCGACTATATCTAGTCGGAATGTCTCCGCCTCTTCCACAAGCTCGGGCTTCTTCCCGACCAGAGAAGCGACATTCCATGTTCCGACATTCCAAGAACCAGATTTGGCCGCCGAAGACCAGGTCGCCCGGACACCCGCCCTCGACCACTGCCCAAATCGCATTGCACCGGACTCTTATGCTTGCCCCTGCAGGTGGTGGGTTTGCGGGGGGGAGTTTCTGTGTGGCTTCTTCGGGCAACCCGGTCAGGCCTCACGGGTGAAGGCCTGGCCTCACGGGTGAAGGCCTGGCCTCACGGGTGAAGGCCTGGCCACCAGGTGCTCGCCTGCGAGCCCCTCCCCCAGGCCTGCTTTCAGGGTGAGGCCACCGGTATCCCACGTCCGAGCGAGGTACGGTCACTCCTCTTGTTCTTCTTCATTAGGGTCTTCTGAATCACTCTTAGTCTGGCTTGTCACCTTGAACCTGTTTGCTTTGGGAGACCCTACCAGGGGCATAAAGCCCCCGACAACATAGCTCCTAGGATCACTCGGGCACTCAAACCCCTCCACCACGGTAAGGTGGTGATTCATGGAGGGCATTCATGGCAAATGCATTCACTTTTTATTTGATTGAAGTCCTACACTTCAGGTAGAATTAACAAAGAATGAATGAACAGGTTGAATGATTAATCAATTTTCCATTTTTTTCCTTTGGATTTTGCAGATCAGGTCCTGCAGCTTAAAAAAAAGTCAGTTTGCATGTAATGGCTCAATAAAATGTGTTGGTTTTTATGTTACATTGCCAAAATAAAACAACTTTTACTTGATGTTAAAATTTTTCGGGTAGTGCTGTATCCGATAAAACATGACTAACTTGAAGTCCTCATTCACTTCTCTAACCAAAGAAGTTATTTCATACCAGCAGGTTAGAATGAAAAGCCCCCCATTCAACCAGAACACAAAGTAAACGCTCCCTTCATACCTTTGATCTTGTCCTGGCGCTCCCATCCATGAGTTTACAAGGCTTCAAGTTGGACTGAGCTTTGGATGTGGACAGCAAATTGAAGAGGAAGAAGATGTGTACCAATGAAAATACATCCCATATCCTATGAAAAATTGCATATATTTTATTTTCTAAAAGAGGTCGCATGTTCAGCGTCACATGATGTCATCCGTGCGCCCCACTCCACAAGCATGACTAATCGACTTACGACAAATCAAACTGTTACAAGGGCAACGATTCTCGTCTTTATCCTTTAAATAGCTAAAAACCACACATCCATATAAAACCTGCAGTGCTTAAATCCAATGCCTCATTTCCCAGTATCGATGAAATCGATTGATTACCTTTCAAACGATCGATATATCTCACCTGGAATGGCAATCTGGCGAACACAGATCGATGTAGCTGGATCATAGAGGAATATGAATCAATACATCGATCTAGTGAATGAATCGTTACACCCCTAACAGGGTAAATCTATGCTGCTATATAAGCTGTTCACAGACTACTCTAAAGTAGAGATCCTGTGTATTTATTGTGTTCATTCTGGTTGGTCGTCTTTTAGGGGTCTGGCCAATACGTTGGTGGACCCTGGGCGCCCAGGGGACTTCAACCAGGCCATGATGGAGCTGGGGGCTCGAATCTGCACCCCCAAGGCACCTCTGTGCAACCAGTGTCCGGTGCGTTCTTACTGCCACTCGTACCGCAAGGTAAGACTCTCATGAGGACTGACAGGAAGACTTGGGATATTGTTCATTTGTTTTATTATGGTTATCATGTGTTTAGGTTCATGCCAAAGAAGAGAAAACCTCCAGAAAGGAACAAGACGTGAAACCTCCAGTACTTTCTGACATAGAAGATTGTGGTAAGCCATCATATCTCTTGGGACTACTCTAAGGATGGCTCCACCTTCCTCTCTTGTCTCCCTCAGGGACTGATGGAATATGTCCTCTGTGTCCGTCCGAGCCTTGGGATGAGGAGCTAGGGGTCCAAAACTTCCCGAGAAAGCCGGCAAAGAAGCCCCCCAGAGTGNAAGTTGGACTGAGCTTTGGATGTGGACAGCAAATTGAAGAGGAAGAAGATGTGTACCAATGAAAATACATCCCATATCCTATGAAAAATTGCATATATTTTATTTTCTAAAAGAGGTCGCATGTTCAGCGTCACATGATGTCATCCGTGCGCCCCACTCCACAAGCATGACTAATCGACTTACGACAAATCAAACTGTTACAAGGGCAACGATTCTCGTCTTTATCCTTTAAATAGCTAAAAACCACACATCCATATAAAACCTGCAGTGCTTAAATCCAATGCCTCATTTCCCAGTATCGATGAAATCGATTGATTACCTTTCAAACGATCGATATATCTCACCTGGAATGGCAATCTGGCGAACACAGATCGATGTAGCTGGATCATAGAGGAATATGAATCAATACATCGATCTAGTGAATGAATCGTTACACCCCTAACAGGGTAAATCTATGCTGCTATATAAGCTGTTCACAGACTACTCTAAAGTAGAGATCCTGTGTATTTATTGTGTTCATTCTGGTTGGTCGTCTTTTAGGGGTCTGGCCAATACGTTGGTGGACCCTGGGCGCCCAGGGGACTTCAACCAGGCCATGATGGAGCTGGGGGCTCGAATCTGCACCCCCAAGGCACCTCTGTGCAACCAGTGTCCGGTGCGTTCTTACTGCCACTCGTACCGCAAGGTAAGACTCTCATGAGGACTGACAGGAAGACTTGGGATATTGTTCATTTGTTTTATTATGGTTATCATGTGTTTAGGTTCATGCCAAAGAAGAGAAAACCTCCAGAAAGGAACAAGACGTGAAACCTCCAGTACTTTCTGACATAGAAGATTGTGGTAAGCCATCATGTCTCTTGGGACTACTCTAAGGATGGCTCCACCTTCCTCTCTTGTCTCCCTCAGGGACTGATGGAATATGTCCTCTGTGTCCGTCCGAGCCTTGGGATGAGGAGCTAGGGGTCCAAAACTTCCCGAGAAAGCCGGCAAAGAAGCCCCCCAGAGTGGAGCGAACCTTGACCTGCGTGGTGACCCAACACGGAGAAGAAGGCGAGGAGGAGTTTCTGCTCGTGCAGAGACCAGATAAAGGTTTTGTATTCATTCAAAGGGACAGAGCGTATGAATGACGATGTCAGGTCACTAAGTTACTGTACATCACTCGGTGGGTCGGCAGGTTTGCTGGCAGGATTGTGGGAGTTTCCCAGTCGTCTGATTGAGGAGGACAAGTCAGAGAAGGAACACGAGGCGGCGCTGTGTGCCAACCTCAGCAACCTCCTGGGAGTACAAGTGATTGACAGGTCCCTCAAGTATGTGGGAGATGTAAGTGTAGAATGGAATTCTTAAATATTCTAATACTTTTAGACAGGAGGCACCCTAGGAAATATGATTATTGTGTCTAATTCTGCGTTTACAAACAATTGTTTTTGTTTCATTACGACATAAGGCTGTAACGAGTTATGCCCAAATCTAGTCAATCTCAAATGTATGAACTAAAATATGAAATCTCCCTATGATTAATTGTGAAATCTTAATCTTGAATAAGTGAATATGAAATGAATATCGAACTGAATGGATTTGTTTATTGAATGACGATTTGGAGTATGTAAGTAATTTCCAAACACTTTAGTTTCATTTCTTTTTGATTTGTTTCAAAATTAGCCATTAAAAATGTAATGAAAATAAACATGTTGGTCAATAAATTAATATATTAATATCATTATTTCAAGTAATATTTCACAATTTAATGACTTACCCCACATGAAGTATTGAATTCATTTTATTCAATTTCATTGCCTTTGTTTTGTCTCAAAGCATCCATGCATGAAACTAAATGTCAATTCAAATGTTTAAATAGTTGAAAAGGTCATGAAATAAAGAATAGGTGAAGTCGTGAGAATTATGTAAGAGCTTTTTTCACAATTGTATTACTTAATGAAGCATTATGTCATGTTTGAATTATCTATGTTGTTTATATGTTTTTAAAATGTGATAAATAAAACCCCCCATAACTTATCAGTTAGCGCGCGGTACTTATATGACAGTATACAGCAGAGCAATGCCGAGGTTGTGAGTTCGAGCCTCACCTGGAGCACATTTTGCCCTGCGATTGACTGGCGACCAGTCCAGGGTGTGCCCCGCCTCCTGCCCAAAGTCAGCTGGGATAGGCTCCAGCGTACCCGCCACCCTAATGAGGATAAGCGGCATAGAAAATGAATGAAAGTCATATCAGTTGCAATATTTTCCCAGTGTTGCAAAAAATGTCTTCATCAAAAAGATTCGAAAAGTGTTTGCTGTCACAGGTGGTCCACATCTTCTCGCACATCCACCAGACGTATGTAGTTCACGCTTTGTGTCTGAGAGATGCCGACCCGCCAACTCAGCCCGAGAACGCACGATGGCTCAGCCGGTCGGCGCTGCAGGAAGCCGCCGTGTCCACGGGAGTGAAAAAGGTAAGTTACTCCATCGCCAAATGTTCTACTGCTGCACACAAAGTCACTATTTACTTTAACTCCTCAGATTGTCAAGCTCTGTGACTCTGTAGGCCTGCAGACAGTCCACACGTCTCCGGTAAGTGTTATTTCTATGCACATACAGTAAGTCTGTGCAGGACTGTGACGTCATTTCCCCCCATCTTGCTTAGAATGGCAAGAGGCGAAGGAGCGATGACGACAAAGACGCCAAGAAGAGACTGAGGGGCACGAAGGAAACCGTTTTGAAAACAACTCATAGTAGCAAAAAACAGCTGTTGGTCACGTCTTTCTTCGGGACGACAAAACAGAAACCTTGATGGAAGTTCTACTTGGTGCATGCGTGTGCGTGTGTGCGTGTGCGTGTGTGCGTGTGTGCGTGTGCGTGTGTGCGTGTGTGTGTGCGTGTGCGTGTGTGTTTGTTTGTGTATGTGTGTGTATATGTGTGTGTATATATATATATGTGTATATGTGTGTGTATATATATATATATGTGTATATGTGTGTATATATATATAATATGTATATATATTTATGTGTATATATATATATATATGTAATGTAAGGTAGTCACTTTTTCAAAAATCCTGATATTGTAGTGTTTTTAGCATGCATGTTTTATAAGCATTCCACTAGACAATTGACATGGAAATCATAGAAATATTGTTAGTCATTATTGTATTCTTTTGAAACCATTGACAATAAATATGTAAGCAAAATATTTATTTTGCTTGTTTTTAGCAGACATATGACGGGAATTCGATGAAAACTTCGGTAACTGGAACAAAATATGTTATTTTCGTGTTTATTACTGTATTGTTTCCGGGATGTCGCGAAATAAAACCGGGACTATATCAGCCTTTTAGACGGTTAGGAGTCACGTGCAGTTCTTTCAAAACACGTACATTGCCGGTTACTTCCGACTTATTCATTACTTCCGGGTTCGGCGCTCTAAGCATCATGGGAACAGTAGTTTTTTGTGCAAAATAAAACTACTGCAATCTGCAGGGTGTTTTACATGTCTTTACATAACTACACGTACATATGATTTATTTGTAACCACTGACATTCATTTAACTCTGTTTTTTTGTTTCAATTTATGAAAAAATGTTCAACAATTAAAACAAATCATTCATGCAGAGTTATAAAACATTTCAAAATGTATCTGCATTCTTTTGCAACTTGGTTAAATTAAATAAGTCTGTCCGAATAAGTTTTCTTACAAGTAAAGTAAAAATATCGTCTCGTGTATCGTGTCAGCCCAACATTTTTACAACAATATATCCATTTTTACACATAAGAACGCGCATATTTTTGGCACATTTTTAATTTTGAGGTTTTTTTTCCACATTTAAGCAATGCTTTCCAATGCAGGACTTTTGAGAAATCTGTGCAATTTTTGTAGGAGTCATGAGTTAATGGAACATTATCATTGTTGGGGTAATGTATACAACAACCGATGTGTGTCCTTGCGCATAATAAAGTGTCTATACTAGACTATACAATTCCAATGTGTCATTGAAATCACGGCCTGTTGATTGGTCAGGAAAGAACACAACAGCGCCCCCCAGTGGACAGACTGCAGACCCACAGGCCCGCCCATTGTAGCGCGCGATGAATCCGGAAGCAAAGACTTGAGCGTGTCAGTCCTGTGTAAGATTTGCTGCGGACGAAGAGAAGGAGAAGTTGGAGCCTAACTGTGGTTTGTGTTTATTACTCAGCGAGCCCCAAAGATATTTATTAACAATCTTTGTTGTGTGTGACAGGATTGGGATGACTTCTGCTTGGGAAACTGTCTTATCTGTGCACCAGCGCATAGTTGACAATGGCGGTATGTGTTTTAGTATACAATTACTACACACTTACTGTATACTAAGTGTATACTGCGTGTGTAATACTACGTGTATACTATGTGTATACTGCGTGTATACTATGTGTATACTATGTGTGTATACTACGTGTATACTATGTGTGTATACTATGTGTATACTATGTGTGTATACTATGTGTATACTATGTGTGTATACCGCGTGTATACTATGTGTATACTATGTCTATACTGCCTGTATACCACGTGTATACTACGTCTATACTACGTGTATACTACGTGTATACCATGTGTATACCATGTGTATACTACGTGTATACCATGTGTATACCATGTGTATACTACGTGTATACCATGTGTATACTATGTCTATACTGCCTGTATACCACGTCTATACCATGTGTATACTACGTGTATACCGCGTGTATACCACGTGTATACCATGTGTATACTATGTGTATACTGCGTGTATACTATGTGTGTATACTACGTGTATACTATGTGTGTATACTATGTGTACACTGCATGTATACCACGTCTATACTACGTGTATACCGCGTGTATACCATGTGTATACTATGTGTATACTGCGTGTATACCACGTGTATACTACGTCTATACTACGTGTATACCGCGTGTATACTGCGTGTATACCATGTGTATACTATGTGTATACTATTTGTATACTGTGTGTATACCACGTGTATACCATGTGTATACTATGTGTATACTGCGTGTATACCATGTCTATACTACGTCTATACTACGTGTATACCGCGTGTATACTACGTGTATACCATGTGTATACAATGTGTATACTATATGTATACTATGTGTATACTGCGTGTATACTGCGTGTATACTATGTGTATACCACGTGTATACCATGTCTATACTATGTGTATACCACTTGTATACTATGTGTATACTACGTGTATACCGTGTGTATACTGCGTGTATACCATGGTGTATACTACGTGTATACTGCGTGTATACTGCGTGTGTACCGCATGTATACTACGTGTATACCGCGTGTGTACCGCATGTATACTACGTGTATACTACGTGTATACCATGTGTATACTACGTGTATACTGCGTGTATACTGCGTGTATACTGCGTGTATACTATGTGTATACTATGTGTATACTATGTGTATACTATGTGTATACTGCGTGTATACTATGTGTATACTATTTGTGTATACTATGTGTGTATACTATGTGTGTATACTACGTGTGTATACTATGTGTATGCCATGTGTATACTATGTGTATACCACAAGTATTATGAGATTATGCTTCCAGTGTCGCGGTGTCCTTCTATGCAACTACAATAATACAATAATACAATAATGTAAAAATGTAATGTATTAATAATAATAAAAAATAATAACAATACAATATGTGACGCTGTCTTCCAGACAAAAGGACCGACCCGTGGCCGCTGGTCTACTCCCCCGTCTCAGTGACGCTCATCGTGCTGCTGTATCTCTGCATGGTGCGGACTGGGCCCCGTCTCATGGAGCACAGAGAGCCCTTTGACCTCCGACCCGCGCTCATCTTTTACAACCTGGCCGCGGTGGCCTTGTCGGGCTACATGTTTCTCGAGGTGGGTCCGCAGTCACACACCGGGGCTGTAAATGAGAACAGTCGGACCAGCGGGTCTTGGGCTCACTTCCACGTACCGGCGCCCGGAACGCATGCACAGCAAGCAGTACACACGAGAACCACATGACTGCTTAGTTGTCACTGTCGCTTTCAGACGACCAGCGACTTGGCAGCTGCGTTTACTGTCGTGGTAAAAAGTTGTCTGACTTCCTACCGCATGTATGCCTGTAAACGTGACATGAGTCCCGGCTGTGCGTGCGTGTGCATGTGTGTGCGCGTGTGCGCGTGTGCGTGCGCGTGCGGCGGAGCAAGTCTTGTGTTTACAGACAAAAGCTACTTTTTGAATTTTTGAAATTCTCTAAGACATTCCATCCGTATGCCATTTTTGCCTACTCGTCTGGGAGCGCTCCACTGAGGAAATATGATGAGGAATATTTATGGAAAAGTGGAATACATATTTGACCCTTTTATAATTACTGGAAATGGTTTTAGTAAATATTTTTAATTGGGAGTATTCATTTGTATTTTATTTAGTGTAAGTGATGAGCAAAGGCCATTCTGAATAAATGGAAATGTTATTTTTTTACTTGTGACATTTTGCCATACATTCGTTTTGTAAATTGCTAGAAGTTAAGATTTAATTTTAATTTGTTTAATAAACTATGGAAACTTTCCACTGGGATTTTATCTGAGGAATTTGAGAAATATTCATATTTTAGCTGGAAATTCTGAAAAGGAACCACACAAGCTGCGGTTTGTTTGCGAGACTTTTGCATGAAGGTCTGTCTACCGCTATGCGTTTTTGTATTATCGAATGTAGTACTATATAATATACTCATTGAGGTTTAAATAAATACACATTTGATATGTATTTTTTACATTAGTAATCCATTTTACAGCTAATTAATTAATATTACCTAATAAATTCATGAATTAAGGAGCCACTTGGGAGCTCTCTAACAAGAGCTGCAATTTCTATCAGTACTTGCGAGCAGAATACTACGTACGCCTTGTATTTCAATATGTTTTGACTAACCAAAGCGTACCAAGAAAACAGCCATCATTTTTTCGGGGAAAAACGCGAGATAGCAAGGCGGTGATAATGGAACCTCGAGTGGGACGACTGCACGGTGGTTGAGTGGTTAGCATATTGGCCACACAGTCAGGATGTTTGGAAGATCTGGGTTCGAATCTCCGTTTGCATGTTGTGGCTGTGCCTGCGAGGGTTTTCTCCGTGCACCCCGCTTTCCTCCCACTACCGTAAATTGTCCATGAGAGTGTGAATGGTAGTGCACCAGTGCACCACCATGCACCAGTCAATCTGCCCTGCGATTGACTGGTGACCAGCCCAGGGTGTACCCGCCTTCTCCCGGAGTTAGCTGGGATAAGCTCCAGCATACCCTGATGAGGACAAGCCGCTATAAAGTAGATGGGTGGATGGACTGCACGGGGTTGCCAGATACTGTATTTGTATCAGAGGTAACGTAATACTTGATGGTTGTTTGTGTGACAGTTCCTGGCCACGTCCCAGTTGGCCAACTACAGCTACCTGTGCCAGCCTGTGGACTACAGCAGCAGGCCGCTGGCTATGAGGGTGAGAGGACATGATCATGTCACTTCCTGTGGAGAAATACAAAACACTCAGTGTGTCCTCCTAGATGGCCCGGGTCTGCTGGTTGTTCTTCTTCTCCAAGGTCCTCGAGCTCACTGACACGGTACACAGCAGGGGATCACCGAAAGGTCCGCGGTGAAAGAAAGGAAAGCGTTTATGCGTCTCTTTGTGTGTGTGCGCAGCTCTTCTTCATCCTGAGGAAGAAGAACAGCCAGGTGACTTTCCTTCACGTCTTCCACCATGCCACCATGATCCTTAACGCGTGGTCTGCTGTCAAGTATGCCGCCGGAGGACAGTGTAGGTCAACGGCTTCCTGCTTGCTGAGTGACTATTCTCGTGTTTGACGGGGTGCTGAGCAAAATGTCTTTGCCAAGGGAGACTTCATAATCCAAAGGAGTCTCTTTTGGCGTTTGACTGCGTTTATTATGAATTTTGTTGCGCCACATTTCCATGCCGGATCCGACCTGAAAAGGGGACAGGTATAATAAAGGGTGCAGAAGAACCTCACAAACATATTTCAACCATATTATAAACAACCATGATAATCACAATTTCAGCAACAACCAGAACCGTCACAGAGCAAAATGAGCAAAAATACAGGAAAAGAAAGAAAAAAAGCATAAAATAAGTAATATATATATATATATACACATATACAGTATAGATACAGTACACGCATACATACACATATGCATGCAGTACATACATACACACATGTACTAATAATGACAAACAGAGAAGAAAAACAAGGAGAAAAGAAACAGAACCTCTTGAACAAGGACCATCCAGATGACACATGCAGCAAATCTACATGAAATCTACATTAGTCTGCAGGGACAGGATAACCGCCTCAGAGCCAAACACCAAACCCTGTTCCCCGACTCACACATGCCAACACGCATACACCCACACACCTACATGTTCACATGTGCACCTGGATGTCCCCCCCCATGCAGCGAGCAGCACCACCGCGAGCTCCCTCGAGACACGGGGCCATACCACCATACCCGGCCGCCGGGAATCCCACAGCCACAGTCCTATTCACGCACGCACGCACTCACACACACTCACACACACACGACGGCACTTCTCCCAGCATTGCAGCCCACTGAGACCCGGAGCCGAACCGACCCATTCCCCCGAGCGCCCCCCGCCCCAGGGAGCGTCCAAGAAAACAGGGGTGTAATAGGAACCTCTAATCCCAATAAATATTTGCTCACAGTGCACAAATAACTTTGTTTCAGAATCAGAAAAACTTTATTG
>QODF01000723.1:67370-91276 GCA_024372805.1 Oostethus manadensis
GCAAAACAAGCCAGCGGGGGGCATCAGAGTAAGAGCTTTTCTTTCTGTCCCTCACACAAAACAGGTGACCAGTTTGCAACCAGTTACCAACGCAGAAAGAGTTGCAATGGTCGTTTGAAGACAACGCCGATCAACGAAGCAGAATCCTCAAACAAATGTTGACTAGCGAGAAATATGATCTACTGCAAAAAAAGAAGTGGTCTTATGTGTAGGGGGGTTGCAAAGCAATTGGCATAAAAAGCACAGCAGATACCAGCCTGACTGCGCCAATCAAAACAGGGCATTCTTACAGTGTCTGATACTGCAAGAAGGTAGGTGACGCAAGAGAAGAGCATACAGAAGACGGAGTTAGATGGAGGCCAGTGATTGGCTGCGCCGACCCCTGAAGGGATAAGCCCGAAGAAGAAGAAGAAGAAGAAGATGCAGCTCCTGCATGGCCTGTCATACTCTTTTCTCCGTTTGCGGTCTTACCGTTGCTGGGAGCCTGATGGTGGTGATAGGGAGCGTAGGGCTTATGCTGACTTTGGGCGTGATGCTTCCCCAGTGGAGGAGGAGGTGTCCCTGTTCCCTTCATCCCTGGAGACAGGAGGGGACCTGACACGCTGGAGGACACACGGAGATTCCAGATATCAATCTAGAGCTATTTGATTCCTTTGGGCATGACGAGATTCCAGACCTCCGTGCAGGTCGGCTAATGAATTAACCACAAGGGAAGGATATGCTCTCGCACTGCTCTCCAGGATTCGGGCTTTTGGCTTGTTCACGTCGTTATACAGCATGTACGGCTACTTCCTGTTCTTCCACGAATGCTGTCATTGTAGGCGCGGAATTAATTGGAAGCAGGCAGCAAGAAAAGGAAAAAAGAAGCTCTTAGTTCTGAATTTTCAAAACTCATTACTGTATACAAGTTCCTTTTTTGACTGTAATAATGATGTGGAGTGCATGAGAAATTCATTCATTCATTTTCTATGCCGCTTATCCTCACTAGGGTTGCAGGTATGCTGGAGCCTATCCCAGTTGACTTTGGGCGAGAGGCGGGGTACACCCTGGACTGGTCGCCAGCCAATCACAGGGCACATATAAACAAACATTCACACTCTAATGGACAATTTAGAGCGGCCAATGAAGCTAACATGCATGTTTTTGGAATGTGGGAGGAAAGCGGAGTACCCGCAGGAAACCCACACACGCACGGGGAGAACATGCAAACTCCACACAGGGATGCCCAACGGGGATTCAAACCCTGAACCCCCTGACTGTGTGGCCAATGTGCTACCCACTCAGCCACCGTGCGGCCTGAGAAAGTGTTGAGAAAAATGCTCTCTTTGAGTCCAATTATGAATATTTTGCACAACACGGCAGCAGCTCAACAGAACCATTGGTGTAATTGTGTTAGCGAGTAAACTGCTTAGCCAGCAATAATTGTTTTTATTGTAAACACAGTACGGTTCGTGTAACATGCATGCCTTGCAAACAAACAGGTGAGGAAAAGTGCAACTAGCAACTCAAAGTGCAGGAAGTGGCAGATGTAGCTGCCGCCATCTTGTGGAGGTAATAACAGCTACATCAGCAGGTTGCTTACAGCCACAGTTGTTGATGGCAGCATTTTTTGCTCGACGTGGACTCAAACGGCAGCCCCCGTCCAAACCCTAACAGCCTCCATAAGGGGCTTTAAAAGAACTACGCTGGCAAGCAAAGCCCAACCGCTACTTGGCGTGCGTTCACGCCGTGCACACGAGGAATGCGGCACACAAACCGGCTCGGCAAACTTGGCTCTTCAGGGCGCGACATGAACGCGACGACAGAGCGCTGCAGGACACGGCCCGGAAGGGCCCTTAGGGGCCCCCGCTGTGCGTGGGACCTCCCGGGCGACCTTTTGCCGCATGCGTGGCAGACGCTAGTAGCTGGCAAAGCCGCTGGTTAAGTCAAAGACGCTTAAGGAAACGGGAATAAAGCTGTCAAGCTCTGCTGCCAATTCTTGATTGATTCTGCATGGGTGAGTAGAAGCAGCCTTACGCTTTATTTATGCCTAAAACACGCAGAAACGCGTCTTTGAGGCTTTTCTTTTACTGCCTCCATTAGTTGAGCTCATATTTTGGGAATTTCTGGTACGCCCTCCCGTGCTCCTGATGCATCATAAATGTCTGCAAACACTCGCAAAGCTCATCCAATTTGTATTATCTTGCAAGAGCAGCACTGCAGTCCCGCCGTTACCTTCCCTGCTAACACGGGGCTATTATTGCAAACAGTTTATAACAACTTAGTAAAGCTTTTAAATCATTAGGAACAGTTTTAATGCTTTTACTAATTAGTGCTTTACTTTTTGCACAAAATCCTACCACCTTCACACATTGCAGCATGAAGAGGGGAGTACAGAAAGTGTCCACGACACCAGCATACCGTCTTAATGTTCTCTTTGTAACCCTCAATAAGAAACATCATTCTTAGCCAATACTGATCACAGTGGTGTGAAAAAGTATTTGCCCCCTCCCTGACTTTTTCTTCTTTTGCGTGTTTGTCACACAAAATGTTTCTGATCATCAAACACATTTTAATATTAGTCAAAGATAACACAAAATGCAGTTTTTAAAAGAATGTTTTTATTATTTAGGGAGAAAAAAATCCAAACCCACATAGCCCTGTGTGAAAAAGTAATTGCCCCTGCACCTAATAACGGGTCGGGCACCCTTAGCAGCAAGAACTGCAATCAAACGTTTGCCATAACTTGCAACAAGTCTTTTACACGCTCTGGAGGAATTTTGGCCCAATCATCTTTGCACAATTGTTGTCATTCAGCTTTATTTGAGGCTTTTCTAGCATGAAGCGCCTTCTTAAGGTCATGCCACAGCATCTCCATGGGATTCAGGTCAGGACTTTGACTAGGCCGCTCCGACGTCTTCATTTGGTTTTTCTTCAGCCATTCAGAGGTGGATTTGCTGGTGTGTTTTGGGTCATTGTCCTGCTGCAGCACCCAAGATGGCTTTAGCTTGAGTTGACCAACAGATGGCCGGACCTTCTCCTTCAGGATTTTTTGGTAGACAGTAGAATTCATGCTTCCATCTATCCCAGCAAGCCTTCCAGGTCCTGAAGCAGCAAAACAAGCCCAGACCATCACACTACCACCACCATATTTGACTGTTGCTATGAAATGCTGTGTTACTTTTACGCCAGATGGAACGGGACACGCACCTTCCAAAAAGTTCTACTTTGGTCTCGTCAGTCCACAAGATCTTTTCCCAAAAGTCTTGGCAGTCATCATTTTGTGTTTAATTATGTTATCTTTGACTAATAGTTTACTCTTTTTTATGAACATAAACATTCAAGTGTGACAAACATGAGGCAGGGGGCAAATAGTTTTTCACACCACTGTAGGTGCATCTCAAGAGAGTAAAGGTTCTCGCCGGCATTGTTCTACTTTTCTATTCTTCCCAATCCCGGAGCATGCTCTTACTTCATCATCCAACACTAATACCAAGTCCACCGTACTTGCTTGCGTGTGAGCAACCATATCAAGCCCAGTTCCACCTCTTCCAGGCAGGCTGGGACCCGGGAGGTGTACCACGCTGGAGTACCAGGGAACCGCACTTAGGCGCCAAAGCACCGCCATTTGTGACTGAGCTCCGAGTTGTGCCAGCGAGGGACTGACTAGACTCGAAAACGGTTGAGGAGTCGGTTTGACACGCATCCAGCCATTCATTTCAGCCGCTGTCAGCACAAAGTCAGGGAACCGCCCCACCGTTCATCTCTTTACAACGGGAACCATCGCTGGCTAATCACTGCCGGCTGCCCTCCGCCTCCTTGCCTCGCCCCTGCCCTGCTAGAGTCCATGGCTGGCGTGCTACCTCGGGCGGCAGGAATGAGGGGAATCCTGGGAACGCCGCATCAGCAGTTCTCTTCGCTAACCATCGTGCAGCAGGCAGCTGAGCCCCCCGCTGGTGTCTCGCCGCAGCGACACGAGGTGGCCCAACACAGAACCAGTCCCGAGAAAATAGAAACAAATAGAACAGCATGGCAGAGACGCAGGAGGGCGCGGGTGCCCGTGCTTGTCTTAAAGCAACAGTGTGGTCTCCTGCTGGTACGGCTCAGAGATTCCTGCATATCCGAAGGCCGGAATTTCCACGGGACTGCTTTTGTTGTCTTTAACACACGGAAAGATGAACAACAGGCAGCCCACGTTGTTGTCCACATTTTCATTCATTCGTTCATTTTCTGTGCCGTTTATCCTTATTAGGGTGGCGGGGATGCTGGAGCCTATCCCAGCAGACTCTGGGCGGGAGGCGGGGTACACCCTGGACCGGTCGCCAGCCAGGCATATTTCTTTCCCAGGGTGGAGACTGGGTCGCACGGACGCCGCTTGAGGCGGGCGAGTTTGTTTAGTCGTGTGCTGCTGCCACTTTCAGAAACGTTTGGCTGCTTCGTGGGGACGGAATTACCATCGCCTAACCTCTTCTTCTGGGTCACGGCTGCTCTACAGTCACGGTTTCATGCGAGTCCACCTCATTGTTGAAGAGCAACTGTAAACTCAGCGTAACGTTCAGTGGGGACTGAAACAATGCCACGGGGGATACATTGTGGTTTTCTACGGCCAATTTCAATTCCGAACCGGCGGGTGCAGCTGGCAATTGTGACCATTTTTTCCTTCGGCTTTGAGGTGAAAATCAATTCTGCCGAGCGACAAGAGTTGTCTACCCGGAACATGAAGATCAGTGTCGACCTGTTGATCTGCGGTTTTGCGTCTATCTGGAATTACGCCTCATTTGTGTTGTTAGGGATTAGACTTGTCATCGGAAGACATATTGGAAGAACAACGGACTTTGACTATTGATGAAACGGAAGTGGAGTCCATCGTCCAGAAGTGTTTTTGTGTCCAGAATGGTCCAAAGCGACCATGAATCATTCCCCTTCACCTGCCACTTGTTGTCCCACTTGGGAGCAAGCGTTCAAACTCCACACACACAATGTTCTCCAACCAACACGCTCCTCTCCCACTACCACCAGGAATTGCCTCTGATGGATGACTGGGGGGGTGGGCTTCTTTGGCTCGGATCGGTGGGAACGCTTCTGGTTCTGGTTAGTGAGCTGAAGCACCGCTCGAGAGACAGAACACAGCATCCTGGCGAAAGCTGAACTGAAGCTTTGCCAGCCCTTCAGGCTCCCGAAAAACCTTTCTTTTTTGGGGGGGTCTTCAGGGGGGCCTTAAAAATGTTGTGAGTCCTGCAAAAATGACTGCAATAAACTATGAGGGTCCACTCCTAATCAGCAGTTGTCCTGCAGGAATCTACTAAAAAGGTGCACACATTAAAGCATATATATGCAATAATTGTATGAATATGTATGACATGTAATACCAGCCAGCTTCACACAGGCTACAAAAAACGAGGTCATCGCCAAGGTAACCATTAATCACCTGCTTTACGAGTCTAGGACCCGGGTGTGCAAAGTCCGGCCCAGGGGCAATTTGAAGACTGGGGCCTGTTTTCTTTATTGGCCTGTGGCATATTTAAAAATACAATGAACCATGAATAAGAATAAAAATAAAAAATACATAAACATAGTTTTAATACCAGCCAGGACATCTTTCATCTCGTGCTAACTATTTTTGAAAGTTATGTCTGTTTTGTGTCTTTCTACAACTTTGGTACATCAAAAACGATCAGAAGAGCCTCTAGAGCAGAATTTTGTACAACGGTGTTTTGCTTTTTGCTGTTGTGTTGTTGGGGCCGCACGGTGGATGAGTGGGTAGCACGTTGGCCTCACAGTCAGGAGGATCAGGGTTGGAATCTTCGTTGGGCATCTCTGTGTGGAGTTTGCATGTTCTCCCCGTGCGTGTGTGGGTTTTCTCCGGGTACTCCGCTTTCCTCCCACATTCCAAAAACATGCATGTTAGCTTCATTGGCCGCTCTAAATTGTCCATTAGAGTGTGAATGTTTGTTTGTCTATATGTGCCCTGCCATTGGCTGGCGACCGGTCCAGGATGTACCCCGCCTCCCGCCCAAAGTCAGGAATGGAACAGCATCAAAATATAGCTCATATTTGGTTCCAGACCCCATAAGTGAATTTCCGTGAATAAAATATTAATACATGGAATATTCCATGTATTTTGAATATATGGAATATGATTTGCTCCTTAAAGGGTTATAATAATATCATAGACCTCCCCAACAGTCACTTTTTTTGTTTACATCACACGGGATCGCCGCTTAGCACAGCAGGCTGGCGTCCATGCAGTGGGAAAGGTGGTGTCACTGGGCGCCCAGTGAGCAGAATATGCACAGAACTTTGTCTTTCAAAATGTTTGACTGACATCACGCCAGAGTCCAGCAGCAAACGGCCGTCATTAATTGTAAGCGATATTAAATAGATATATATGGAGAGATGACCTTTCACCTGCGTGAGCAAAAAGCATGTTAATGGTGGACAACGGAGGGTGAGGTTCTAGCTTGTTCTTTTCTAAGTCGCTGATCAAGCGACCGCTGTAAAAATCTTGCAGTCCAAAACGATACCGACAGCCAGGAAGGTGCCCCTCCCGGCAAGAACTCCTAATGCACCGGAGCTCGCCACTCTAATTCAATTAGCTCCGGTGGTACCTGACTAATATTTGCCCAGGGTTCTGATATCAACGTGCAAGTGAGGCCCAGCGGGCCCCCCTGCGACTATACAAGCACATACAGCGCCGGCCGTGAAGGACAGCATTTACCAGCCGTTCCCGCGCGCACGCCATCTGCAAAAGTATTTCAACTGGCATATCGGAATATTAGCCGGGGAAAGTGACACAAAGTGCGACTCTAAATGGGCCCATTGAGCCAGGGTAAACACATTTGGGCTATGAGGTCAGCTTGATCCGTTTTGTCCAAAGGTTTAATGTCCCGTTTGGGAAAAACAAGTGCAGCGCTCATGCTGACTTTGGCAGACGGCTGTACGCTCCGGCCTTTCAGGAAATGTGAGTCGACGTTTCAAGCCCCCCGCCGCCGCTCCGCGTCACTTCTCGGCCCACCTCGGGTCCGCTTACATCAACTGCCACGCCGAGTATTTGGGTCTTGATTTGAGGACACCTGGAAATGTGAAAATTGTGGAAGTCGGCGTCACCCCGGGAGATCAAAGATAGGGGGGTCACAGTCAACTGGAAAAGCGCTCGGCGAGCCGGACCGACGCCAAGCACCGTAGCCCCCCCCCGAAATAATAACGCTGCATGTTTTGGATCAGGCTTTCCAACTGTGCACACCCAGTGTTTGCTCCCAGCACCACTAACGGGTCCGGCATATGTGTGGTGGCACGCTCGTTTGGGCAAGCAGAGCCGCAGATTCTGGCGTTTGTACCGCCAACAGCCTCCTCAGAAAGCTGGACGAGCTTTCAATCGGCGTTAGAGCACCTCGTCTGCAAGGCTTGAGTTGGACGCGAGCGTTTGCCTTCACGAGTAAGCGTCTACACGAGGCTCATCCATAACAATGTGTCGGCATCTAACCCGAGGGTTTGACCCGGCCCCTCCTTGCACCAAATGCTTCTTCTGCTAAGTATGAACTACACCTTATCATTTTAGAATATCCCTATTCGGGCTTTTACTCCCCTCATTCAAATTGCATTGTATCATTAATGGGCCTAATTTGCCCTTGTTTGTTGGGCCTTCTGGGATCCGCTCACTCCCGCACTGCTGGATAAACCAGTAAACCAGTGTGTCCATGGCGGGGTCAAATTCTGATTGGTTATAATGGAGGTTCCCTGAACTCTTCATTTTGGGTCAGCTGTTGATTACCGCTCGCCGCTGCATTTGGCGTTGTCGGAAGGGCGAACTGAGATGGGACAAGACGGGTTTATTTTTGCCACTTTGTATTTTTTCTAAGTTTGGTCCTGTTGGGACTTTGAGGCTGGTCTAACTGGTTTTTTTCATTCGTTCGTTTTCTGAGCCGCTTATCCTCATTAGGGTCGCGGGGATGCTGGAGCCTATCCCAGCTGGCTTTGGGCGAGAGGCGGGGTACACCCTGGACTGGTCGCCAGCCAATCACAGGGCACATATAGACAAACATTCACACTCTATTGGAACAATTTAGAGCGGCCAATGAAGCTAACATGCATGTTTTTGTAATGTGGGAGGAAAGCGGAGTACCCGGAGAAAACCCACACACGCACGGGGAGAACATGCAAACTCCACACAGAGATGCCCGACGGAGATTCGAACCCTCAACCTCCTGACTTATGTCAGGATGTTAGAGGTGAGGCCATGCAATGGGAGCATGAAGGGTTTCCAGCGGGGGTGCGTGTAATTCTGTCCCCTCTGTGATTGGTATCCAGTACATGGTGCAGGGTGGCAGCCAGCGGTCCAGTTACAACCCGTATACCTCAGAAACAGGTGAGATGAGGGAGCTCCTGCGACGCCAGCAGGAACAATTCGACACTCATTCAGGAGTGTCCCACCAACGGAACTGGTCTTCACGTTCACGCAGCCGTTTGGGGCCCATTATTTGCAACTGGTGCCAACAGCCCAGGCACATTGCTAGAGAATGTGATGGGCCACGTGTTCTGTCTCGTTCAGGCTCAGCTGCCCGGCCACAACAGGGATGGGAAAACTAGGCCTGTCATTGGCTGGAGCTTAAGGCCGCCAATGGTCTGTCCATTCCCTAAATTGGTTACATTGAACTCGATGTCACTCTTTGTGGGAAGTTGGTACCCTGCTGTGGTGTCTTGGTGGTGAAGGAACCACCTGGGCGTGTCCCACAAGTTCCAGGAGTCCTGGGTATGAATATAATCAGTAAGTGTTACAAGGAGATCTTTGGACAGTACGGCCTGGCCTTATTCGAAGAAGCTTTGGTGTCCTTCCCAACTCCTTTAGTGGACGCCATGCAGCGATGTCATGCTGCCAGTGTTAAACCTGTTCCTGCCAACCCAGGTAGAGTTAGGGAAGGCATGTACAATTCCAGGAGGTGTTATGAAGTTCGTGACACCCACATGTTCTGACCCCTTTTCAGACAGTACTTTACTGTTTGAACCACCAGAATCTGTCTTACGGTGGGACTGGTAGGTTCACCCGCCTTGTATCAGATGTACTTCTCTACTCTCGTACAGTTATTGGCACACTGGACAATGTGTCAGCTTACCTTCAGGAGTCGCTGAAGTGTCCTCTGCCTCTGCCCAGGTTATTGCACAGGCAGTACATTCATCAATCCGTGATCAAATCGAAGGAACTGACCTTTGGCACTTGCCCTTGGAAGAGCGTGAGGACGCTAGGTCTTTGCTTGGGAAACACCTGTCTGTTTTTCCAGCGCACGAGCAAGACTTGGGCTGCACCAACCTTACATCCCATGAAATGAATCTTCTTAACGATAAACCTGTTCGACAGCGCCACCCTCAAGTTCCACCATCTGAATACAAGGTAGTCAAAGAGCGTATTAACCAGCTGCTCCGGGCGAAGGTTGTACGTGAAAGTTCCAGTCCACGCCTCGCCTATTGTACTACTTCCTAAAAACAATGGGACTGTGCGTTGATTATCGCCAGTTGAATTCTAAAACTGGTAAAGACGCTTTTCCACTCCCCAGAATCGACGAGTCCTTAGATGCCATGACAGGAACGTGTTGGTTTTCAAATATGGATCTTGCAGCCGGATACAATCAAGTGCCAGTTGCAGAGAATGATCGACCCAAGACCGCATTCTGAACTCCACTTGAGTTGTTCGGATGGAATCAGATGCCCTTCGGCCTTTGCAATGCTCCGGGGACTTTCCAGCGCCTTTATGCAGCGTATTTTCGGAGATCAGCAGGGACAGTCCTTGCTGCTGTACTTAGACGATATTATCATCTTTTCTTCTGATGTACAGCAGCATTTGCAGAGGCTGGATGGTGTTCTGAGCCGGCTTCAGCACAAGGGTTTGAAGCTCCAGCTCAGTAAACGGAGTTTCTTCAAGCACGAGGTCGGTTATTTAGGTCATGTCATCTCAGTTAAATGCAAAAACCGAGTGTGTGGCAAATTGGCCGATGCCTACCACAACCAAAGTTGCGTTCCTTCTTTGGTTTTGCCAGCTATTACTGTCGTTTTGTTGAGGGTTTTGCAAGGTTGGCAGCACCACTGCATCATACGGTAGAGTGGCAGCGTTGACAGGGCAATCGACAAAGAAAGGAGGGAAGTGTGACGGTGAGATATGGACTGAAGAATGCCAAGAAAGTTTCAATGCTTTGAAAGCAAAATTAACCTGTACACCAGCGCTCGCATGTTCATTCACGTCTCACGTCTGTTCATTTTGGAGGGCTTTTGCGAGCTGTGCTCTCCCGAGAACATCCAACCTAAGCAGGGAAGCCCAGAGGTCCATCTCCCCGGCCACTTCGTCTAGCTCTTCCCAGCGGATGCCGAGACGTTCCCAGGCCAGCTGAGAGACATAGTCTCTCCAACGTGTCCTGGGTCTTCCCCTGGCCTCCTACCAGTTGGACGTGCCCTGAACACCTCCCCAGGAAGGCGTTCGGGAGGCGTCCTAACCAGATGCCCGAGCCATCTCATCTGATCACCAGACGCTCGCCATCTTGCCCTGCCTCCAGGCCTGGAGGCCTCCAGGCCGGGCCCGCACTCATGGGGCCCGGCCGGGCACAGCCCGAAAAAGTAAAGTGGGTCCCCTTTCCCATGGGCTCACCACTCGTGGGAGGGGCCAAAGGGGTCGTGTGCAAAGAGAGCTGGGTGGCGGCCGGAGGCAGAGGCCTTGGTGGTCCGATCCTCGGGTACTGAAACTAGTTGTCGGTACGTGGAATCACAGATGTCTTCAGTAAGTATACTCTCGCCGTTCCACCGAGAGATCGATGGGCACTGACTATGGCATGGGTGTTGGTGTCAGAGTGGTTTTAAGAGTTAGGCGTCCCAGCGTGGATACATTCAGATCAAGGCAGACGTTTTGAGAGCTTTCCGATGCAACAGCTTTGTGAACTTGGGGTTACAAAATCAGGTACAACCCCCTACCATCCAACTGGGAACGGCCAGTGTGAGCGATTTAATGGCACATTGTACATTTTCTTCTGATTCAAGACGCAGTGGTTAATGTCTAAATAGCTGGCAACACGAGAAGCTAAATGTTTGTGTCTCGCCTACTGTCAAGCATGGTGCATGAATGCCGCCGGCACTGGAAAGCTGCAGTTTGTAGAAGAAAACATTAATTTGAACATATCTGCTGTCAGAATTTGACATTCTAAAGATCTGCTTCCAAGGTGGTGGTAGCGTAGTCTGCGGCTGCATGAGTGCTGCTGGCACTGCTGGAGCTGCAGGCCAGGCAGCATGAATTCCAACATGAACTTCAGCAGAAATTGGGCCACCTTGTATTCTTCCAGCGTGATAAGGAGGCCAAACACTCCTCCAAAAGGACAATTACATTGCTAATGAGTGGCCAAGTACTTCTCTTACAGACTGGAACCCAATTGAGGACCTGTGGGAGATCATCCAGTGGAAGGAGGGTGGGGGAGTGCAATGTGTTCAAATGTTGTCTCCATTAACTCATGAATTTCATGCCCAAGATTGGTTGCTCACGTGCAAAAGACAATATGGACACGTTCATTGTGAGAGACTTGCTTTGGTAAATCGACTGGCCAATTACTGGCCTATCATGCAGTGTGCTTGGCGGTTTTCTTGCCACGTATCATCAACACTTCTTCTTGTCACCTCTTTCTCAATGTCATCAAACTGCTTTCTTTCCTCTGTCTTGTTTTTCAGCACATCCTTTTGGAAAGTAAACGTGCTCTGCAGGCTCTCGGAGGAAATCAACAGGAAACCTTGTGCACCTCACACACGCACAAATGAAAAAAGTAGTCCGTCAACAACAAGGTAAGTAATACGAGAATAAATAAATGAGGAACGAGCCCGATCAGAACCTGCAGCTCTCTGGCAAAGAAGTGCCGAAACCGGATTTCCCGTCTAAAGTATCCCTCGGGCATGAAATGTCACTGATGCGCAAAATAAGCATTTTTGTCTGCGATTGCACGACCGAAAGCAAAGTAAATGAGGTGTCAATGACAACAAACCGATGATGGAAGAAGTTGACTGAGACTTTTGGCCTGTCCTCGGGGGATCCTCCCGGTGCAATAATAATGTTTAGCAAAGAGATGACCCCCCCCCCCCCCATTAACGCATGAATCACATCCAGCAAGGAAGAAGTTTGCTCATCGTTCTGTTGCACCCAGTGGAGACGGGGGACCTTATGAACACCAACAACGCTGCCAAAAATAGAGTCACATTGACCTTGTCGTGACCAGCACGGGGGTTAGAGCGATTCGGGGATGTGGACTCATTTCCAGTCAAGACTGGCCAAATGGGTTTTGTCAGCGGGGTTGAGAGGTTTAACCTAACATCCTCAGAATGGGATCGCCCTGCGGTTCCGCCGGGATTCAGGATGGGAAAAACACACACTCTCTGCGGGACAATATTGTTTGAAGATCATAATATTGTCAGTGTGATTCATATATTTATAAAACCCAACACACCTCTTTGTGAAGGAATGGGGATACTCCTACAGAGAACGTGCAGAGCACCTTCGCCGCTGCACGGTGCCGACACGCTGCTGATGCTGAGCAGGTACTGAGCAGGTACTAAGCAGGTACTAAGCAGGTACTGAGCAGGTACTGAGCAGGTACTAAGCAGGTACTAAGCAGGTACTAAGCATGCCGAGAAGAAATCATGTGGGTAGGGTTGAGCGTCGTTTAAATTAGAACAATTCCGGGTCAGATTTCTCATTTTGATTCCTAACGATTCTTGATTCCGACGCTTTTAAGAAGCAGGCTCATAAAAGTTGGCCTGATTGAAATGGCAGCTCTTTTGGGACAAAGGGTCTAAATTTCCCGATGAATTTTTTTGTTTTGATCAGCTTTTAAATAAAAGATGTATTTTCACAGGAGTACACTTTCAGGAAAGATGTTTACGTTTCCAACATTCCCATGTGTTGGTGTGTGAGGTGCTGCAGACGCTAAAATGTGGGTGAAGAATATCAAAGGTAACGTAGAAGCTTTGTCACCATGTTGGTACTTTGCTGCCTCAATGTCGGTGTGAGCTCTTATTTTACGGCGTCCTTATTTGGTCACCACAGCACAAAGTGTGTACACCAAAAGTGTGTTGTGTGGGTTGAAAGGCGTCTTCACTTCTGTTAAGAGACTTGCACCCTGCAGCCGAGGTCCCTGTTTTTCATTTACACAGAACTTCCACAACATCAGAGGGCATCCTGAAGGTGTTGCAAATGTTGTACTCAGGTTTTCCGCACTCACGACTGCAGCAGAGCGTTTTTTTATTTATTAAATCTGCCTTGTCATGCAAACGTTAACTTGTCAAGCTGCAGTGTTATACTCCACAGGCTCCTGCCCTCAG
This sequence comes from Oostethus manadensis, assembly GCA_024372805.1. Classification (NCBI taxonomy): domain Eukaryota; kingdom Metazoa; phylum Chordata; class Actinopteri; order Syngnathiformes; family Syngnathidae; genus Oostethus; species Oostethus manadensis. The sequence continues at coordinate 80,685 of QODF01000723.1, forward strand.
GCTCCTCTTGAATACAATGAATCCTCGCTACCTTGAAGAGAAGCAATTACAGGAGATGCTGGTTCTCCTCCATCATTGTCTGTCAGTCTATAGTTTGTTAGAATCTTTGCTGTTTTCTGCTGCACTGTTTTGAAGGGGAAACCAACCGCCACAAACACGGGTATCGTCAAAGACCTCGGACCATAACTGGACAAAACAATGCACCGATAGCTGCATAACAGGACCTTATCGCATCATTGGGCCTGCCTGCCGATGCAGAACTGCCACCCATCAAGCGGTAGGACTCACCTGTCTCTGGAACCCTCCATGGCGGCCATCGGGGACGGGTGATGCGGGCTGTTGAGGTCACGGTGTTGTCGGGAGGGCAGGTCAGCGGCGGGAGCAGCGTTGGGGGCGGGGGAGAGCAGCTCCACTGACGAACTGTGCTGGGGGGTGCTTGAGCCAGCGTAGAAGCCTTGAGAGACAAACAAAAGTTAATTCGGCTTAAATGTGCCAAATGCGCTCAAAGGCTCCGTGTTGGGTCTTTTCTTTCATTTGATGGCAATGGAGCTTTTGTTTTGACAACCTCCATCCAATCAGATGAAATGCTCTTATTTGTGCTGTTTGTAATTTAAGGTACACTATTTGCAGCGCCACGGGGGCCGTGCTTTCAGCTGCTTGTCGTTATTACGCCATAATAAACTAACATGTTACACGTGTGCCAGCAGTAGAACATTGGAGGGGGGGGTTAAGGTCATCGATGTATTTTTTCTGTGCAAATGAGTTTGTTTATGCTGATGACGTTTCTTAGCAAATGAGGGTACGTACGTAAGTGTTTATTATAATACGTAATAATTATACAGTATACTGTATTTCCACCATTGAATGACATCCAATACAAACGACTCAGAGATGTTTTCATATCAATGTACTGACTTTTCATTCCAGATTAGAGTCAGTTCTGATTATAGTCACATCCACAGCCTAGGCTCCCAAAGGGGAAGGCCTTAGGTGGTACACAAACCGAAATGAAAAACCATTAGCGCCAAACACTCACAGGTAGGAGTGTATCGGAACGCCTCACCGCGCTGCACAGAGCGGAAAGTTGTTCATTGCTGTGTGTGCATCACATGAGCAAATATTTCAGTTTGATGATTTTGTGCATTAAGAGCGTTCCATTTGGAAGATTTGACTGGTTCCAATCCCTGCACAGAGCACGGGGAAAACCTGTCACTGCGCGGATTTCCCCCCAAATTTGGTTTATCGTTGCTTGTACAGTAGCGTTCCAAAAATTTGCAGTCCAATATGAATAACCAGATTAATCACTGGCAAACAAGTTACCAGTGGAGTCAACCAACTGGTGGCACCTTTCAGATGTTATTCCACTCCAAGATTATTTAATAACATTCCACAATTCTTGGTTTTGCTTCAGAAACAGCATTTTTCATGTCACCCCATAAATTCTCCATTGGATTAAGGTCCGGGTATTGGGCTGGACACTCCTTAACATTCATTTTGTTGGTTTGGGAAAAAGATTTTGTGTGTGTGGGGGCCGCACGGTGAATAAGTGGGTAGCATGTTGGCCTCACAGTCAGGAGGTTCAGGGTTTGAATCTCTGTTGGGCATCTCTGTGTGGAGTTTCCATGTTCTCCCCGTGTGTGTGTGGGTTTTCTCCGGGTACTCCGCTTTCCTCCCACATTCCAAAAACATGCATGTTACCTTCATTGGCCGCTCTAAATTGTGAGTGTGAATGTTTGTCTGCCCTGCGATAATTTAGATGATGCATGCTATAATTTTATGAATGGAATACAGGGAATTACCAACAATTTAATGGGAAAACTGAAAACTAGATCGGAAAAATCGAATCTTCCATGGATAAATGAAAGTTTACGATCATTTATGAAAAGGAGAGATGGCACTTCAGTCTAAAATTGAAAATGAAAGTCGCATCTTTACTGCACTACTGAGAAAAAAAGTTATAAAAATAATTCCGAAACGCTAAGGCCTCCGATTTCAATAATACTATAGTTGAAGTCAGTGACATAACTCAAATTTAGTAGCGGATCAAGTTAATCAAGAATCTCTTATCTTTTCAGGAAGTGACCAACTCAAAAATACAACCAATCTCTTCGATCAGAAGCTTGCGTGCTAAGGATGTCTATGGGGTTGACACTGTTTTTAAAGACACATAAACATGTCCTGATTCCAGTAAGCTGTAAAATTGTCAACTGGTCACTCAGTACAGGAGTATTCCCCTGTGCTTGGAAAACTCCTATAATATCTCTTTTTTAAGCAGGCGACCGCCTGGATGAGGCCATGTAAAGGCCTATTAGCATCATTCCCTCTGTCGAAAGTAATTTAGAAATGCACCTCTGAGCAAATTACCGGTACACAACATTCAGACATTCCCACAACATTCTCCTCCCTGAGTCACCTCCTTATGGTGGTGGAGGAGTTTGCGTGTCCCAATGATCCTAGGAGCTAAGTTGCCGGGGGCTGTCATGCCCCTGGTAGAGTCACCCATGACAAACAGGTCCTAGGGGAGGGACCAGACAGAGAGTGGCTTAATAGACCCCAATGATGCACACTAACAATGGACTTTGTTTTTCCCTCGCTTGGACGCTGGGTCACCGGGGCCCTTCTCTGGAGCCAGGCCTGGAGGCGGGGCACGATGGCGAGCGTCTGGTGGCCGGGCCCACACCCATGGGGCCCGGTCGGGCACAGACAGAAAAGGTAACATGAGTCGCCCTCCCATGAGCTCACCACTTGTGGGACGGGCCAAAGTGGTAGGGTGCAAAGAGAGCTGGGTGGCGGCCGGATGCAGAGGCCTGGCCAGAGATCCTCGGCTACAGAAGCTAGTTGTCGGTACGTGGAATGTCACTTCTCTGGCGGGGAAGGAGCCTGAGCTGTTGCGTGTAATGAAGAAATTCCGGCTAGATATAGTCGGACTCACCTCAACACACAGCAAGGGCTCTGGAACCAGTCCTCTGGAGAGGGGCTGGACTTCATTCCACTCTGGTGTTGCCGGCAATGAGAGGCGATGGGCAGGGGTGTCAATTATTTTTGCCCCTCGGCTCCAAGCTTGCAAGTTGGAGTTTAACCCAGTAAACAAGATGGTAATTCCCTACGCCTTCGGGTGGGGGGACGGGTCCTGACTGTTGTTTGCGCTTATGCGCCAAACAGAAGTTCAGAATACCCGCACTTTTGGAGTCCTTAGAGGAAGTACTAGAGAGTGCTCCCTCGGGGGATTCCCTTGTTCTACTGGGTGATTTCAAAGCTCATGTTGGCTGCGACAGTGAGACCTGGAGAGGTGTGATTGGGAGAAACGGCCCACCTGATCTAAAACCCGAGCGGTGTCTTGTTATTGGACTTGTGTGCTAGTCACGGAGTGTCTATATTGAACACCATGTTCAAGCATATGGGTGTCCACATGTACACTTGGCACCAGGACACCCTGGGCCGCAGTTCTATGATTTACTTTGTGGTTGTGTCGTCGGACTTGTGGCCACATGTTTTGGACACTCGGGTAAAGAGAGGGGCGGAGCTGTCAACCGATCACCACCTGGTGGTGAGTTGGTTCTGATGGTGGGGGAGGATGCCGATCCGACCTGGCAGACCCAAACGCATTGTGAGGGTCTGCTGGGAACGCCTGGAAGAGTCCCCTGTCAGAAGGAGTTTCAACTCCCACCTACGGGAGAGCTTTGACCAAGTTCCGAGGAAGGCAGCGGACACTGAATCCGAGTGGGCGATGTTTCGTGCCTCCATTGTCGTAAGGTGGTCGGTGCCTGTTGTGGCGGTAATCCCAGAACCCGTTGGTGGACACCAGTGGTTAGGGATCCCGTCAAGCTGAAGAAAGAGTCCTATCAGGCTGTCTTGGCCCATGGTACTCTGGAGGCAGCTGACAGGTATCGGAAAGGCCAAGAGGTCTGCAGCTCTGGCGGTCGCTAAGGCAAAAGCCCAGACATGGGAGAAGTTCTGAGATGCCATGGAAAACGACTTCCGGATCACTTCAAAGAGATTCTGGAACACCATACGCTGTCTCCGGCGGGGGAAGCAGTGCACAGTCAACACCGTGTATGGTGGGGACGGTGTGCTGCTGAACTCGACTTGAGATGTTGTGGACCGGTGGGGGGAATACTTTGAATACCTCCTCAATTCCACTTCCTCAATCCCACGCTTTCCAACATGGAAGCAGTGCCTGGGGACTCTGAGGCGAGTTCGCCTATCTCTGGGGATGAGGTCACCGAGGTGGTCAAAAAGCTCCATGGTGGCAAGGCCCTGGGGGTGGATGAGATCCGCCCGGAGTTCCTTAAGGCCCTTGATGCTGTGGGCGTGTCTTGGTTGAAACAATTCTGCAGCATTGCGTGGACGTCGGGGTCGGTGCCCCAGGACTGGCAGACCGGGGTGGTGGTCCCGCTTTTCAAGGAAAGGGGGACCGGAGGGTGTGTTCTAACTATCGTAGGATCACACTCCTCAGCCTTCCCGGTAAGGTCTATTCAGGGGTTCTGGAGAGGAGGAGCCTCCGGATAGTCGTATCTCGGATTCAGGAGGAGCAGTGTGGTTTTCGTCCTGGTCGTAGAACAGTGGACCAACTCTACACTCTCGGCAGGGTCCTTGAGGATGCATGGGAGTTTGCCCAACCAGTCTACATGTGTTTTGTGGACTTGGAGAAGGCAATCGACCGTGTTTCTCAGGGAATACAGTGGAGACTGCTCCGGGAATATGGGGTATCGAACCACCTAATCCAGGCGGTTCGTTCCCAGTATGACCGCTGGTTCGCATTGCCGGCAATAAGTCAGACCCGTTTTCTGTGAGGTTTGGACTCCGCCAGGGCTGCCCTTTGTCACCGATTCTGTTCACTACTTTCATGGACAGAATTTCTAGGCGCAGCCAGGGCGTTGAGGGGTTTCAGTTTGGTGGCCTCAGGATTCAATCTCTGCTTTTTGCAGAGGATTTGGTCCTGTTGGCTTCATCGAGCAGCACTGGATCGCTTCGCAGCTGAGTGTGAAGCGGCTGGGATGAGAATCAGCACCTCCAAGTCCGAGTCCATGGTTCTCGCCCGGGAAAAGGTAGGGTGCCATCTCCGGGTCGGGGATGAGGTCCTGCCTCAAGTAAAGGAGTTTAAGTACCTCGGGGTCTTGTTCACGAGTGATGGAAGGATGGAACGTGAGATGGACAGGCGGACTGGTGCGGCGTCTGCAGTGATGCGGACTCTGCACCGGTCTGTTGTGGTGAAAAGAGAGCTGAGCCAAAGGGCAAAGCTCTCGATTTACCGGCCGATCTACGTTTCTACCCTCACCTATGGTCATGAGCTTTGGGTAGTGACCAAAAGGACAAGATTGAGGGTACAAGCGGCCGAAATGAGTTTTCTCCGCAGGGTGGCTAGGCTCTCCCTTAGAGATAGGGTGAGAAGCACTGTCATCCGGGAGAGATTCGGAATAGATCCGCTGCTCCTCTGCATTGAGAGGAGTCAGAAGAGGTGGCTCGGGCATCTGGTTAGGGTGCCTCCCGAACGCCTTCCTGGGGAGGTGTTCAGGGCACATCCAACCGGTAGGAGGCCTCGGGGAAGACCCAGGACACGCTGGAGAGACTATGTCTCTCAGCGTGCCTGGGAACGCCTCGGCATCCGCTGGGAAGAGCTAGACGAAGTGGCTAGGGCGCGGGACCTATTGGACTTCCCTGCTCAGGTTGCTCACCCGCGACCCGACCTCGGATAATCGGAAGAAAATGGATGGATGGGTGGATGGACAACATTTAGATTCTATTAAACATAAATTGGATCCTTTGCAGTTTGGTTTTAGAAAAAATCATTCCACAGAGACGGCAAACAATATGTTATAGGAGAACATCAAATTCAAATTGGATAGAGGTGGTGGTGTTGGGACTGTTTATTTTGATTTCAAGAAAGCCTTCGACACAGTGAGACATGACATCCTCATTAAAAATAAAATACAATTTTTACCCAATGGTTACTCCTCCGTGAATCACCACCTTATCGGGGTGGTGGGGTTTGAGTGCCCGAGTGACCCTAGGAGCTATGTTGTCGGGGGCTTTATGCCCCTGGTAGGGTCTAGGTGACGGGCTAGACTAAGACTGATTCAGAAGACCCCTATGAAGAATAACAAGAGGAGTGACCGCACCTCGCCCGGACGTGGGACACCGTGGGCTCACCTTGGAGCCAGTCCTGGTGGCCGGGCCTTCATTCGTGGGGCCCGGCCGTGCCCAGCCCAGACACGGAACACGGGAGCTAACCCCCGCAGACCCACCACCTGCAGGGGCAAGCATAAGGGTCTGGTGCCATGCAATTTGGGCAGTAGTCGAGGGAGGGTGTCCGGGCGACCTGGTCTTCGGCAGCCAAATCTGGTTCATGGAACATGGAATGTCACTTCTCTGGGGGGGAAGGAACCTGAACTTGTGGAACAGGCAGAGACATTCCGACTAGATATAGTCGGACTCACCTCAACCCACAGTTTGGGCTTTGAAAACAAATTCTTTGAGAGGGGCTGGACCTTGTTCTACTCTGGAGTTGCTGCAGGGGAGAGGCGGCGAGCTGGGTTTGGCTTATTAATATCCCCTCGGCTTGGTGCCTCTGTGTTGGAGTCATCCCCGGTTAACAAGAGGGTTATTTCCCTACGCCTTTGGGCTGGGGAAAGGGTCTTGACTGTGGCTTGTGCGTACGCACCGAACGAGTACCCAGCCTTCTTGGAGTCTATCAGACGGGTGCTTGAGAGCACCCCAGCTGGTGACTCCATAGTTCTACTGGGAGACTTCAACGCCCATGTGGGCAATGACTGTGTGACCTTGAGGGTCGTGGTTGGAAGGAATGCCCTCCCTGATCTGAACCCGTGTGAGGTGTTGTTGCTGGACTTCTGTGCCAACCACAATTTGTCCAAAACAAACACCATGTTCAAACATAAGGATGTCCATAAGTGCACCTGGCACCAGGACACCCTAGGTCGCAGGTCTATGATCAACTTTGTGGTCGTATAATCAAACCAGCGCCCGCATGTTCTAGACACGCGGGTAAAGAGAGGAGCTGAGCTGTCAACTGATCACCAGCTGGTGATGAGTTGGATTAGATGGCGGGGAAAGATGCCAGAAAGAACTGGTAGACCCAAAAGCGTAGTGAGGCTGTGCTGAGAACATCTGACAAAGTCTCCCGTTCGTCGAGTCTTCAACTCTCATCTCCGGCAGAGCTTCGCCTGCATCTCGAGGGAGGACCGGGATAATGAGTCTGAATTAGCCGTAGTCTGTGCCTCCATTGCTGAGGCAGCCAGTCGTAGTTTTGGCCGCAAGGTGGTCGGTGCCAGTCTTGGCGGCAAGACCCGAACCTGATGGTGGACACTGGGGGTTAGGGCTGCCGTCAAGCTGAAGAAGGAGTCCTATCAAGTATGGATGGCTTGCGGGACTCCCGAAACAGCTGACAGGTACCAGCAAGCCACGCGGCTTCGATGGTCGTTGAGGCAAAAACCCGCGTGTGGGAGGAGTTAGGTGAGGCTGTGGAGCACGACTTTCGGTTGGCCTCGAAGAGGTTCTGGCAAACCGTCCGACACCTCAGAAAAGGGAAGAGGTCCCCAGTTCACACTGTTTACTGTGCGGATGGGGGCTTGCTGACCTCGACTGAGGATATAGTTGGTCGGTGGAAGGAATACTTTGAGGCCCTTCTCAATCCCACTGACAATCCTTCCGCAGAGGAAGCAGAGTCTGAAACAACGTGGCTGAGGTATCTGGGATAGTTAAAACACCCCCCAATGGCCAGATTCCGGGGGTAGACGAGTTTCACCCAGAATTCCTCAAGGCTCTGGATGTTGGAGGACTGTCTTGGTTGACACGCCTCTTCAACATCGCATGGAAGTTGGGAACAGTACCTCCGGACTGGCAGACCGGGGTGGTGGTCCCCATTTTTAAAAAGGGTGACCGGAGGGTGTGTTCCAACTATAGGGGGATCACACTCCTCAGCCTACCTGGGAAAGTCTACTCCAGGGTGCTGGAGAGAAGGGTACGACCGTTAGTCGAACCTCGGTTAGAGGAGCTGCAATGTGGTTTTCGTCCCGGTCGCGGAACACTGGACCAGCTCTACACCCTTGCAAGGGTACTCGAGGGTATGTGGGAGTTTGCCCAACCAGTCTACATGTGCTTTGTGGACCTGGAAAAGGCATTCGACCGTGTCCCTCGTGGTGTCCTGTGGGGGGTGCTCCGGGAGTACGGGATTGATGGTCCGCTTCTACGTGCCATTCGGTCCTTGTACAATCGAAGCAGGAGCCTGGTTCGCATTGCCAGCAGTAAGTCGAGCTTGTTTCCGGTGAACGTTGGCCTCCGCCAAGGCTGCCCTTTGTCACCGATTCTGTTCATAATCTTCATGGACAGAATTTCTAGGCGCAGTCAAGGTGTTGAGGGAGTCCAGCTTGGTGACCTTAGGATCTCGTCTCTGCTATTTGCAGACGATGTGGTCCTTATGGCCTCATCAGGCTGTGACCTTCAGCGTTTACTGGAGCGGTTTGCAGCTGAGTGTGAAGCTTCTGGGATGAGACTCAGCACCTCCAAATCCGAGGCCATGGTTCTCAGTCGGAAACGGGTGGACTGTACCCTCCGGGTTGGGAGTGAGGTCTTGCCTCAGGTGGAGGAGTTCAAGTATCTCGGGTTCTTGTTCACGAGTGAGGGAAGGTTGGAGCGTGAGATCGACAGACGGATCGGTGCAGCATCTGCAGTAATGCGGTCGCTGTACCGGACCGTCGTGGTGAAGAGAGAGCTGAGCCGGAAGGCAAAGCTCTCTGTTTACCGATCGATCTACGTTCCCACCCTCACCTATGGTCATGAGTTATGGGTCATGACCGAAAGAATGAGATCGCGGATACAAGCGGCGGAAATGAGTTTCCTTCGTAGGGTGGCTGGACTCACCCTAAGAGATAGGGTGAGGAGCTCGGCCATCCGGGAGGAGCTCAGAGTAGAGCCGCTGCTCCTTCACATCGAGAGGAGCCAGTTGAGGTGGCTCGGGCATCTAGTCCGGATGCCTCCCGGGCGCCTCCCTGGTGAGGTGTTTCGGGCATGCCCNCTGGGAACGCCTTGGTGTCCTCCCGGTGGAGCTAGGCGAGGTCGCCGGGGACCGGGAAGTCTGGACTTCCCTACTGAAACTGCTGCCCCCGTGACCCGGACCCGGATAAGCGGAGGAAAATGGAATGTCCCATCTTAAATTAAAATAAATAAATAAATAATTTACAATTGTCCAAAGCATTTGTGAACATCCAGCTCAGTGTCTGCCAAGAGAAGAAGAAATTAGGGGTTGAAAGGTTGCCAAACGCTGCCCATCAGGTGCAGCTGCTTCCAAGTAGAAGCGTGCTAAGGCCTCCAAGTGGCAGCCCCCTCAAATGGTTACAAGCCGGATTCATTATTGCCAAATCATCAATCACGCACCCTTAAATGTTTTTCCGCTTTAGACCCAACATCTGCTACAACATTGGCCAAAAGGACAAATAATGTCTTTGATTGCCTCAATTCCATCACGAGTTCCACTTTGGAAAGCATGGGGGCGGCTCTCTTGTTAAATTTAGTGTTGTATTATGGTTTGGACATTTTTGCTGACTCGCTCCAAAGAGTAGTCAATTTGAGGCGGCCAGGCGTTCACAGCCACTCTGCATAACAGCGGGGGCATGTAAGGGCTAATAACAGGATGATGAGTCCTTCCTGTGCTCAAAGAACACACCAATTAGGATCCATAAAGCCCAGAGGGGCTTCTGGTAAGTCTAGAAAATGTATAGCGGGAGAACTGAGCTGTCTGACTGGAAGTGTGAGTCACTCTCAAATGTTAACGACTGGATGGACACTCGCTCTGACATGCTTCCTACTGGCACAACAAAGTAGAGCTCATGTAAATGGGGCAAACCCAATGCCAACATTTTAAGATGGGGCACACCTTTGAACACTTTGGCCATCTCCTCGGGGGACCTTTTTTGAATGTGGTCCAGGAACAGAGGGTGGGTGATGCTGAAAAGCCAAGACTCCGAGACATGTTGAGCGTTGTCATTGGAGTTCCAGCAACCATAAGAGGCAGCACTGGGGATCCTGGATGGGCTACCGGCACAAAACAAGGACAGATGTGTCCACAAAGCTGGGAGGCCTGCGAGGCATCACTCTGGTTTTTAATATTTTCATAATGTATTTCTCTAAGTCCTAATTCAAAGTGGTGTTGATGCTCGCCGATGGAAAATGCACGGCTGCACGTGATGAATAACCGATTCCTTCGCAAGGTCATTGCCAAAGAGCTTTTTGCTGTCTTTGCATAAGAAGACAGATTCAAGTGATAGAGCTTTGGAATGAAAAAAAGGAGTGAGTGGTTGTCACAAGGAATAAAATGCCAGAATTAAAAATGTAAATAAACTCGAGTCTACCCTCGTGTGGAGCCAAGCATTCGAAACTTCTCAACATGGTCCAAAAGTGGCATTTCATTCGTCAACGGCTGAGAGGCTGATTAAATGCTGAAGGCAGATCCAGCTGGGATACACTGTGGTCATCTACGACATTCCCTTCCTCGTTTTCAATGCTTTTTTGGCTTCACCCACAAACCATTTCAGATGACTGGAAAACCTTCGTCAAGAGTGAAGATTTCTACTTCGTTT
>QODF01000723.1:104934-118260 GCA_024372805.1 Oostethus manadensis
GCGTTTGGGTCTACCAGGTCTGTCCGGCATCCTTCCCCGCCATCTAATCCAACTCATCACCAGGTGGTGGTCAGTTGACAGCTCAGCCCCTCTCTTCACCCGCGTGTCCAGAACATGCGGACGCAGGTCTGATGATACGACCACAAAGTCGATCATACACCTGCGACCTAGGGTGTCCTGGTGCCGAGTGCACTTATGGACATCTTTATGTTCGAACATGGTGTTTGTTATGGACAAACTGTGGTTCGCACAAAAGTCCAGCAACAACACACCACACGGGTTCAGATCAGGGAGGCCGTTCGCCCCAACCACGGCTCTCCAAGTCACACTGTCATTGCCCACATGGGTGTTGAAGTCTCCCACTAGAACTATGGAGTCACCAGCTTGATAGACTCCAAGAAGGCTGGGTACTCTGAACTGCCATTCGGCGTGTATGCACAAACAGCAGTCAGGACCCTTCCCCCAGCCCTAAGGCGTAGGGAAATGACCCTCTCGTTCACTGGTGATGACTCCAGCACAGAGGCACCAAGCCGGGGGGCTATTAATAAGCCCACCCCAGCTTGCCGCCTATCCCCTGCAGCAACTCCAGAGTAGAACAAGGTCCAGCCCCTCTCAAAGAATTTGCTTCCAGATCCCAAACTGTGGGTTGAGGTGAGTCCGACTATAACTAGTCGGAATGTTTCCGCCAAGCTCAGGCTCCTTCCCCACCAGAGAAGTGACATTCCACGTCCCAAGAACCAGATTTGGCCGCCGAAGACCAGCTCGCCCGGACACCCGCCCTCGACCACTGCCCAAATCGCACGGCACCGGACCCTCAGGCTTGCCCCTGCAGGTGGTGGGTCTGCAGGGGGAGTTCCTGTGCTGCTTCTATGATAATAATAATATCATTAAAGATAACATTGTGCTTCCTTATGTGAATCAGTCATCCACAGTCGAGCACAGTGTAGCCCACCGGGTTTCCTCCAGCGTAGGTGCTTAGGTGAATGAATCACCTTTGTATGACATCTTTCAATAAAAAATGTCATGCATGTTAAGCAAAAATGACCTAACAAACAAAAAGGGTTAAAGTAAATGTGTGTTTTTTTGTTATGTTTATCCAACAAAATACAATTGTATGGAATTACTTAACATAATACAATAAAATCAAGTTTGGGTTCCAAAATTGTACTACCATTTTTGACTAAAAATAAATAAATAAGTAATATATAAATAAATATATACATATATATCAAAAATGAACATAAATTAATCAATATAAGTTTGACTTCCGCATTAAGAGTTACAAGTTGAGTGACAAGAACACCCGCTTGAAATAAAATACTAAGTTGTGACGTTTCGAGTAGGAATGCATCTCGCGATCCTCCGGTGACAAGGTGTTGTTACGATGTTGAAGGAACCGGAGACGTGTTTGGGAGATGCATATACGGTGTTGGAATTGGACTGCTGCTGAAGAGTTCAGATCAGAATAATGTTAAGTGAATAGGCGGCATAACAGAGAGGCGTGACTTGCCGTGATGCGTCTGCGTTACTCACGTTAAACTTACTTATTCATAAAATGGATTTGTTACTGCCGTTTTTGACAGCGCAACATAATCGTGAATGATTGTGAAAAATGTACACCCCGCAAGTGGACTATGGAGGACTAATGAATTCTTTTCACGCTCCCTTTCATACACGTCCAACACGGCCAACGAAAGAGCTGGAGTGCAGCATGTAGATACAAGTGCATGGTTAATGCTGCAAATTATTAACACTATGGCAATGTTTTTTTGCACATAACATGTTCGTGATATACAGAATATACAGAATTGTTCTATAAAAGAAACATACAAGACCTTGCACAGGCTCAGTGACAACATCTAGATGTGAACATTATATAAAACTTTTCACAAAATCAGTAATTAGTACGACAGATGGAGTAGCAGCATTACATGAAAATGCATATTTTGCTGTAGAAAAAGGTTGGACCAAGGAAAAAGTCTGAATAAAATCCATCCCCATGAACCAGGAAGTAGCCTGCTAGCTCACAAATATTGACTGTACATATAGTCATCATACCCCCCAACCCATACGCACTTGATATTATTTGGTAAAAATGCTCTAAAAAAGTGATGCATATTTAAAGACAAAGCTTGTGTTGTTATTTATTAGTATCAACAGTTCAGCTCATTGTTGTTACATTATGCCTTCTTTTTAACTCTTTTTCTTTTGTTTGTTTATGTTATTCCTACAATACGCTGCTGGCCAATAACAAGCAACCCACGAGCTGCAAATGGACCCTGGTCGGTACTTTAAACACTCCCGCTTTTATCGCTCCTCGTCAGGCTGAGTGCATGACGCAACTATTTAGCCTTGTAGCTTCCTTTGTCACGAGGCAACAGCGGTAATTAAAGAGAGAAAGGGGGTGTCATTAAAGCTGGAAGCAATTAATGCTTTACAGCAGTCATTCTTATTGCAAATGCACTGAAGGATATTCAAGGTTCAAAATGCAAGGCGTGTACAAAAAATGCATACATGTTGGCAAGTCTGAGTCATTATAGGTTTGCTTAAACAGCAAATACTGTATTGACCGGAATATAAACAACTCCAGTTTTCCCAATTCATTTTTGGAAAAATACACAGCAAAAACATCCAAGCGTGCTTTTTGTGGAAGTGGAAAGCATGGAGTTGTCCAAGATGTCAAGCAAAACCCAAATGTAGTTAAGTGGATTATCATATTGACCCAAACATAACTTGACCCTGAATATAAGACGGCCTCTGACAAAATACAAAACCAGAGGAAAAAAAGCTGGTAGCAGATGGCAAAAAGCAAAACAAATCATTTCCTACTAAATCCCCTTGAGACCGTGTAGAGCCATGCATCATGCATCTCGGTATCGCTTCATGCTGGATCTACTCTCCGAGTGACACATCAAGAGATCAGGGACTTCGTTACTGACCGTGTCCAGGTGAGTGCGCTGATGTTTGGCGCGGTCGCTGGAGTTGCTGAAAGCTTTCTGGCAGCCCGGGTGCTGGCACAGGTAAGGCTTTTCCCCCGTGTGGCTCCTCAAGTGGATCTTCAGGTTCTCCAATCGCGAAAAGGCTTTGTTGCAGCCCTCAAACTGTGGAGGAGCGCATCCGTGTAACAGTTAGAATGCTTTGGCGGATTATGTTGAAACAAAGAGACAGGACTGGCAGGACTAGGAGGGAAAGTCTGTGATCAATAAAGTGATTATTTTCACATTTCAATGGAAGGGCAGAACATTGTCTCCAAATGTTCTGAGCTCCTGTTTTAATGCCAGCCTCACTTTCCCATAGCTGACGTCATGTGCCACAAAACATAATGAGTACATGAAATCCTGTAAAAAACCTGTTTTGAAACAACAAGTATTTTTTCTCACCAGGCCCTTTCGCTGATAGACCGATTTGCTTCTCTTCATTACATCGTCCAAAAAAAGCTGCTGTCCCCCTTTGGCTTGGAATTGCACTTTTTAACCAAAAAACATAAGAATAACACCGCCGGCTAGCCCGCGACCCTAATGGGGATACGCGGTATAGAAAATGAATGAAAGATGAAAGTCTTTCAACACTTGAGTGACCATTAAAAAAGTTTAAAAATGGGATCTTTGAAGTTAATGTTTTTTTAAGGCGGTTAAAATGTTGCTTAAAATTGCCTATACATTTATTTTATGGTGGCAACAACAAGCACAAAGATCAGTTTATTTCTATTTCATTTGTATTCTATAGGAAAACGGTTTGTTTGAATGTGAGGTTGCATGGTTGTGCACGCAGTTAGTTGGGATAGACTCCAGCTTCTCGGTGACTCTGGACTAGTTAAGCTGGATAGAAAATGGATGGATTCCGTTCTGTAAACTTTCCTTGAAATTCTGGATTACTTCCACAGCTGTAGAAATATCTAGCACACCCATCATGGGAACCAGAGAGAGTACGCTTGCTTAAACCCGGGTGGTATAAGCGGCCAATGTTTGACTTCATGGTCCATCTGAAAATATTGAATGAAGTGCCCGGTGACTTGGAGACCGCGACGCGCGGACATGACACTCCACCTGCCTCAAGGCTGGATGGAAACCCGAGCCTTGAGCGCAGCGGCAGTTAATGGGCTGTAATGCACAGCATAAGCGCAGCGCTCGCATGCAAAGACGGACAAGTGACAGTGGCTGTAAACAAGCTTATATCGGGCCCAAACTCGCCCCCATTTGATCCCGACCACTCAGCCAATGAAGCCCACAGATTTGTTAACACATGAATGATTTAGGGGCAGGGAGGTGGACGTCTCACATGTCCACCATTGCTCTTGAGGCTGTCAAAAAGTGTGCAGCGGTAACAAGGCCACAGTTCAATGTTACTTACGGCAACATGAAACGCAGCCAATTACGGCATTAATCAGCACATTGAGATCAATGGAACCGAGCTTAATTGTCACTGGAGCTTGTGTCAGTGATCCTCAGGACTGCTTGTCATCCTGCCTCCAGGACCGCTCAGCTTTGAAGGCCACGAGAGAAAGAAAGACAGGGCGAAAGTGGAATTGTACATTTGAGGAGTATCACATGTTAACACTTTTCAATATGTCTGAAAAGGAGAGAAGCTGATCTTATTAAATCCTACCCCTTCTCCATGTTGCACCAACTCCTGATAGTTTGTTCACTTCTTGTGTTTAAATATTGTATATCGAACAGGGAGGGGGAAAAAGCCACCTTGGTAGAAAAGGAAATAGGAAGAAAATAGATGTGATCACAGTAGCTGTAGTTGTCCAGTCATCTGGAACGACCTCCTGGCCACCCATAGACTTTTTCATCTCCTTCCTAAAAGTCACGCAAAACTCTAAGCTCTGCCTTTACCCTCTTCATCTTCCTCACACCACCATCCTATGCTGTCTGGCTACACTCTCACCTACCACTGCTTTGCAGTCACTGATCTCCTTCAGGTTACACCTTCTACACATGTAAACTGGTTGGGCAAACTCCCATGCACCCTCAACGACCCTGCTGAGAGTATAGTGTTGGTCCACAGTTCCACGACCAGGACGAAAACCACACTGCTCCTCCCGACTCAGAGATTCGACTATCCGGCGGATCCGCCTCTCCAGAACCCATGAATAGATCTTACTGGAAAGGCTGAGGAGTGTGATCCCACGATAGTTAGAACACACCCTCCGGTCACCCTTCTTGAAAAGCAGGACCACCACACCGGTCTGCCAGTCCAAGGGCACCTACCCCGATGACCACGCGATGCTGCAGAGTCGTGTCAACCAAGACAAGCCCACAGCATCCAGGGTCTCAAGGAACTCCTCCGGGTGGATCTCATCCACCCCCGGGGCCTTGCCACCAAGGAGCTTTTTGATCACCTTGGTAACCTCAGCCCCAGACATAGGAGAACCCGCCTCAGATGCCCCGGACACTGCTTCCATGTTGGAAGACGTGACGGCGGGATTGAGGAGGTCTTCAAAGTATTCCCCCCACCGGTCCACAACTTCTCGAGTCGAGGTAAGCAGCACATCGTCCCCACCATACACGGTGTTGACTGTGCACTGCTTCCCCCTCTTGAGATGGCGGATGGTGGTCCAGAATCTCTTTGAAGCCATCCGAAAGTCGTTTTCCATGGACTCCCCGAACTCCACCCAGGTCCGAGTTTTTGCCTCAGTGACTGCCAGAGCCGCAGACCACTTGGCCTACCAGTACCTGTCAGCTGCCTCCAGAGTCCCATGGGCCAAAACGGCCTGATAAGACTCTTTCTTTAGCTTGACGGCATCCCTCATCGCTGGTGTCCACCAACGGGTTCTGGGATTACCGCCACGACAGGCGCCGACCACCTAACAGCCACAGCTCCGATCGGCCGCATCGTCAATGGAGGCACAAAACATCGCCCACTCTGACTCACTGTCCGCTGCCTCCCTCGGAACTTGGTCAAAGCTCTCCCGGAGGTGGGAGTTGAAACTCCTGAAAGGGGACTCTGCCAGACGTTCCCAGCAGACCCTCACAATGCGTTTGGGTCTGCCAGGTCTGACCGGCATCCTCCCCCACCATCGGAACCAACTCACCACCAGGTGGTGATCGGTTGACAGCGCCGCCCTTCTTTAAAATATATCGTTTTTGAATCGAATCTTAATCCGCGTGCTAGAGATTTACTCAAGGTCATAAAAGGAAATGTACGTTGATCTATGCTCTAGCTATTACTGCACAGCACATTGTGTTTGATCTGCCTATCACAGATCAAGTTGCAGTAAGAAAGAGAGCAGCCCCTTTCTCATCCCTATAGTCTTCCTAATTCACCCGCACAGTGCAAGGTTGACCATCCTATTCACGGACCTCCATTTAATATCAGCGAAACCTAAAGCAGTCATGGCGGAGCAGTGTCAGGTGACCAGGCTGATCACATGGCTTGGCACTTCAGGCTGTCTTAATAGCAAAAAAATGTTTGTGGTTTTGCAGAGAAGCAAACTTTTTAAATGTCAAGTTCTGACATAAAGCATTACAAATTTACTAATTAGAAACATATATTCCTAACAAAGTTTTGCAGCCATACACTTAACTACATAATAATCCCACCGCCATTTAAGAAATAATGCCATCTGCCAAGTACACCAACACTCAAACATCTCAAATTAATCATAAATTACGATAGACTAGAAATTTTCACTATTTAAACAAAACAAAATCTATGTTGACAATTGCAAAACAGTTATGAATTAATTATACACACACACAAAACATTTCCACAACTCAGATAATATACTATTGTCCTGCATTTGCGATATATATTTGGAATATTCAAATATTCTATGAGAGATGAAAAAATAAACATTATTTATAAAATATATTATATACTATAATTATGTATGTATCCTTCCAATTGGGATTGGCTCCAGCATACCATCTCCACGCTAGTGAAGACAAGCAGCCTAAACATGGATGGATGAATGGACATTTCTATTAAATACGAATTTTACAAACAATGTTAAATATATAAATTGTTGCAATTATATAACGTTTGTATGAAAATATAAATAATATATAGTTGTTTGACTTATATCTTAATATAGTAATAATAGTGTTTGGGGTAAAAAAAAGAAGTTTTTTTCCTCCTTGGTTTAGAAACTTAACATTTTAATTAACTGATGGCCAGGTAAACTGCAACTAAATTGCTCGCTCATCCTGATTCAGCTTTTTCATGTGCACAGGTGAACAGGAGCACAAGGATAACTTCTATGCCAATAAAGTACGGATGTCCAGTATTGGCATTTTTGCCGATATCCGATATGCCAATAATGTCCAACTGTCAATTTCCAATTCCAAGATCAAACGATACTTAAATGTGTAACATCACATCTCCTGTAGAGGAAATAACACATATCTGTAGTGAAGTTAATGGATACAGCAAAAGCACTTAGCTTCTTGGCGTGGCTGCAAACAACATTGTACAACTTGAGTAACCAAATATCTGAGAAATGATTGAGAGTGGGCATGGCAAAGCTCGGCCAAGCCTGGCTTTTTGCAAAATAAGGAAGTGCTGGTTATCCAGTGCACGCCATGATTGTCTGTTGGATGGCTTTCATCCTGGGAATTAGAAGTACTGAAGAAGGAAGTCTTGGTTCCTCCACCCATGACCAACACTTTGCTGACATTGCAAATGGCAAGCTGAATATCCGAAGGCGAGACCACAGACATAACGTTAGTCAAGCACAAAGCAAGCAAGCTCGTTACTAGCCAAACACGGTTGTTCCCACGCTTCAGACGCAGGTTGATGAGATCATCATTTGCACTCCTTGAAATTCATTTTTATGTCGATATGAGGCCGATATTATTAGGCACCCCTACTATAAAGTCCATCCATCCATCCATCCATCCATTTTCCTCCGCTTATCCGGGTCGCGGGGGCAGCAGCTTCAGTAGGGAAGTCCAGACTTCCCAGTCCCCAGCAACCTCTTCCAGCTCCACCGGGAGGACACCAAGGCGTTCCCAGGCCAGCTGTGAGACATAGTCCCTCCAGCGTGTCCTAGGTCTTCCCGGGGGCCTTCTCCCGACTGGGCATGCCCGAAACACCTCACCAGGGAGGCGCCCGGGAGGCATCCGGACTAGATGCCCGAGCCACCTCAACTGGCTCCTCTCGATGTGAAGGAGCAGCGGCTCTACTCTGAGCTCCTCCCGGATGGCCGAGCTCCTCACCCTATCTCTTAGGGTGAGTCCAGCCACCCTACGAAGGAAACTCATTTCCGCCGCTTGTATCCGCGATCTCATTCTTTCGGTCATGACCCATAACTCATGACCATAGGTGAGGGTGGGAACGTAGATCGATCGGTAAACAGAGAGCTTTGCCTTCCGGCTCAGCTCTCTCTTCACCACGACGGTCCGGTACAGCGACCGCATTACTGCAGATGCTGCACCGATCCGTCTGTCGATCTCACGCTCCAACCTTCCCTCACTCGTGAACAAGAACCCGAGATACTTGAACTCCTCCACCTGAGGCAAGACCTCACTCCCAACCCGGAGGGTACAGTCCACCCGTTTCCGACTGAGAACCATGGCCTCGGATTTGGAGGTGCTGAGTCTCATCCCAGAAGCTTCACACTCAGCTGCAAACCGCTCCAGTAAACGCTGAAGGTCACAGCCTGATGAGGCCATAAGGACCACATCGTCTGCAAATAGCAGAGACGAGATCCTAAGGTCACCAAGCTGGACTCCCTCAACACCTTGACTGCGCCTAGAAATTCTGTCCATGAAGATTATGAACAGAATCGGTGACAAAGGGCAGCCTTGGCGGAGGCCAACGTTCACCGGAAACAAGCTCGACTTACTGCGACTTCCTACTATAAAGTGAAGGAGAAAAAGAGTAAACATGGCTTCACAGCTGTACATGAGAAAACACTAATAGCAGGATGACAAGGGTGGTTGCATGTATGGAAAACCTTTCACACCAATCATGCCAGATGTACGAGGCAGAAAAGGGTGGAACAGTCTAACACAAATGTCAGTGTAGAAGAACATCCACACTCCCTCACCACTTGGAAAGAATACACTCCATGCTGACTGTTGAAACACGACCACCAAGTGGAAAACACTGCTGGCATTATCTACTGGGTTGGTGTGGTGGTGGGGAGGTGTTGGGGCGGGGGTGGTCAGTTTCTTTTGCTTTATTTTCCATTAAACAAATGTATATCCTGCAGTATGATGTTTTGTTGTGGCCAATTCCTGGCTTACAGATTAGCAATTAGCTCCAAAACCAGCTTTATTATGGATAGTGGATGCAGGCGCTGCAGTAAGGTAAAGGTGACTGTCAGTAAGTTGTCCAAAACATTGCAGAACGTTGATATATTAGGTTTCCACTGGACTTGCCAATCACTTACAATGATTATAAAAGTCAAAGCCATCCATCAAAAACCACACTCGGTGGTAAATGTCAGAAATAAACTGCAGTTAAGTGATGGACACGTGGGTTTGAGTTCCATAAACAGTCAAAACGTGGTGACACCGGATTAATCTTTCCTTGGATATTATCTATAAAAACAGCTTGCACAGCTCCGATCACCAGAACTGCTTGAAACATGGATGGTTTTCCTTTCCGAGACCTCCGTCGGAGGTCAACCATCAGATAACCGCACAAGCACACAGGCACTCCATCTTGATCTTGAGGGTGTTCAATTGCCCCGCAAACATTAGGGATGACAGCAGGGGGCTTGATACGGCTGAAGTGGGACGTGTGGACAGGCAGCTGATCACAACAGACAGGACGGCATGAGGCCCAGAATGCAAACTGGTGGAGATTGCAAACCCCGGCCTGAGGCCTTCATAGGAAATGGTTCCTGACTAGCGGAGAGAAGGTCAAACAGTGTCGGGGTCAAAGAAAGCAGTGTAGACGGCTGTTTGCATCTACTCGTTCATTGTAAATCTGCAGGAGCTGAGCATGATGGGAAAAAACAAGCCTCATGGGCGAGTATTGCGGGTAGAACATGTGGGAGGTTTCATTCGAGGCGTTTAGAGGTGGTATCTAATGACATGAAAAGGGTTCTCATTGTCCTTGTTTAGGAACGCTTAGCTGTCCTGTTGAAATACATGAAAAGACAGTAAGGGCTTGATTACGGCTGGTGAGGCATTGACTCCCTTGGAGGTACAAAAATGTAATACAGCTTGCTCATTAACGAGATCCCAAGACAAAGAAGAGAAAATTTCCTTTTCGCGAAACATTTTGTTGCTTGCACATGAAATACAGCAAACCCTCACGTCCCTCCGGTTCCAGACCCAAGAGTTGCAGGCGACCTTCTGCAACGTCAGAATCCTTCGTTACGAATGTTTTCAGAGCTAGCGCAGAGCAAGCCTGTGTACAACCTTCAGAACGTTCGGTGACATTATTAGACTCGTCTTACCATACAGAAGCCAAACGTATGCTTTTGTGTGTCACAGTAAATGTGTTCCGCAGTGTGGAGGACAGGAAGTGACATCAAGGGGTCAAAGTTGATTTGTAGTTCGCTGTGGGTTACATCCCCCAAAAGTATTGTTATTATGATGGTGATTATTGTGCCTGTTATGAAAAATTGCAATAAAAGCCTGTCGCTCCGGCAATCAAGCCACAGAACATTTACGGTCACCAACGCGGAATCCCACATTCACAATTTGAATGTGTCTTCTCGATGCCTGGTGTTTGCGTTCCAGTTCATTTAGCCCTTTTTATGCTTGACAATGCTCATTTAGGGGAAAAGAAAACGTAAAACTTCCTCACATATGCTTTTTTTTTACCAACAGACCATATTCAACCATCACAAAACAGATGATTTATTCATTCATATGCAGCAGGAGGACATTTTGCAGGTTGTACTGAATATGAACCAAACTGTGACCTTAAAATCGTGGTAAGAACCAAACACTGGCTATGGCGCACTGTGGAAAAGTACTTTGGGATACTCACCCAACTAAGCTCTCAGGCATGATGGCGATTCAGACTTCATAGTTTTGAATGAATTAGGAAGGCGTTTCAGAATTATGAACTACAAGCATGTGGGGTTTGATTTAGAGGTTTCAATTTATGGTCCAGTTGACCGGGGTCATCAATTATTTTCCCCAAGATTAAGGTCTAAGATTTTCTTTGACATTCAAGATATTCAGGAGTTCCTGCAGATGGGAGGCCTCCTTTGATATCGCCCTCAGCGCAAACGCTGTTCATGACCCTGGGGCTGTAATTGTAGATCAGGGCTCGGACTAATGACTGGGAGATGGGATTCACTTGCATGAAATTCACGATTACTCATGTTCAGAGACTCGCTTCAGCGTAAAAAGGAAAAGTGGTTCCTCAAATCCTAGGAACCTCAATCGGCTTTCCACTGTGATTATAGGTCCATTAGTTCCAAGGCTGACAGACTCAATGTAGGGTTGCCATGTATGTGCCAAAAAACATGTTCCAAAGTGCCAATGCTCAAAAGCAGTCTGTAGAAGTCTAGAAGTACGAACAAGGGCTTGGTGGAATGAGCTGGTTCATCACAAGGTGTCTTTCTCAGCCCCGAAATCCCCGACACTTGGGGATCTGTTCGGAGGGCAGATGGGAGGAACATGTGCGTTTAATCTGCCTGCTTCCAAATGCCCTGTGGCAACCACAGCAAAGAGCAGAAGAACGTAAATGGATGAAATGATATCCACATGATTCAATGAGACAGCTAAAGAGAGGCCGGTCTCTCATGCGCTCCGTCAGGATGCCAAATTAAACACAGCTTGGCGAAAACATTCACGTTACAAAGTTTACACATATCATTTCCCCCGCCGGAGCAGGAGCCTTTTAGCAGCCAGCCTCGGATGTCGGATCCAAAGTCCAAATCCAAGATAGCACGTTTCTGCACAAATTGACACGTCTTTTACTTTGGCGAGTTCTCTTGATTTATGAAGGCTGAGATATGAGCGCATGCAGCAAATGACGGAACTCCAAGCGAGTGCGTTCCAGATGCGGATGAACAAGAAAGGGAGTGAGATAAATTGGCGGGAGGAAGTGTTCATGTAAATGACTAACAAAATTGTTCCTAACAGCCATTTTGCACCCATGCTTGAATAGTTTGGGTGCCATTAAAAGCAAGTGGATGGCATGACAGGAAGCACTCCTGGGCTCACATAATGAGCCCGCCAGCTATTCTTTCGACCTTTCACTGACTGTTGGTTGAAGTGACGTGAACTCCTGCTCAGCGCGACGCCGGCTACACAACAACACGGCAAGGTTCCATGGAAGCACTTAACCTGCCGTGATGCCTTCAAATGTCTACCGGCAGCCCCTGCATCAGATTAGAGGGCTAAAATGTGATTTCCTCCCAAACTGGGAAGCCTGGGGTTTACCGGTTCAGCAGGTTTAGGGAAAGGACACGGAAAAGGAAATGTCTTTTGCCTTCATGCCACCTGAGCAGACGGCAAAAAGTACTTGCAAGTCTGCATATTGAATTTTCCCTTCATTTTCCGCACAGATTAGTTGCTCAGTGAAAGACAGAGGTCAGGTTTATAACAGAATCCAGATGAGGGCTTGTCTGTAAGGGAGTTAAGGCTGTCTCTGCACTTTGCAGAATTGGTATTCTCAAAACGGACCTATTAGGTTTGTATCCAGTGCAACGTTTTTATTCTTGGACTTACATTCAGACCCCCATTTATCTTCATGTATTTTATATTGGCCCCTTATGTAGCCCCTCATTTCCTTACCTCACTGACATTAGGACTGGTACCAAGCTTTGGAAGCCTCCTGGGAGGCAGATGACAGCCATGATACATATTTCTTTGATAGGAGCCCTTGGTAATAAAATATGGTAATATAGTAATAAAAGAGCATATTAACCAAATATAAGCAGTTTTCCCCAAGCGTGAAAGCCAGAAAAAGATGGGCCAGCTAAAGAGTTACACACGCAAACCAAAGGTGGTGACAAACTCAGGAAGTCTGAGCTTTTCTTCCTGTCACTCGTACACAGACAGAGCAAATCTGGGTCAAGCTGGCAAACAGGAGAGGATAATTTAAAGATAAAGTTGATCAATGAAGCGGAATCATCAAACAACTGCCGGACAGCTAAGATGTGTTTATTATTAATACAAGCTGTTTTTTCACCTTTTTATTTCATTCTATTTCATTAAAATCTGAAAATTGACAAATTATATTTGGGGTCTAAAGATGTATACATGCAAAAATCCACAGGTGGCACAGATTTCTTTCTGTCAATCACACAAACATCCATCCATCCATTTTCCATGCCGCTTATCCGCACCAGGGTGGCGGGGGTATGCTGGAGCCTATCCCAGCTGACTTGGAGTGAGAGGCGGGGTGCACCCTGGTCTTGTCAGCAGCCAACCGCAGGGCAGACAAACAAAGAGTCGGCGATTA
>QODF01000723.1:133293-144196 GCA_024372805.1 Oostethus manadensis
CTTGACTCCATCCTCAAACCGAAAAGGCCCCACAAGCTCATCTTTGATGGTACCAGCCCAAACCAGTACTCCACCTCCACCTTGCTGGCGTCTGAGTCGGACTGGAGCTCTCTGCCCTTTACCGATCCCGCCACGAGTCCATCCATCAGGCCCATCAAGACTCACTCTCATTCCACCAGTCCATAAAACCTTAGAAAAATCTGTCTTGGCCCCGTCTTGACGTTTCAGCTTGTGTGTCTTGTTCAGTGGTGGTGGTTTTCCAGCCTCTCTTACCTCGGCCACGTCTCCGAGTTTTGCACACCTTGTGCTTTTGGGCGCTCCGGTGATGGTGCAGCTCTGAAATATGGCACAACTGGTGGCATCTTGGCAGCTGCACGCTTGACTTTTCTCATTTCATGGGCAGTTATTTTGCACCTTGGTTTTTCCACACGCTTCTTGCGACCCTGTTGCCTATTTTGAATGAAAAGCTTGATTGTTAGATGATCACGCTTCAGAAGCTTGGCAATTTTAAGAGTGCTGCATCCCTCTACAAGATATCTCACTATTGTTGACTTTTCGGAGCCTATCAAGTCCTTCTTTTGGCCAGTTTTGCCAAAGGAAAGGAAGATGCCTAAAAATAAAAAAAACAAAAAAAAGGAAATGATGTCATTAGACCACACCCCTTCCCATTACAGAGACCCACATCACCTAATAAGCCTAACTGGTAGTAGGCTTTCCAGCCTATAAGCTTGGAGTAAGACAACATGCATAAAGAGGATGATGTGGTCCAAATACTCAATTGCCTAATAATTCTGCACTCCCTGTATTGCACAACACAGTGGCAACAGTACCGATGTTAGCAACAAGGCACAAAGTGCCGAGCAGCATTAATACTGCTAAGGAATTTATTGCACACAATATTCATTCATTCATTCATTCATTCATTTTCTATATCGCTTATCCTCATGGAGGAGCCTATCCCAGCTGACTTTGGGCAGGAGGCGGGGTACACCCTGGACTGGTCGCCAGTCAATCGCAGGGCACAGCAAACAATATGACAAGTCTAATACAACAGCTGAGTAGCATAAATTGCATTTTATTGCACATGCAGAAGTAAATAATGCTGCTGGATGCTGAGCATTCATGATACTTAATGCAGCTACTACCATCTTGTAGCATTTATTTAAAAAAATACATCAAATACATTAACAATACCAACAACTAAGATTTTTGAGCTAAGAAACTCAGCAGTTAATGGAATAGATGTGCTAATTGGAGCTTTTATGTTAATAAAATGAAGGGTTTCATTAGTTGTTACTTAGAGTATGTGCACCTTGTGGCTGTGCAGATGCAGCAAGTGTTTGAGGCGGTGTTACTGGGAGTTTGCATAGTGTTGGACTACATTACTGCAAAAGATTGACTGGAAAGCTTTGATGCTCTGACATGAAGTTGGCCGGGTCCCTGTCAACAAGAAAAACACACCAGATCCATCTTGATTTGTTTGCCAAAGCGCCAGTCGCACAGACCTGCTGCCAGAGGTTTCATCACACTAATGTCCCATACGGACAGTGTTGTGTTACTTTTTGCATGACCACCAAGCTTATCTGCACATCAGACAGAGAGGAGAAAGAAGGGGAAAAGTCACCACATGAGATTATATTTTTCTTTGTCGAGAGAAATTAAGACTATCTAGCTACCTGTTTGTCTGCCTAAGATTATTCTGGATTGGTTTAGAACGGGGCAAAATGGCACTTGACCTACAGATCAAGGTGTACAGTATTTCACACTCTGCCAAGTGTCCCGGGCGGATTAGGTGCTTTTGGGGTTTTGTGTCACTTGAACAGACGCAAATGTCGAGGCTACTCCGGTTAACAAAATGTAAAGCTTTTCATGCTCATTGACCGTTTTGTGTGCAAAAGTCCTAACAAGTTACAAGTTACCAGTAGGCGCACTATATTCTCAGAAAACAAACAAGACCCAGCATTCATGATATGCACGCTCTTGAGGCTGTGCAACTAGGTAATTAGTTGAAAGATGTTTAAAAAAACATCTGTAAGTCATTCAATCAGTGATCAATTTAGTGAACAAAAGGTGTGAATCAGGTGGCCCCTATTGAAGCTATGAAACCAGCACTGTTGAACATCATTTCTCTTTGAAAGCCTGAGGAAAATCGGTCGTTCAAGATATTGTTCAGAAGAACAGCGTACTTTGAATATAAAGCTGATTGGAGAGGGGAAAATTTATGAAGATGTGCAAACAATTTTGGCTCTTCAGCTCAAATGATCTCCAATGCCTTAAAATAGAGAGCAAAACCAGAGACATGAGGTAGTAAACGGAAGACAACTATCAACATGGATCGACGAATAACCAGAATGCTCAATACTCCAGGATGATCAAAGACAGTCTGGAGTTACCTCAAAGTACTGTGACAGAAAACGTCTGTGTGAAGCTAATCTATTTTCAGGAATCCCCCTCAAAGTCCCTCTGTTAAAAAAAAGGCATGTGCAGAAGAGGCCCAATCCCCGGACCTTAATCCAATCAAGAACATGTGGGGTGACATCAAAAATGCTGTTTGTGAAGCAAAACCATGAAATGTTAATGAATTGTGGAATGTTGTTAAAGAATCTTGGAGTGGAATAACAGCTGAAAGGTGCCACAAGTTGGAAAGGTGGTCATACAAGCATTGCATAGACAGACAGAAAGATAGATAGACAGACAGATAGATACTTCATCTCCAAGAGAAATACATTTTGGTTATAGGCAGCTCTCCAAAATGTCATGTTAGAACCATAATGACTTCATCCCAGAATAACACAAATACGGGAAATAGAATAGACTAGAAGGATAAATAATAATACGTAACTGTTCACTTCCAATTTGTAGCACAATAATAGATACAAAATAAAAAACATCAAAATAGATAATATTTAATCAATAAATCAATAATATTATTCTTTTATTTTCTATGCCGCTTATCCTCATTAGGGTGGCGGGTATGCTGGAGCCTATCCCAGCTGACCTTGGGCGGGAGGCGGGGTACACCCTGTACCGGTCGCCAGCCAATCGCAGGGCACATATAGACAAACAACCAGTCACACTCTAATGGACAATTTAGAGCGGCCAATGAAGCTAACATGCATGTTTTTGGAATGTGGGAGAAAACGCACACGGAGAACATGCAAACTCCACACAGAGATGCCCAACGGAGATTCAAACCCAAAACCTACTGACTGTAAGGCCAACATGCTACCCATTGAGCCACCGTGCAGCCTTAAATAATATCAATACATAATAATATAAAACATAACTAAGTAAAAAGTCCAGTCTGGTGTGTGTGTGTTTATCTCTCTCCCACACTGTTGCCTTGAAAAGCAGCGTGACGTGGGGGAGGAATGAGCTTCTCAGTCTGTCAGTGGAGCAGGACAGTGATAGTAATCTTCCACTGAAACTGCTCTTCTGTTGGGAGATGATTCTGTGCATTGGATGATGCTGGTTGTCCATGATGGCCTGGAGCCTCCTGACTGTACTTTGATCTGCCACAGATGTCGGGCTGTCCAGCTCAGTGCCAATGCCTGCCTTCCTCACCTGTTTCTCCAGCCGTGTGGCCTCCTTCTTCTTCAAGCTGCTCCCCCAGCACAGGCATACAGCCTGCATACAGGCGGGCACTAGCTACCACAGTCTGGTAGAAGATCTGTAGCAGCTTCTTGCATACGTTGAAGGACGCCAGCCTTCTGAGGAAGTTCAAACGGCTCTGTCTGCGCAGAGCATCCATGTTGGCAGTCTAGTCCACTTTATCATCCAGATGCACTCCCTGGTATTTATAGGTGTGAACCACCTTCACATGGTCCCTTTAATGACAACAGATTCTGGATGTGTCCTGTTTCTCCTAAAGTTCACCACCATTTCCCTGGTCTTGGTGGCGTTGAGGTGCAGGTGCCTTGGGTTGCACCAATTCACAAAGTCCCAGACCAGTTTTCTGTACTCATCCTCCTGTCCATTCTTGATACATCCCACTATGGCCGTGTCGTCCGCGTACTTCTAAAAACTGATTTAGCTATTTTCCCTTCTTACATCCACCTCATTGTGGGCACGTCCATTTGTGCTGCAGTCCGTGATGGTCTTCATGCCCTGCCAGACCTCCTTCATGTTATTGCTGTGCATCTTCTGTTCAATTTTCTTTCTGTACTGCTCCTTTGCAGCCTTTAGCTGGACTCTCAGTTGCTTCCAAACCGGCTTCAGTGCTTCTTTGTCACCGTCTTTGAAGCTTTTTTTCTTTAGATTCAGAAGTAAAGCAGCGCACAGCCCATACTGGCATCCATGCAGAACTTGATGTAGTCTGTGGCACAGGTGACCATTTCATCCATATTGTAACTGTGGGGGCCCTGCAGTGCATCCCAGTCAGTGGCCCCAAAGTAGTCTAAGTGGTCTACTAGAAGTGGTCCTCGGGGGACCACTTCCTGAAAGACGGTGTAGTTTTTGGTCATTTCCTCCCTTTTGGTGTATAGTGAGGTTTTAGCAGGATCAGGTTATGGTCTGC
Source organism: Oostethus manadensis (assembly GCA_024372805.1). Classification (NCBI taxonomy): domain Eukaryota; kingdom Metazoa; phylum Chordata; class Actinopteri; order Syngnathiformes; family Syngnathidae; genus Oostethus; species Oostethus manadensis. The sequence goes on from QODF01000723.1 coordinate 137,810, forward strand.
CTTCCCCAATGCAGGCAGGGGTGTGGCACTGTAGCCTATGCTTCATTGATGTTTGCATACATCAGGTCTATGGTCCTGTTGGCCCTGGCGTAACAGTCCACATAGTGGTAGAAGGCAGCCAGTGTTTTATCAAGTGATTGAAGTCCCCAGAAATCAAGACAGGAGCCTTGATGTGTTTGCAGTTTATCTGTCGTGCAGTGGATGACGTCACACGCTGCATCTGCATCACCCGGCAGAGGTATGTAAACAACAATCAAAATGGCGTGACTGAACTCCCTGGGCATGTAGTAGGGACATAGGCTGACAGCCAGGAGTTCAACGTTCCGACTGCAGATGGACATTGGGATGTTCACATGTCCCATTTTTTGCTAGCCGCTTGGCTTTGATCTTAGCAACGGCTCTGCATCCTCGGTAAGGCTTCTTTATCTCAATAGGCAAACTGGGAACCACACCCATGCGCTACCTTACTCTAATGGCACGTAAAAATGTACTTAAATGCACAAGTCTTGACTTGGTGGAGTTCATTCCCATAGGATAGAACAAATTATTTAAAAGAGGATAAAAGGAAGAGAATAAACAGAGCTGCTTGAAAGGCAGCCACTCACAGCGGCGCCATTTGGAAAAAACAAAACAAATATTAGTTTTGTGATCCACGGGATTGCCAAATCATAGAAACAAAAATGTTTGTACAAAATAGTTTTGTGTTTGTAAAGTCAGTGGCAGACACTGCTATTTTTTTAACACACCCCTTTCAACTAATTGCCCAACTTCCCACCCTTAAGAGCGTGCATATCATGAATGCTGGGTCTTGTTTGTTTTCTGAGAATATACCGCACCTCCTGGTAACATGTTAGCCATGTAGCAATAAAAATAATAAGTAAATAATCAACCACAATGAAGTGTGTTAAAAAATGCAAGTCAATCCAATTTGTAGGGTCAAACTTGGTTTAATAACAGCATTTTTCCAAACGGTAGAGCAAAAAGAACAGTAGGTGTGTATGTTATGACACATTTTCTATGTTTTTGCTGTAATTTCAATGTGAACATTACAATACGTCTTCAGCATATCTAACCTTCCATTCTCTATACTGCTCGTCCTCACAGGGGTCGCAGGTATGCTGGAGTTTTTCCTGCTGTCTTTGGGCAAGAGGCAGGGTGCACCCCGAATTGTTGGCCCGCCAGTTGCAGGGCACATAAACACACACAACCATTCGCACTCACATACACACCAGTGGGCAATTTAGACTCGCATGCATATTATTGGAATGTGAGAGGAGACTAGGACTAGGACTAGTCTAGACTAGACTAGACTAGGACTCAAGTTTTCAAGAAGGGTGACTGTAAGGGGATCACACTCCTTAGCCTCCCTGGGAAGTCTATTCTAGAGCGCTGGCGAGAACAGTACACCCGTTAGACAAACCTGGTTTTATGTCAGAGTCGCTGCTCTGCAGGACACACACCAGGAAGGCAGGAGTCACAAGACACAAACCTAGAGTCAGATATTCTGTTTGGAAAAGGAGAAGAGGCCTTCGCTATCCGCTCCAGCCCGTTCTGAAGAGCCTCTTCTCCTTCCTGCCTTTTTATTACTTCCTACATGGAGCCACACAAATACATTCCAATCCCCGTATGAGGAGTTCTTTATCAGTTGGTGTCTGGCTGTGGTCAGTGTGGTTAGAAATGTGGGTTCGTTAATGATTTTACGATACCCCACCAGTATGCACTAATGTAGCTAATACATTTCTAACATAAGATAAAAGTATACATGTGTTTTTATGAGATAACGTACTTTTTCCATCATTTTAGTTCTGGTCGCAGAACACTGGACCAGCTCTACACCCTTGCGAGTGCACTAGAGGGAGATTGGGAGGTTGCCCAACCGTTCTGCATGCGCTTTGTGAAGCCAGGACGAGGCCCTGGGGAAGCGCTATGACATGCTGGCGGGATTCTGTCTCACAGGTGACCTGGGAATGCCTTGGTGCCCTCTTGGTGGAACTGGAAGAGTTGGCAGAAGTCTGAACCTCTCTCTTTTGACTGCTGCCCCCTGACCCGGACCCGGATAAGAGGAAGAAAATAAATAAGTAATAAATAAATAAATAAGGAAATATAAATACACAGTATATGTTAGCTGGGTTTGCACCAGTGAGTAAAGAGAAAATTCCAGGATCTATGTGTCTTTCTATCTATGTGTCTGACTTTCCCTCAACATGAGGTTGGCTTTGGTTTATATACTGCATTATGCTTGGACATTCCATGTCCCAAGAACCAGATTTGGCCGCCGAAGACCGTGTCCCTCGTAGTGTCCTGTGGGGGGTGCTCCGGGAGTACGGGATTGGTGGCCCGCTACTACGTGCCATTCGGTTCTTGTACAATCGAAGCAGGAGCCTGGTTGACATTGCCAGCAGTAAGTCGAGCTTGTTTACGGTGAACGTTGGCCTCCGCCAAGGCTGCCCTTTGTCACCGATTCTGTACATTACTTTCAGGTACAGAATTTCTAGGTGCAGTCAAGGTGTTGAGGGCTTTCAGTTTGGTGGACGCAGGATTCGGTCTCTGCTTTTTGCAGATGATGTGGTCCTGTTCCACATGGACCACATGGATCGGTTTACAGCTGGGTGTGAAGCGGCTTGGATGAGAATCAGCACCTCCAAATCCGAGGCCATGGTTCTCGCCCGGAAAAGGGTGGAGTGCCATCTCCGGGTCGGGGATGAGGTCCTGCCTCAAGTGGAGGAGTTTAAGTACCTCGAGGTCTTGTTCACGAGTGATGGAAGGATGGAACGAGAGATGGACAGGCGGATTGGTGCGGCTTCTGCAGTGATGCGTACTCTGCACCGGTCTGTCGTGGTGAAGAGAGAACTGAGCCGAAAGGCAAAGCTCTCAATTTACCGGTCAATCTACGTTCCTACCCTCACCTATGGTCATGAGCTTCGGGTACAAGCGGCCGAAATGAGTTTTCTCCGCAGGGTGGCTGGGCTCTCCCTTAGAGATAGGGTGAGAAGCACTGTCATCCGGGAGAGACTCGGAGTAGAACCGCTGCTCCTCCGCTTTGAGAGGAGCCAGATGAGGTGGCTCGGACATCTGGTTAGGATGCCTCTCAAACGCCTCTCTGGGGAGGTGTTCAGGGCACGTCCAACCGGTAGGAGGCCTCGGGGAAGACCCAGGACACGCTGGAGAGACTATGTCTCTCAGCTGGCCTGGGAACGCCTCGGCATCCGCCGGGAAGAGCTGGAAGAAGTGGCCGGGGAGAGGGACCTCTGGACTTCCCTGCGTAGGTTGCTGCCCCCGCGACCCGACCTCGGATAAGCGGAAGAAATTGGATGGATTCTACGAAAATAGGCTATTCATCGGTTGATCGACAGATCACAGCTAAAAGAAAACCCTGACCCCCGTAAATAAAAAAGAAGAAATATTGACCTACATTTACCGTATTTTCACGACCATAATGCACACCTAAAAGTCTTAAATTTTTTCCTAAATGCCGTATGCGTGCAAAATATGTAAATGTTGTTGTGTGACTTTGATGAGCGCTGCGCTTGACTGACTGGGAGCATTTCCTGTCAACACACTTATATAGAGGAAAGGTGGACGTGACTGAGGACAGCATGCGAACGTTAAAGGGGGAAGGGGGAAGAAGTGAAGAAGGCACGCCGTAGGTACGTAGTGCCGGTATGTGCATTGTGCAAAACAACATCGGTTTGGCTAAGGACCCCCAAAAATGGCACCTACAGAGAGACATCAAATTGTATCAATTTATTCCCAACAGTCTGTTAAGTTCATTTTGCAGCTTGTCTCTGGATGAATTGCTTTTTATACATGTATGTATATGTTACATTATTTTGTCCAATTTCAGCTTCTACGTGATACAATACAGTACGTTCATCCACCCTCTCCTGCTTATCTGAGGTTGGGTTGTGGGGGCAAAGCCTAAGCAGGAAAGCCCAGACTTCCCTCTCCCTGGCTACTTGATCCAGCTCCTCCCGGTGGATCCCGAAGCTTTTCCAAGGTCAGTTGAGAGGCATACTCTCTCTAACAGGTCCTGGGTGTTCCCCAAGGCCTCCTACTTGTTGGGCTTGCCCTGAACACCTCCCCAGGGAGGGGTCTGGAAGGCATTCTGGCCAGATGCTGAAGCCACCTCATCTGGCTCATCTTAGTGTGGAGGAGCAGCAGTTCTATTCCAAGTTTCTTCCGGATGACTCCCGGTGTTTTTCACTAGATCTCTAAGAGAGACCCCAGCCACCCAACAGAGAAAACCATGTCGGCCACTTCTTGGCCACCCACAAACTTGTCTTTTCGGTCACTATCCAAAAATTATGACCATAGGTGAGGGTGCGAACGTAGATCAACCGGTACATTGAGAGCCTTGCCTTTTAGCTTACCACAACAGGACGAGGCACAGTTCGTATCACTGCAGATGCCACACCAATCCACCTGTTGATCAAGACCTTGAGGTGCTTACACTCCTCCACTTGGGGACACTCCAACTTTTTCAGGGTGAGAAACATTGACTGGAACTTGAAGGTGCTGATTCTCATACTGGACGCTTCTCAGGTTCCAGTGAGTTGAAGATCACGGCCCGCTGTAGCCAGCAGGACCACATCATCTGCAAAAAGCGGAGACCCGGCCACCAAATTGGATGCCCTCAACAACCTGGCTATGCCTAGACATTGTGTCTATAAAAGTAATGAACAGAATCGGTGACAAAAGGCAGCCCTGGAGGAATCCAACCCTCACTGAAAACGAGCCTGACATACTTCCAGCAATGTGGACAAAGCTCTGACATCGGTCATACAGGAAGCAAACTGCTTGAATTAGGCGGTCCTAAAGGACCCCATACTCCTGGAGTACTCCTCATATTCCTCAAGGAAAATGGTCCAGCACCACATCTCTAAGTTCACAAAACACCAAGTGGAACTCCCACGCACCCTGGCGGACCCTGCAGAGAGAGTCGAGTTGGTCCACAGTTCCACGGCCAGGACAAAAACCACACTGCTCCTCCTGAATCTAAGATTCAACTATGCTGCAGATCTTCCTCTCCAGAACCCTTGAATAGACATTACCAAGAAGGCAGAGGAGTGTGATGTCACAATAGTTGAAATACACCCTCCAGTCCCCCATCTTAAAAAGTAGACTGCCAATCCAGAGGCACCGCCCCACGACACGACACACAACATCCAGGTCCATGAGGAACTCAATGCGGATTTCTTTCATTGTCACTGGAGTCCCATTGGCCAAAACGGCCTGAAGGACTCTTCCTTCACTTGACGGCATTCTTCACTGCTGATGTACACCAACAGGTTCAGGGATTACTTCCACGACAGGCACTGATCACCTTACAGCCGCAGCAACAATCAGGCGGCTCAACAATGTAGGCACAGAACATGGCCCACTCAACATCCGCTGCCTCCTTCAGATCATGGTCAACGTTCCCAGCAGACCCCACATTTGGGTCTGACTGACGTCCTCCCTTACCATCAAAGCCAACTCACCACCCGGGGGTGTTTGGTTGATAGCACCATCCCTCTCTTCACCTAAGTGTCCAAAACATATGGGCGCAAATCCGATGACACAACCACAAAGTCCATCATCGAGCTGCTGCCCAGAGTGTCCTGGTGCCCCGGGCACATGTGGACACCCTTATGCTTGACCATGGTGTTTATTATGGACAATCTGTGACGAGACGTACTGTTCAAGAACCCACTATGATAGTAGATTCGGAACGGAATTTTTTGGGTACGGAATCTTCTCAATGTTTCCTATGTTCCCACCCGCTAAAGATTAGGTGAGGGGCTTTAAGTTTAACTAGCCTGCATTGTGGTCATGCATCTGCTCACCTGCCTGCCAGGTGATGAACTAATTTGCTAATAAGTTGCTGTTGCAACTGTCTTCATTTGTCTTTAATGTCATAAAAAATGTGCATTTTATGTCACACGTGCCAACATAAACTACTTAGAATGAAGTTCAAAACTGTCAGCTGAGTAAAATATGATCATCACATCCTATCTTGGTCATCCTGTACGCTTGTTTTGCAAAACAGTGAAGTTGCAGTAATTTTTTAAAAAGCTGTTTAACAAAGCTGGGTGAGGGTGAGGAGCTCAGCCATCCGGGAGGAGCTCAGAGTACTCCTTCCTTCACATGGAGAGGAGCCAGTTGAGGTGGCTCGGGCATCTAGTCCGGATGCCTCACGGGTGCCTCCCCGGTGAGGTGTTTCGGGCATGCCCGGTCGGGAGAAGGCCCCGGGAAGACCTAGGACACGCTGGAGGGACTATGTCTCACAGCTGGCCTGGGAACGCCTTGGTGTCCTCCCGATGGAGCTGGAAGAGGTCGCTGGGGACCGGGAAGTCCGGACTTCCCTACTGAAGCTGCTGCCCCCGCGACCCGGACCCGGATAAGCGG
>QODF01000723.1:152335-191102 GCA_024372805.1 Oostethus manadensis
CGGGTATGCTGGAGCCTACCGGGAGGCGGGGTACACCCTGGACCGGTCGCCAGCCAATGGCAGGGCACATATAGACAAACATTCACACTCTAATGGACAATTTCGAGCGGCCAATGAAGCTAACATGCATGTTTTTGGAATGTGGGAGGAAAGCGGAGTACCCGGAGAAAACCCACACACGCACGGGGAGAGCATGCAAACTCCGCACAGAGATGCCCAACGGAGATTCGAACCCTGAACCTCCTGACTGTGAGGCTGACGTGCTACCCACTCATCCACCGTGCGGCCCAAATTTATGTGATCAAATGTATTTCTCGCTGACGTTTAACAGTAAAACATTACAGAAATTATCGCATTAAAGATAATGTTAAAAAAATATCTAATTTTGAATGAATTTTTTTTCCACCACAATGCGGGTGGCCAGAGCCTATCCGACCGATATGATCCGATATTTTCCGTTGGATAACGCAGTAGTATACCCAATTCATTGAGATGTGAAGAACTAAACCTCACTCCTTTAATCAAATACTCAACCAGCTAATTCTGCAGTCAAGCCTTTTGACAGAGAAGAGAGTGAAATAAATAAAGATATACAAAGTGCAGGGCAAAACCCTGCAGCACCAAAGTCGCATTAATGGTAAGAAGTATTTTATTGTTTAGATAACTTCAGCATAACAATGTTATCAAAAATATTGCACGACCCAATATATTGTCAAATTGTCGGTCTTGCTTGTATTCAATGTTCAAAATATGATATGGCTCTCACGAAAACACGTGTTAAAATATGTGGGTTTCCTGGCCTCAGCCAAAACATTTGGTGCACAACCCACGGGGGTGCTAAAATGATACTGATATTGTTTCATGTAAGTCCTTTAAAGGCATGCATACAGAGATTTTATTAGGACCACCCTCAGATGTGTCAGTGTTTCTAAAGTATTATGTCTTGAATATAAATTGATGCTTGCCACAAAGACATTAACATAATAATAAATATTGGGTCCTATTTGGCCAAATGCAACTGGTGACAGGGAGATGTTGGGTGTAACCCAAGAGTGTAACCGAAGTGAAGCTGTGCCCATTTTGGTGACCAGAAATTCCGCCAAACGCAACGTAATACCTCTTTGTTTAAATAATACTATTACTTCATCCCCTATGCACTTGTAAGGTGAATCATTAGGTTCGGTCCAATTCAATGGATGTCTGAGCACTGAATGACTGATGGAGGGATTTTCCAAAAACCTCAAATCATTAATAACAGGTTCGTGTTTGAATCACATCTGCAAGTAATCGGTTGGTGTGGGAGACACGCGGGACACATTGTTTGTTACGGAATGGATCTCCACTTTCCTGCCCCTGTGGCACATTGGGATACCCATTTACTGAGATTTATCATGAAATCTGTGAGCAGCAACACCATGCTAATGGCTGCATGAAAAACGCCTTGACATTAGTAAAGAGAGCACTAGTGGGGTGAACATGCAGGGATGGAGCAACGCAACGTATGAGGAAATATTTACAGAAGGTAAGCCAACATCCCCGTGCTACCACTTGGAACGACGGCTGCCACGTGTCCCCTGCTGCAGCTTTCCTAACTCAATTTTGCAACTACATTGTCTTCTCAAGAGGTCGTTGTCAGTGTTGCCACACACAAAGAGCTGCGTTGTAATAAGTCACTCAAGAATGAGTGAAAAGGGTGTGGGGGGCCGGGGGGGGTATAACCCACAAGTATGGTACAAATGACAAAAACGTAAAAGAACAAAAGAACAATAACTAGTCACATGCTTAACAAGCATCACACCGATCAAATTCTACATATCTGAAAAGAAGAGCTTATTTCATCGAACCACTTCTCCATGTCCCAGTAGTTCACTTGCCTTGTTTTTTCCATCAAGATTCATGCGTTACGTACAAAAAAGGACAAATCTTTCAATTAATAATAAAAGACTTCCCTGACAAAAAGAACAAACATTTGACAAAAGCGCCGTCATCAACTATGGTCAAAATTAGTGATTAATGAATTATTATTATTATTTTGTCTGATATTTTTTTTTATTATTTGACAATTTACCTTTTCTGAACTCCTATTTCAACTACATTGTCAGACTGAGCAAAATAATCCTGCCTGACTATATCACTTTTATAAAATATATGTTTACATTCTTTAATAAATGATCTTTGTTTCATGTCCGACTATGGACTACTATTCATCAAAAGTTACATGTGGTATTCTGGTCACACACTTTTGTTTGCTTTTGGTCAAATGGGAAAATACTTCTTTGAATGTTCTGAACTCCTGTTTCTACTCCAGTGTTGTATTGAGTAGAATAAGCCTGTGTCATATTGATTGGATCCTGTTCTTGAGTCTGCAAATGAGTTGTGCCTGTATCAGCACCACTGTTGGTTGAAGCCAAGTACTGCATTCCATTTTGCCTTATTTTGATAGGGTGAGAAGCACTGTCATCCGGGAGAGACTTGGAGAAGAACCGCTGCTCCTCCGCATTGGGAGGAGCCAGATGAGGTGGCTCGGGCATCTACTTACGATGGCTCCTGTGCGCCTCCCTGGGGAGGCGTTCAGGGCACATCCGACCGGTAAAAGGCCACGGGGAAGACCCAGGACCCGTTGGCGAGACTATGTCTCTGTGTCCTAGAAACGCCTCAGGATCCGCCAGGAGGAGCTGGACGAAGTAGGAGGGGAGAGTAAAGTCTGGGCTTCCCTACTTAGGTTGCTGCCCCAGCGACCCGACTTCGGATAAGGGAAAGAAAATGGATGGATCCATTTGGATGGATGGACTCTATTAACCAATTCCACACAACAAACGTATCAAAAAAAGTATCAATTAATCCATTTTTGTAACAATGCCTGGATAAGAGATAGGGCGAGGAGCTCGGCCATCCGGGAGGAGCTTAGAGTAGAGCCGATGCTCTTTCACATCGAGAGGAGCCAGTTGAGGTGGCTTGGGCATCTAGTCCGGATGCCTCCCGGGGCGCCTCCCTGGTGAGGTGTTCCAGGCATGCCCAGTCGGGAGAAGGCCCCCGGGAAGACCTAGGACGCGCTGGAGGGACTATGTCTCACAGCTGGCCTGGGAACGCCTTGGTGTCCTCCCGGTGGAGCTGGAAGAGGTCGCCAGGGACTGGGAAGTCTGGACTTTCCTACTGAAACTGCTGCCCCAGCGACCCGGACCCGGATAAGCGGAGGAAAATGGAATGGAATGGAATGTCTGGTTAAAAAAAAACATTCCTTGAATTGCACTTTTACCTACTGTACATCTGCATGTGCAAGACCCCCCACGGAGTTTGTGAATGTAATCAAACTAACTAACAAACATACGGTGAGGAAATGCAACATCCTTGGTGGTGCCAACAACAAACTGCGAGGGAAATGTTTGGAAAATCTGACTTTTTATGTGTGCGTTGACAAACGAGTAGAGAAAACAAGGTGAACTTTGTCAGTGGCCCACATTTCACCTGGTAGCAGAACCTCAATATAAAAGAAGCCTCTGGCGGAGGATGAACAGGCTTTAGTGGTCACGCGGGTCACAAAAGGCAAAAGCCAGAAACACAAACAGTCCAAAAATCACCAAAGGGATGTGATGAGCAACCTTGGTTTCACTCAAAGCCCTAACAGGAGGGCAAGACGTTCTTACAACGCCGCTTTGTGCATTGTTGGGATAACCTTCACAGTGGACTTGTCACGACCACGGTCTTCATGGCATTCATGAAAAAAACACAAACCAAATACTCAACAAGGTTTGACCAGGAAACACTTGTATGGGTCGTTCCTTAGACAAGGAGTCGCACTCCCGCATTCGCGATGCATCGTGTTGTAAAAGCTCACGATGAAGCTTCTGATACGCCTGTCTGTCCTTTAGAGCCTTTTAGCTCTAAAAGAATCGGTTCTGCTCCGCTCAGCCATACGGTGGCTGGGATGGGACCCAGTTTAAATCCAGTTTAGACTGAATGAGCCGTGGTAACAGAGCGTTCTATATTTCAATGAGTGTTTCTGTGTTGTATATTGACTCGGATGTATTATACATAAATATATATATATATATATATATATATAGTCAGGTATATTGAAGGCTGGAGCCAAATGGAGCATCAATGCACGGCGGTGTGAAGTAGCAGTGGCGAGGAAAGGTGTGGGGCCTCATTCCCTCCCTCTACAGCCCACCATACTAATGTGGTTAAAAGGCACGCATATGCAGCATTTACACGGCAGGTTTGATTTAGCCCGTATATGCAATTTAATTGGATTTTTTTAGCTACTTTCAAATTATACGTATTTTAAAAAATTCCACCGCCGTACCATTTACACAGTGTGGTGCACTGATCCAGACCTCAGTCATGATTTCTAACTTTTTCGAGTCATTCGGGTTTTTTTCTATTGTACAAGCTGGAAGTTATCAATAATAATTGGAGGGAGCAACAAAAATGTTGCATGCACATGCTAATGCATGAGAGATTATATCGTAGGCTTTGACTTTGTTTAGTATTTTTAGTCCTTGGGGTTATTTCCACCATGCAAAGTGGTGGTTATCATTCACAACTGGCCACAGCTTGGTGCTTATGCATGTGCTCATACATGAGCAATCCTATCGGGTCCAAAGCCACCTCTATACTCATCCTAGTCAAACAACGCGGACTTTAGGTGTCAAGCATGGCCAAACACTGAATGGGGTGCAAAGTTGTTCTCCACTGGTTTGGTTGGGGGACCCACAATCAGCGCTCAATGACAGACAGTGACACAAATTGCAGGGTTTTCCTCCCAACTGAAACTTCTCAAATATCTTACATTCAAATGGACTGGTTTCCACAGTAGCTCTTTATGGCATGCTGCTCACCAGCAGAGTCGGACGGAAGAGCAAGAGAACAGCGCAGACAAGAATGCAAGCTGCATCGGACATCGGCATCGGCAAAAAAGCCAATATCTCTAGTACCGCGTGTGTGTGTACATACATACCTATATAATATTGAAGAATACCGTTGATGTTTTTGCCAATATTCCATATGCCAGTATCGTCAAAGTCATTTTCCAATTCCAATATCAACCGATAGCGATATCAGGCCAATGATATTGAACGCCCTTAATATATACAGTATTTTTTATTTGGTAATTTTTTATACATAGACCCACAACCTACTAAAAACAACTCTTCTGCAAATCACATTTGGGTCCCGATCTATCAGGTGAGAATCCCTGCATGATATCCCACCTTTGGGCAGCTTGGCTACCATTTGCTTGTGGATGTTTGAACGAAATGTAGACAGATTGACGAGCATTGCCGGGCACGTTTCAGTCCATATGCTGATTCACATTTTGTTGTGAGTAGGGATGTCCCGATCCACATTTTTTGCCTTCTGATCTGCTCCAATTACTAATCTAGTCTGGTACCAATCCTTCTTTTAAAAATACTAAATGAATTGAATATGATTATTAAAATTGATTTTCAAAACGTTGAAAATAACGCAACCAAAATATTGCTGATTTTTTTATGCCCAACAATATTGTTCTGCTTTTGTCTCTGTGAGTCAGGTCCCCATTGAAAACAAAAGTCCCCCCAATAAAAGATCACATTGGCATGCAAATTCCTAAATGACCAAATTAGCGGCGGGTATATTGTGTTGTTCCAGGCTGCCCTTTAGTGTGTGGGCTTCAGAGGGCAGTGGTGTTGGGCATGCTGGGTTCAGCGAGCTTTTGGAGTCAGGTGTGTGGAATAAAAACTAGCAAGTGGCGCGTGGAAGGGTTCAGTGCTAAAAAAGGTGAGTGCTCCGTGTTGACATGCAAATAATTGGCCAACTGAATTCCAGACATCCTGACGTCGAATTATTCAACCGTCATTAAAATACTTTTAGGGGAGGACTAATCATTTGACATGGTTCTAGATCAATTTGGGGTGTGATTTATGACGTTTTTGACAAACGCTCTTCAGTGCAATATTAATTTATTGACGGTCCCTAGCAACTACCAGTTGCTGGGGCAAGCACCTGGCACCACGACGGAGGAGTCCGCCGCCACAGTGACGGAAATCTACTGCTGCAGATATGGAGCCGACTATCCAGCGTACCTTCATTGCGTACTTATTGTCCATACAACCACCGTACGCTCACTTTCTGCACTACATGTGGATTAGCTATTTTTAGCCATAAATGAATCGTTGCATTCGGCATATTTCGGCTGTTACTGATAAGTTTGAAACGTTTACAATTTTAACATGTTCTTTTATAATTTTATACATATTAATTTTTCAAAATGCAACAGTTAATTTGATTATTATGTTTACATTGAAAAAAGCCCCAGAAATATCAGCTAAATTAGTCGCTTTTATTTAGTTAAAAATATACTTTGTTTCTGAAAGGTAACCGAACTGAGCACTTCCACAAACCGAACCAAACCGAAATGACATTTTAGTGTTCCACCCCTAAACACGACTGCGTTGCGTAACATCGAGGGTGCAAATTCCAGACAGAGGCTGGAGAAAGACCTGGTCCAAACTCTGCACACGGAACACGTGCAGATGATCTTCCCAGCAGGCACTGATATCAGCGTTAGCAACTAAGCCCCCGAGTGCCCAAACAGAAAAGTCCTCCATTGTTTGCAACCACTTACTCTCTTCCTCCATCCCCAGAGACACAAAGAATGGAGGCAAGGAGCTGTCTATTAATACTCTTAAGCGGTATCTTCTTTTCCGTGAACGTCATCACATGTCCCTCCGTAATTAGACACAGGAAACCGTAGACTGGGGATGCCACCTCGTTGCAAAATTGTTCTCTTGCCAATACTAGAAGTAGGATTTGCACAAAACCCAAGGCAATGTAAAAGCAGTAAACACTGGTGACGCGTGGTGAGGTTCATGGAATCTTTTGTAAGACATTTGCTTTAAGCAACTTGTTCTCAATCATATATCTAAAATTATAGTATAATATATCAAATATATATCAAATTTTCTTGCTACAAGTTATGAATTGAGCCAAATGCTCTCGTAAGATTCAAAAAAATTCAACAAAATGTTCTTTTATGAGGTAGACTTAAGTGAAATGATAATATTAGAAATATTATTCTCTAACTGGGGTCTTTTCTGTAGGGAAACTGCCGTTTGAACCAATTTTAGGTCTCCAATTAACCTGGTGTTTCTCTATTACTTTCTGCCATGCACCCACAGGGGGACAGAAATGCCCCCCTGACAATTTAACGACACGGTTGCTATATTTAGCAAGTAGGGGTGCACATTAAACGTGTTTTTCTTGCGTCATGCATTCAGTCAGTAATTAAATACAAGTGGTCAATAAAGCTAAAGCATCCGCTGCGCAGCGATGTCCACTTGAATACCCCTGTGGGTCTAAAAGCTGCATAAATCCCTCCGCAATGCAACTCAACCCCTAACCAGCGACGGAGTCGAGAAGGCAGAGCTCGGACACACTGCCTAGCATTGCCTAGCAGCACCTCACTTTGCTGGGGAAAGATGTATGGTGTCCAAAATGTGGCAACGGGGCCATCTGTGGAATGTGGCTCACTGCAGAAATACGATAAAGAAACCCAGCGAATGTTGAAAAATAGAGGAAAAAAGGGCATACAGTAGAAAAAGCTCAAATGTCTATACGAACAAAAACAAGAAGTGTTTCGGAGATGCTTATAATATCGGAATCAAAATGTGTAAGAGATACAGTATTGGGGTATTCCCTACAATGAAAAAGGCCTTTTATTGGCTTATGGGCTCCTGCAGCGGCTGTTGTCGAGGCATCCGACATTTTTTCCCACGTCGAGGGTCCCAAAATGTGGAGGTGCGATTAACAACAAGACGGGAGTCGAGGTAGAGGGCACCGATCCTTTTGCTCTACATCCTACTCGACAACAAAGACTCACCAGCAACAGCTAGGTGGCTGCAAGGACCTCATGAGCAGCAGCACACTGGAGGAATGCCGACAATATTGAGGGTCACCACACCACATGGTGTTGGCAAAAACGCCAATATCTGGCATCCCAAAAAAAACCACAGATTTGTCTGTAAATATATGCATGTATGATTTTATGATCTCCACGGTAATAGATATAGACTAGTAGATGAAACCAGTAGATGAGCTGGCTTTGTTCAACTTCAGGCTGGAACTATGAATGCTGACACCCCACTCAACTATAAGGAGTGAAAGAAAACATTGCGTTATTGTATATGATCATAACTGTGGTTAATTTGGTCTAAAAAAATGATAATCATTTTGTTCAGCGTCGATTTGTGACAATAGAAATGTCTAAATTTTTCTTACACTTCATGTTAAAATCTCGTCTGGTGACTGGAGAGGATCTGCCTCGCCTGGCTCCACTATTAAAAGATCTATTTGTTATCAGGGATTGCTTTGAAAAACATAAATACAAATATACTATACAAATATTTTCAAAAGTACCTTCAATGAAAGTAGCTAAACAATGACGCTGCTACAATTGGGGCAAAGATAGTCCCAAAAATACCAAATCATGCTTAAAATGTTGAGCCACATTGCAGAACATCCTAATGTCTGCCATTTCTGCACTCGGCTGGATCTAAATTCCTAAAAAGAAGCCAATGCGCTTGATTATCCAAGAAGCTTTTCTGAGATTATGAATATAAAAAGGGGGCATATCGATGCGGAAAACAACGGCAATGATTGTGATCAGGTGAGCACTCTCGCCGAATGCCACAAAGAGGGTGTGCACTGATAGTTACGTAGTGCTGTGCCCGGGCGGAAAAATAAAGCGGAGTATACAATGCACACGTCTAACAGAAAGCCCCAGGGGGGGGGGGGGGAGTGCGGCCAATTCACAATTATGACAGCACGAGTGCTGCAGCTTTGCAAGATCAAACGTTATCATTGCACAGTTGAACATGGAGCGTACTTTATGCAGCGTTGTTGTATCCGTGCGGGCCACAGCAACCCGGGCTGGGCACACTTACCCAGTGTAATTGCTGGTAATCTGGGGTGATTCTTTTTGAACTTTTCACTTCATTTTCTGTAATTCCCGCCTCTCGCTTTCGGGTCACCTAAGCGTTGAGTTAAGTGCTGGGGTGAGAGCGCTTCAAGTGGTGGGGACTTTTGAAAGGTACTGTCCACGCTAAAGGAAAAGCAGATGTGATGATGGTTTTGGGGGCGGAAAGGGGAGCGAGCAGAAGTGTGCTGCACTGAAAGAAGCAGGAGGAGGCCACCTTTTCTGGCGTGGGGAGGGACGGCATGTCATGAGCGTGATGCAAACATCTGTTCCTGAAGTGCAACAAGCTGCCAAAACCGCAAGACAAATACTTCTGGAAATCCAGCATGACGCCTCAAGCATTCCCACTTTGGCTGCATGGATCACACAGTTAATAATATTTAATAATTACAGTGCAATCTGCAAAGTCAAACGTAAGCAGGTGATGCATTATGTAACATTATAATATTAATACGGTGGAACCCCGGGATACGAATGCCTCGGAATACAAAAGATCCGGGATAGGAAAACACCTTTCTGATTTGTTTTGCTTCGGCTTACAAAAAATTGATTGGCTTTACGAGAGTTTGTCAATCTTACCAAAAATGTTCCAGATTTAGGGCCACACGGTGGATGAGTGGTTAGCACATTGGCCACACAGTCAGGAGATCTGGGTTCAAATCTCCGTCGGGCATCTCTGTGTGGAGTTTGCATGTTCTCCCCGTGTGGGTGTGGTTTTTCTCCGGGTACTCCGCTTTCCTCCCACATTCCAAAAACATGCATGTTAGCTTCATTGGCCGCTCTAAATTGTCCATTAGACTGTGAATGTTTGTTTGTCTGCCCTGCGATTGGCTGGCGACCAGTCCAGGGTGTACCCCGCCTCCCGCCCAAAGTCTGCTGGGATAGGCTCCAACATCCCCGCCACCCTAATGAGCATAAGCGGCATAGAAAATGAATGAATTAATTTCCGGATTTACCGTATTTGAAGGCGCATGCTAAAACATACGGTCTCCAAAAAAAGGCAACGGAAGCAAAGGAGTGAGTTTTAAAAATACACTCGCTGTAGAAAATCTTCTTCATCTGACTTGAAGAGCTGGGCAATTTCCCCGTCAAACATGGCGGGTTTCCTGTCATCGTTGTCAGGCGGCTGTTCAGCAATGATGCCGGCTTTCGTGGGACAAGAGCTAAAGCCGATACCTTAACCCGGGCATCCGCAATCCCTTCTCATACGCTGGCGTAACTCTCCCGGCAAAAATACCTACCGGAGGCCTGGCGGAGGTAATGATAATCATATGCTGCGTATGACGTACTGTTCTCTGATTGGTTTAGCGCTGCCAGAGTACGTACAGTACGGTACTGTACTTTCCTGCGTATTAAAGGTAAGAAACTTTAGAATTTTAACTCTATATACATTCTATTTCATGTTTTTTATTACATTACATTTGTATTGCAATACTTGGTATTTATACAGTATTAAATGTTTGTTAAGTGTTTCCATTGCATGAGGGGTCCCCCGGGTCAGGGGAACATATTAGCCAATTTTCCTGTTAAATGTTGTTCGGGTTACAAAAAAATTCGGTTTACAAAAATCCTTTTGGAACGAATTAATTTCGGTTCTGCTGTATAACTACACACACTGACAGACACTTAACAGGAAGGTGTTGCGGAGTGGTGTCTTATTAACTCGCACGCCTTATGTTTTCATGGCATTGCTGTAATTAAAAGGGTAGTACAGGTGTGTGGCCTGCAGCTTCCTAGAGGGCGCCATTATTCAAACATGCTGCTAGCATTAAATCCCGCATCTTCCTGCTTGGATTACGCTGACGTAACACACCTGCAGTTATGATTTATGTTGGTTGTCAGCTAATGATAGCAATTTGACCAAGTTTATCTACTAGTGTTAGCTATCATTGACTTGATCGTGACAGAAACAGGACTACAAAATGTTGATGGCCTTTGTGAGACTGCTTTTGTGGGTGTGGGTATGTGCACGTGTGTGTGTGTGTAAGCACCACAGGCATGTGCATGAATCAGCGACGGAGGTATGATGAGAAATGTAAAAAACCAAAAATGAAGAGAATTAAAGATAAGAATTTGAGCAGAATTTGACATTCCTGATCTAATAGAGGGCAGAGAGTTAAGTTCAAGCTGCCAGCATCTCCTCTCTGCTTAGTGCGCAAGCCCGGCCTACAGTCTGAGTGCACTTAGGAGTGCACCGAGTGTCAATGCGCCTTCCTGCTGCTTTTCTTGTTCCGATTCTGTTCCTGCCTGTAATTTTATGTTGCAGAAAGATCATCTTGAAATAACTGTATTGTTCATATGGTACTGAGCAGCCGGGTGTTTTACTATTTCGTAGAAGGTTTCATTTCTGGTTCTATGGTTATCATCGCACGTACTGTATCTTCCTTGCCCTCACTGTTACATTTCTGTATTGGCGTCACAAAAACAAAGCAACAACAAACTTCATTTAGAGGCCTTAAAGGTTTCTTTGACTTTGGAGGCAGATTTTTTCTAAAATATTCTGTTTGGTTCAACTTTGTAATTTTTTTTTCCTGTCCACCCCAAAGGCCTCACGTGGCCTGGCTCTCTTGCTCTCCTTCTTGTGTTTCATTCAGAGGACACAAGAGTGCCACAGCAACGGAGAAGGTCGGACTGCGTGTCGGCCTTGTCCGGTACAGATGTTGCGTATTAAGGGTCCAAAGCCCTTCCCAGCATCTCCCAACTTCATAACTGGTGTCTGTATTTGTGTCTGTGTTGAAGACCCGGAACTTATTTGTTTGCTTTGTAATGGATGTAAGATTGAAAAACCTGGGGGCACAAGTAAATGAAAAATAACAATGTCCAAAGAGAAAGCTCCTCCTAAAGCAGGTGCTTGGAGAAAAACTTGATGAAATTACTTCCTATACCAGCACCCAAATGTTGGGAGTTTCTGCAGCGGGATTCCTCGGGACCAGCAGACATGAGAACTTTCATGGGGATAAAATCAATTTGTTCTGGCTGATTTTAGCTGCTCTCAACCGGGCGTCTCGAGTTGCTGTGTTTTTCTCTTGGTGAACTCGACCAAACAAGAACCTCGGATTCACGGCAGATAAAACTCAGTCAGGCATCTGCAGATATCAGCGATGTGTGGATGCAGGACCAAAAGCCTTTTTACTCAAAGGCTGTGAAGACCTTTTTCAATAATAATATATGTAAAGGTAAGTGATTTTATGTGGTTCCTCGCTGTTTGCAAAAACAAGGACTTGGCAACAATCCCACCCCATCCACTCCACCCAGAGACCCATCACTTTACCACAGGACTGGCAGAAGTGCTGCTGTCTGACCGCCAAAGCGTCTTGAGAGAACGTTACAATGTTCCGTGACTGGAATAGCACACTGTGGTGGCACGTCAGCTCATATGCCGCAACTTCCTGCCACCCATCGCTTGTCCTCTGCAGCAGTCATTACCATAATTAGCACTTTCCATAGTAAATGTCCCCACCTGGTGGTAGCAGCTAATCCCCGAGACGGGCATCTGGGCGGCGACTATAACTTAGAGTAGGTGTAATGGCCGCTTAAGTCCTGGGCTGAGGTGTAAACGTCCTCGCACACTTCTATACCAGATACTCAGCTGGAAGAAACCTCCTCATCCCGTGTAAGATCAACACTTCCGGGCTATCT
Organism: Oostethus manadensis; assembly: GCA_024372805.1. NCBI lineage: Eukaryota > Metazoa > Chordata > Actinopteri > Syngnathiformes > Syngnathidae > Oostethus > Oostethus manadensis. Next base: position 164,931 of record QODF01000723.1, read on the forward strand.
ATTGTATGAGTTCATCCATTTCCTATGCCGCTTATCCTCATTAGGGTGGCGGGGATGCTGGAGCCTATCCCAGCTGGCTTTGGGGGAGAGGCGGGGTACACCCTGGACTGGTCGCCAGCCAATGGCAGGGCACATATAGACAAACAAACATTCACACTCTAATGGACAATTTAGAGCGGCCAATGAAGCTAACATGCATGTTTTTGGAATGTGGGAGGCGTGTATTGAGGTGCTGCCCGCCAGGGGCGCGAAAACAGTGACGTCACACGCGCACCTGGGATCCTGCAGTCCAACGTTTGAGACCACGGAGGCAAACTTAAGGGCAAGCTTTTCGGGGGAATGTGTACCTCCTCCAGCTCTCACGACTACTTGGCGGTAAGGATCGTCGCCAGGAGGGATCTTCAACGTGGATGCGTAGGGTCGTGAGTGAACTGCGGCTTCCACGGGATGAGCATGAACTCCCGTATTTGTGACTCTGGGGACATTTGGGGGAGGGAGCGTAGTTTTTTTCGATTTGTATAGCAGTGTAGATAACTGTACTCTGACAAGGACAACCAACGCCATCGTTATCTAAATGGCTGGCGACACAAGTGAGTCCACTCACAGTGAACGTGTCCAAATTGTGTCTCAAGTGTCCACACCACATTTTTGTCTTCCAATCCTATTCAATTTTTGTTATAGTCTTGCCAATCGGATCCGGCACAAATCCTTTTGATACAAACACAAATTTGTGGAATTAAATATGGTTATGAAAATAGCTCTTCAAAGCATTAAAAATCACCCAACCAAGTATTTGTTCATTTCCCTTTTTTGTTCCACAGCTTGACCAACAATATTGTTTGGCTTTTGTAACAAACCTCTCCTAAACAGGTCCCTAATTCAATAATGCAATAACAGTCCATTCAATAAAAAATCTAATTGGAAAAAATGGGTGTGCAAAATACTTTTAGGGTAGGACTAATACTTTGACAGGATAAAAAAAAACATAAAGAAAAAATAAAAAAAAAAAAAAATTTTTAAACAAACTCTCTTCAAAGCAATAGTAATTGATTGGTTGTCCCTCGTCGGCACAACCAGTGGTTAGGGCGGCAATTCCCGTGCAAGCTCCCCGCACCCAGACCAGGAGTCCGGGCACTGTGAAGGGGAACTACCGCTGTAGCTATGTAGCTGGATATCCAACGGCCATGTAAAACTAATTTCACCACGGTACACCGCGGACATGCCTGCATGGCGGTGTCGGGTCTTTCTCTTCTGCGCATCGGGTACTGTGGTGAAGTTAGTTTCACGCTGAACAGTGGATTCCGGACTTCTCTAACCGCTGGTTGCGACCAAGGACCTGCAATAAATTCTTATTGCATTGAAGCGTTTGTAAAAAGTATTATAATGGCGGCTGAATAATTTGATGGATTGGGTTGGCCGTTTATTTGCATGAGAACCACGGCTGACTTTCCTCATGCACTTTGTAACGAAACTCGAGTTTCTAGCTACTTTTCTTATTCTACGCACTTGACTCCAAACGCTTGCTCTCATCAGCATGCTGACCCCCACTGCCCTCTAGAGCCCACACACTGAACAGCAGCCTGGAACAACACCATCTACCCGACGCTTCCGCATCTTGCGTGCCCGTTTCTTCCAATGTTGTCTTTTATTGGATGGACTTTAATTTTCACCAGGGACCTTACTCATAGAGGTTTGTTACAAACGCCAAACAATATTGTTGCTCATGGTAATGCTTTGCAAAGCTATTTTAATAATTCCGGTTTGGATCAGGTTGGATTGGCAAGATTGTAAACAAAATCGGGTCGGATCGGGAAAGAAAATGCGGATCGGGACATCACTGATTGTAAGTGTCACCACGTAAATGTTCCAGTGGGAATGAATTATCGGTTACACACTCAGGGAGGGTGTATTGTAATAAATCAACCACAGCTGGCCAGTGCGGGGTACACTCATGCAGCCCTAGACAATGACGCTACCACCATCGTGCAGGCAAGACACGGTTATTTGTGTGTTCACCAATAAAAAGACAATAATGGTGACTAGTGAGTCTGTACCACTATACAAGCTGTACACTGACTGCTTTCAATGATATCAATTTCCATGGTGTTGATCACTATTAGTGAAATACCGTAATTTGCAAAACCGGTAGAAGTTAAGAATCTGGCTTATTTTATTTCCGTCAATCTAGATCCCTTCAGAATCACATCAAAGTCACCATTCTGACAATATCAGTATTTTGCCCAGAAACCCAATAAACTTCCAAGATCAATCACAAACAATCTCTTTTTTTTTTTTACAAGCAGTCCCAATCATTCATTCATTTTCTATACCGCTTATCCTCATTAGGGTCCCGGCCAGTCCCAATCAGCCAGACCTCATTCCACAACTGGACAGGAAAGACACACTGACTGAGGCAGACTTGTTAGACTGGACCGGGGCCGGGTTGACGGACACCTTTAGAGGACTGGTGAGCAACACCAGCCCAACTTCAGCATTGAAGCAGGAGGCTGCTCTATAGAGAGGAAGTGGTAAACACGGGCACGGTGGTGTGAAGTGCGCAGGCTTGAAGCTGCTACAGCCGTGTTGTGAAGAAGTATCGTCATAGATATCACAGCAACAAGACTGTCGGGATTTCAAACCTATTTTACAACGAGAGCGCCAGGATGTACTTCAAAATGCCATCGTTAAGAAGTTCTCTTCACGTTCCAAGAAGTCCCTTTTTAATTCAAATAGAGTACCGTCGGAGGTGGACTGTGTGTTCCCCAAACAGAGAGCTCAACCTCGGAGGTGCCACGAGTCCAAGTAGTCTGTCATAGGTGATGTTTTTTCTGACCGGTACCATTCTGTCTCGTAGCAGCCTGCATCCGGGCCCGTTTCATTGTTGGGCTAAGAAGCTGTGAGTACGCACACGCAACTCTCAATCACAGTACTCCTTCAGTCTTCTTCAGCCAGCACCCAATATTTACACTCAAACCCCCCAATCTGTGAGGGAATGCGATTGAATACAGATGGCAGGAAATGCTTGCAAAATGGCATTGGCCCAAAAAGAAATGCAACGGCGGAACATAAGAGTGTTTGTATAGAACACGCATAAAGGCTCACCTAACATCCTGTACAGACACCTTCTCGGACAAAGACCTTCTTATGCCGACTTGTGTAAAACAAGTGATCATCTTGCAGCACCTACTGTCTCTTCTGAAGCATTTTGTTTTGCACACAACCTTCAGGTAATTCTTAGGCGGGGACGCCCGTTGTTTTAAAGTAAGACTAAACCAGAAGTTTTGCAAAGCTGCCGATTTCGCTTCCTACGCTTTTGTTACAACTTGTTGTTTTAGTGCAGTCTCAAGTTTGAAAAATGATACCCCCAAAGCATTCATAATTGCTTTAGCTTTTTACAGTTTCCTGTTAAATGTCAAGCCAGTATTTCTGTCCCAGTGCTCCCAGTGAGTATCAGCTTGTCAGGATCATTTGGGATTTCACTCCACCCCCAGAAACTGTGGCTATTTAATGATAAATATGCTTTGAAAAGTCCAGAATTTGCTTTGACGATTGTTCTTTTCTCTGAGGCGTAGATTTTCTTTTGATATGATTATAGGTTGTCACAGCTAAAAAAAAAAGGGTGCAAATCCAAGATGTCACCCACGCCAACCTCTGCCGTCCACCCGAGCACGCAAGAACAATCACATTCCAATATGTCCCTCATCCAATACTAGAGCCATCCAGATGCTAAACCACAGAATTCAAAAGCATCTGACCTCTTCAGGCTTTTGGTTTCAAGGTCAAATATCTTCAATGACTAAAAAGACCTTTTGTGGATTTCCTTGACCTGTATGCCGGAGAATCCATTTATTTTTTGGTACCGTACGGGAACAAAGTGCAGCACAGTAATATCTCGTTTATTGGGTTACTTGTTCCCAAAGCCGATTGCATTAAGCCAATTTCCTCAAAGTAAGATTCCTTATTTATACATTTTAATATTTTTTCGTTAGACCACAGGTAATTTGTACTTTTTAATGAATTTTGTTGCACCACATTTCAATGCCGGACCTAATAAGAAAGGGTGCAGAAGAACCTCACAAACATATTTCAACCATATTATAAACAACCGTGATAATCACAATTTCAGCAACAACCAGAACAGTCACAGAGCAAAATGAGCAAAAATACAGGAAAAGAAAGAGGGGGAAAAAATAAAATAACAAAATAATAATAGGAATAATGATAATACTAATATATATATACACACACATATATATATACATATATACATACACATATATAGACACACACCCATATTATGTATACATACATACATATACACATATTTGTACACGTATACATACACATACTGTGCACATACACATATCCATGCAGTACATACATACACACACATACATACAGTGTGCATATATATGTATACACACATACATACATATGTACTAATAATGATAAACATACATGAATGTACTTCTAAATATGTTTTTTAACATTAGAGGTCTCTAGACATGAAATAACAGCCCTATAGTCACCTCAGTCTCTCATTACCCAATACAATAGACATAAGAGTAAATAAGGTATTTAAGACATAAATACAACTCATGATTGTGTGTTTTGCTACAGATGCATTTCCAAAGGAAGTGAGGTCAGGGGTTCAGAGTTGAATTTGAGCTTGTTGTGTGTTACTGCAGCAACAGTAGCCCATGTTTTTATTTGCGATTACTGTCCCTGTTTTAAGATAATTCAAACCTGCAATAAAGTCTGTTGTTCCGGCGATGAAATCCGGTGTTTGTGTGTCTCACCGAACAATATAGGAACATCACTGACACCTAGTGACCGTTGTAAAATACTACATCTCATTCACAGCGTCTTCTGAATGTTTTTTTCTTCATTTTTATACTTAAAAATGCTAAACAATTAGGATTTGAATCAATAGACAGATTTCAGTCTCCAAGATAAATGTATGAATATATGTACAGTATATAATAGTATATGGATGTGTGTGGTATATGTATGGTATGTATTAAATAAGTACATATATATAATAAATATGCATATTTTTGATTAAATAACTATATTTTGACCTTATTGAACCACAAAACAGATTTAATAATTCATATATTTATGCAAAACCGCAATAGAGTGAAGCCACAAAATTAGAATTGCAGAGTGGCAAAGGGCGTACATAAAACTGCTTAGGTTTTGTGTGCACCGCTTTAATAATTTTTTTTTCAATTAAATTAAATAATTCAGGCAAAGTGTTCCCACGCAACAGACTTTATAGATGGAAGGAGGTTTTTTTTTTTCTTTTTTTTTTTTTACAGAGTAGATCGGTGACTATATCTTTAAATTCTATTCTTCCAATTTGTTACATGTGGGGACTCGGTATGCCTCGGTAGCGTACAGAATGTTCCATGTCAAAACATTCTAGTGTTTTGGGGTGAATGAATAGTGAAAAACATCAAATAGGCTACTGTGCAGCAGTGAACAAGCGCCATCAGATAAACTGGCTTCATCCAGGGTGGAGAGGGACCTCTTCGTGGACAGCACAGTATTCATGTTTTCATACAGAATAAATACAAGAGGCCTCCAGGTTTTCCACTGAGCAAATATGTGTTGAATTTCAAACCACACATACCTCAGGAAGTCGGCAAATCTCTTTTATTGTAGTTCTCATTCACCGTGAGGGACTCCAACACCCCAAGAACCTCATCCTTTTTTAACCTTCATATGACCACTGCCTGAGAAGGGACTCACGAGCTCCCGCGGTTTCAGGGACTAAGGCACAGTGGGGTTCAATAAAAAGGCCCAAACGGTACCAAGTGACACCTATGGAAACACATTGAACCTTGTTTGGCAGGAGGGTAATATACAGCTATTTAGCCAGACAGCGGCCCTGTGCGCTGGAACGGACGGGGCCGCCATCAAAGAGCTTTATGAGCGGATTCATTCTCACAGTGTAAGCATTTTAGATATTGGGGCATTAAAGCCCTCCTGTGTTTTGCCGTCTCTTATTTAATGCTTGTAATAAGATTCCCTTTGTTAGGATTTCTGCGCTCAGTGTGTCGCCGCACCACGTGAAGCAGCACGCGGGTTTTGTCTTTGCAGGGAAACTATTTCAAGCTTCCACCGCGCTCGGGAACATCTCAACAGACTGCATAAAGACGTGTCTTCTAGACACAGTTTGACTCACAGCCGCACAAATCCTGTCAAAGGGAAAGCAGGGCTGCATGTGACACGTACTGTAAACATAACATCCTGTTATCAGCTGCTTTGAGAACATCCTCCTTGCCGGGATGGGAAATAGAAGGACCATTTTTATGAATAAACACTACAAATAAGCATAAGAATAGAGGACAGGGTCGACCACATCGATGCACTATTCTCACAAAGGGGGGTACACCCTCAATCTTTTTATTATACAGTATATTGTCAGGGGACAGAAAGTAGTCCGCGTACAGCTCGCATGAGTCCTGTCAGCACGGGGGAGCTACGGCTCCTCGAGGGGAGACAAGAATGCGACACTAGAACAATGGCTGTGTCTTAACTTACTTTAGGTGGATGGTAACTTTTATTTCTTATTACGTATCGAATTGCAGTCTGCTTCCTCGAGAAGACACACTGGAATATAAACGGCCACGTTATCATCACTGTTGTCGGTTCAGCGAGCCTAAAAGTCATAAGTATAGTTTTTTTCTTTTTACACATATTGGGCCCACAACGAACAGCCTCAACTCTGGGTTATAACACAAGAACAAGCAAAATTAACGGTTATTGATCATTACTCCCTCCTACGGTATCAGAGCATGTCTTTGCTCACCCTCAGAGGTTCCACTTGAATATATTTGAGAGGAATGTTGTTTTTTCCTTCAAGAGAACTTTTGCAGTCCACACCAGAAATGCTGAAGCGGTGGCGGCCACCAGTAGCAGCCCCACACCGTTCTGTTTGTGTATGTGGACCTTCACATGCAGACTGCTTGCATGATTATATGAGTATGATGTTTGGAAGTGGTGAGAAGAAGCCTAATCAGATGTTAACAAGCAAAAATAAAGACATCCTTCTCACTCACTGGACCCGGTCTGTCATTCTTTTCCATAACCTGTCAGTCATTGTGAGGCTTTTTTACGTACTAATAAACTAAATATTAATGACCTATTTTCCAACGTACCCTTCCAGAAGCGTAAAAGGCTCTTTGAAATGCAAATGTTTGTTTCCTTGCATGTAGAAAAAAAACATCTTAAAAGCAATTTGAAGTGAAATATGGATTCGGGCCACTTGACATCATCGCTAAACTAAACACGCGGGTTGTGAGTGCGAGTCTTTCTGTGCTGTTAAATAAGTGTACCTTGGCAGATGGTAGTGTACATACACTAATGCTGGATTCTTCACGGCTCACAGCTCTCGAGGTTTCTAGACGACTGGCATTTTTGCAGTGGCCAACTTTGGCGATGATTTCACCTCAAATGACAGCTCTGGCACGACAAAACTGCCCGTGTGGTCAACTGCACATTCGCACTTACAGCCGAAGCTATCAAGGACATTTCTAGAACAAGGCCTGTTGATTTTAGCTGAATTGTGGTTTTAGGGGCATTACACATGCCATAATGCAAGTGTGTCCTTGCAGAGCTTTCTTTCCAAAAATCCAATTCTCTTTTGTAGTTGGACCCAAACGTTGCATTCCTTGGAACAACAGTGAGTGTACTATTGTAATAAATATCATTTCCAGGGTATCATCTCATTGTCAAACATTTGCAAATAATACATCAAAATGCAAAACCTGGCAGCTCCTGCGGGACGCCAGCACCACAGTGTCATTTGTGTCCAATCAGATATAAAAGTGCACGAGCTTAACTGGGAAGGAAGGTTGTTCATCATGCTGAGCTGTGTTGAAAACATTTCCTTGGCTCGGCGTCGAGCTCATGCTAAACACTCGGACCATTAGGACATTTCTCAAAGATGACAAGCGCTGATGTTTTATTAAACAAGTGATCTTGTCCAAACGTTGACTATAAGGACTTTTTGAACTATGCCACAACCCCTCTTGGCTTTCTTATTCTGACACTCACATTAAAACAGGAGTTCAGAACATTGCAACAACACTAGTCATTTTACAGGATTGATTACAGTCTATTATACAATGTTTGCATGTAAATACTAGCTTTGCACAATATTTCTTTTCAAACAGATCCTAGCACTAACTTTCCGCTTGTCACGGCCGACACCAAAAACCTGTTTCCAAACTTTACCTAGCTCGTGCACAGCTGGAGGTAAGAACAGCTTAAATAAAGTTGGACCTGTCGATTGATCCCAACCAAATAGGACGATCTGCGGCACTTTTCAAACGCCGCAGAGGTAGGAAGGAGCCCCGGTTGGCGCAGCAATGCTGGCGTTTCAAGTGGCTGATAAAGTTTGATGTGTTGAAGCTCAATGTTCTTTCCCCTCATCACCAAATGTTTGCAGAAGGCTTGCAGCAAGTCACAAAAACTATAGTGGGATCTCGCCTCAAGGGAGTGTTTGTTTTTTGTTATTGGAGCCATTTTTTCTTTGATAGTATCGGCATGATGTCATAATTCATCATATATTGATATTCATATGAGCTAGTCTACTTGACGCAATGTAAGGGAAAATAAGGTTCGGACCTTTAATGTGAAAAAAAATGGAACTTACTTATCTTAATTGAAAACCCCCGACAGGTCATCAATTCGATTCTATTAAATACTGAACATAAGTTGTTCAATTTCCATTGGACATGAGCATCATTTGGCACACTTTGCTTTCAAATTGGGCCCCATCAAAACCAGTTGGTTAGCATGTCAGCAAATCTCAAGGGTTCAAATTAGAGATGCTCCGATCAGGGTTTTATGCTGCTGATTCTGGTACCGATCCTCCATGAGTGGCATCGGACAGTACCAATACCAATCATATACATTAAGTGTACATTTTTCTGTACTTATAATGAGGGCCCCTGACAAGTAAGTAATGTTGGTTAAACAACAACACACAAGTAGTGTTTGGAGGACAAAGGTGGACGTGATGTCCACTTCCTCGTGGGACAAAAACCAGCCGATTGCTTGTTTGATTTGGTGATAAAAAGTCACATTTGAAGGTAGCTTTCTAGTTAACTGTGGCCGTCGACAGCGCGGCTAAGCGTGGAAAGAAAGATGCGAGAGAAGCAAAACACCAACAGGATGGCCAAGGGAGTGATCAAACACACGGGCATGGATTGGCGTAGCCTGTGGCAAGCTATGAAAACACCTGAAACCTTTGACCTTTAAAAGGCCTTTATGGGCTTATGCCGATCACGTTGTTTTATGGAAATCGGCTGATACTAATCGGTCAGTTGGAGCATCCCTCGTTCAGATTTCGGTGCGTGGGTTTTCCCACATCCTCCCGTAACTTCCTCAAAACATCCCAAAGCCATCGGTTTGGAGACGTGTGCAATGTGACTGGCTGGCGACCCCGCCTCCTGCCCTAGGTCAGCTGGGACAGGGTCCAGATCACCCGTAACCCTAGCGAGGACAAGTGTTACAGAAAATTGCACGGTGGAGGCTTTGCAACGTTGCAGCAAAAGGTGAAAAGTTGAAGGTGATTAATGACGTGTGTGAATGGAATCATTTCCGAACGGTGTTATCCTGTCAGGAACAATTTACTCTGGCCATGGAGCGGCCACAATATTTTGGACTTTGGCATTGCGTTCACTGAAGTCCCAAATGTTCATAGACGCCAGGAACATGCAAGTCTTGATTTATTTGGGGTATGTCTTGTAAGTGTTTTTTTAATATGGCTAGGGCTGAAAGCGTATAAAACAAGTAATATGAATTAATGTATTATTATTATTGTATTTTCTAAAAAAAAATTATCAAACAATCCCTTAGTTTGGACAGGTTAAGAAGTACACTAATGACGGAAATGGGCTTTCCTCACATTCCCACTGGTGGACTACAATAAGTGGTAGTAACTGCTTAACAGGTTAGAAAATGTATTGTTTGTGTCCAATTGAGAAAAATCAGCCCTTAGATCAAATCTAGCCTAAGACCAAAGACTTTGCCTTGATGGGTCCCGTCACAGACTATACACACCCAACCTCTTGACGACTGCTTGTGCACGCTTAGGATGCCAGGTATCATCTTACCAACAGATCGTGAACAGCTTATAACACAGTATGTCTGTGTGCCCCCCCCTTTCAGCAGAACACCAAACATGCTGTCAAACTCAATGGAGCGCTGCGGCAGGCAGCGGGCTGTGTAATGCTGTGCAACAAGCAGAAGGTATTTGTTAGTTAATCAGCCTTTAAATTAAGCTAAGGGGCCAGGGTTGCGTTCAGGAGCAGAAGGGGCTGTTTTGACTAAGCCGTCTCAGCGAGGGCCCAGTCATGGAGCCTCACAGCATTTGCACAAGATTAGCGGACTAGTCCTGATGTACCGCACTCAGGTCAGGCAGAGTGCAGGGCTCGGACGACAGGCAGGTTTCGCCCTATCGCTCACATCTCCGTATATTTGAGAGATGCCGAATAATCTGATTTAAATTTTTAGGAACTTAGTTTTGAGTTCACGTTAGTGAAGATGTTGCTTCATAAAGTGGCACCATCCAGCTTGACAGAAACTAACGGCATACCACAGAGACTATTTCGGTATTATCAATGTAAAAAAAGCCTTCAGGTTTTTCTTTGGTGTGCACATTCTGTCATATGAGGTCTCCAGTGCCTCTATCTATGCTAAATAAAGGAACAACAATAGTCCAAATGGTCCGAGAATAGAAAAGAAAATGAAAACCAACTGTGTGGGAACAATAAAATCATTTGTCATGGGAGAAGGCTGCAGATAAATTCTGAAAAGCATTTTCCAACTGGCCCAAAAGCACCAGTGAGCTGGGCCAAGTGCTCAGCACCTGGTTGTCACAGCTCCGATGCAGCCTCATTCTTTTCAATGTACGCAGATAGATTGCAATCTAAGTGCCTGATTGGTCTGTTTGTATGTGTTAAGCAGTAAAGTTAAATAACACAAAAGAACAAAGGAAAGCAATCTTTCGTGCCTCTAAATATGTGACACATTTTTGGCAAGAACTTACAGAAAGGAAAGCCAGGTATTTTTAAATTGTCCAGTCAAATATTTATTGCAATATATAATACAGTTCCTGCCTGGAAGAAGTTTACTGGGTATGAAAACCACTGTGTTTTTGTGTGAGGAGACAAAAAAGGCTTTGGAAAAGTAAAACAGATGACAACACTTCACGGTGGACAGCTTCGACCAAAAACAACTTAAAGCAAGCTTCACTACACATCTTAAAGCCAAGACTGGAGCTCTGCCACCAATCTATCAGTCTGCTACAGACGTAAGTTTTTCTTCAGCTGGTAGGTTAACCTAGCACGATGTTGCTGTTGAAATGTGACATTAATGGTAAGACTGTATCTCGCACAGCTGAGTGCAGTCTTACAGTTTATATGTAAAAAGTGGATGGAGTGCACCATAGCGCTTCTTGGACAAGGGAGGACAAACAGTCCCACAAAACGCCGGATTCCCAGTAGGACTCACTAAAAGCACGTTTAACCTGTCCAAGTTCCAGCATCAAAACACTTTGAATGCACTATTCTGGGGCCTTATTTTAAATTCTTATAAAATGGGACTTTTAATTAGGAATGAACATCGGTGACTCATTGTTTACTCACAACACACATTTCCAAGAAAACAAAAAGGCTCAGTGTCCTGTTTGGACAGAACAAGTGTTGCAACAAATGTCATTTTGCTGCCAAAAGTTCAGTTCTGCAAAGCATTAACTCCCTAATTAAACTTTTCGGTAGAACTTCTGCTCTAACTCTGGAGAACACATTGATGCTCACGTGTTTCGTTTTTTTTTTAAACGACACATCCAAAAGCAACCCGAGTCCCACTTGAGGACCTTAGTGTCCAACATAAGGTTTGTGAACTATTGCTCACCTTTCGGCCTGGGTTTAAATAAAGGAACAGGGCTCCTCATTTTATTTTAGCAGCTTTATGTCAAATATAGAAGAAATAGTCCAGTGGATTGATTTCCTTCTTTACAGCAAAATGCAGCCAAGAGACGGCGTTCCTTTTAGATGCAATTTGATGTTGGTGCTATAAAGGAGGCGTGAGGGACGAGAGGATACCAGGCTCTTCTGTTGCCTGCTGAAACACGAGCAACAAACTCATCTGCGGCTTCCGGTTCCGGCAGGTCAAATAACGCAGAGACTTTTCTTTGGCTTTCCTATTTGAAGTCCAGAACCCGACACAACAATCGGAGCAGCAGAAATAGTTATTTCTGAATGTTCTGAACTCCTTCTCATAGATCCTGTTATGCTTTCTGACTGAATCAAGAGTGCCTCTGTTGGTTGCAGCCAAAAAAACTAAATGTCTTAGTGAAGACCGATATTGGCGATTTTTTTTAAATATCCAATATGCTGATATTGTCCAACTCTCAATTTCCAATTGTATATCAACCGATACCAATACGTTTTTTTGTTAGTTTTTTTAATTAGTGCTATTGGGCCGTGGTGCCGTGTAAAGTAGAAAAGTCAGGACAATATCAAAATCACCTTATAATTTAAACAAAAACATGTTGGACTTACTTTTCAAGTAACTTCACTGCGTAGTGACGCTTCCAGAGGATGACACATGTAACATATACGTTGCTTAAACTGGTAAGGAAACCCTGGTTACTGGGTAAGCACTAGAAGAACCAGTGGAAGCAATGGTTCAATGTATTAGCAGTGGGCTAGGGAAGCAGAAGGTAAGGTACGGCTCAAGGAGAGAGAAGCGAACTGCATTTTCTTTGATGATTGCACCTTGTATTGAACGTACACAAAACAAATACATTTATGAGAATGGCCATTCCGAAAAAGAAACATAAAAAATGCAATATTTACAGTGCTTCAATATTCAGTAAAAATGCTTAGACTGAAATATCTTTACAATACTTGAATATTTGATTGTCAACTTCGAAGATTTAAATGTCCATAGCTCTGATCAGTAGCTCACAGATCACTGGAGCAAAAGTTCACCTGCAGAACAGATTCTATGAATCAGCAATTGTTTCAAAGTCCAGAAGGGAAGTGTCCATGTGCTGGGGTGAGTGTAAAGCGTGCAGGGGGTCGCAGATCGAGTGAGGGAGTGGGAGAATCTCTGTCGGCTACAGGAGCTTCCTACCCCCCAACGCGAGCAGAGGGATGCCAGACTCCTGGCAGGACCACCCCAGTCTGTTGAGCTGATATAAGGTTCGGGCTTAGCTCGTCCCCACAAAACCTGGTCTGTGTAAAACAGGACCGATTTTAATCAATCAATCAAATGTGTACACAGTTCATAATCCATAACTAGCAATGTCATAATACAATGCAACTAGCATTAGAACTAAATGCTTTGACACATAATTGTAAGTAGATATAGGAAATGTTCAGTTCATGAATCAAAAAAGCCTAACATATACTATTATATGAGTAAGTAGAGTGCACAACTAAAAGAGTGCATCAGGATTAACAGCAGCTTGCAATTCAAGTGCCTTCACCCAATACCAAGTTAAGCACACACAAAAGCTACACATGTCACAAAGTGCACAGTAATTCACTCTGGCCACAGTAGGCAGTATAAATCGAGCAACATATGAAAATACATTTCAAGTAAACAAGTACAAGGTAAAGAACATGGACATTTGGCAAAGATAGCAAATGCTAACTAATGGGCCGGGTAATGCTAAGCTAACGAATGCGATTTAAGCTAACGCGAGGACTTACCAACTCCGCTCTTTTCGCTAAAACACTCGACTCAAGCTCGGCGTGTACGAACTGGTATTCGGCTCCTACAAGTTCAGAATCAGTACACTTACTCTAAAGAAGTTGTCACAATCTATACATGACACCCGAAGCTACATACCTGTAGCTAACACAGCTTGTGGAGCGTCTGGAGCAGCTTCCGCGTAGCGCCTAATATAGGCTGCTGATTGGTTGATTGCGGTCACGTGACGGGGCACAGCACGCAAATCAAAGAGTGCAATGAACGGCAACACGGTTTTGGCACCCGTGTTACACACACCTTCTTTAAGGAGACCTTGGATGTGCGTGTACATTGGTGGAACTTCCAGGTAAGGGAAAAAGTCTGATGAGTCATTTTTGGGGGTTACTAGCTTAGCCTTCTGACTGAGTGTTGGCGGGATGACGATCACCCTGTGAGCCTCGAACTTGTCTTGTTTAACGTGCTACCCGGGTAAGACAGTTTCCGGGGCATCTGTTGGCAGGTCATAACAAACATGTCTGCCGTGTGGAACTGGTTTTGTGGGAGGAGAAAGTGGGAACGCCAAAGATGTTGGGTCAAGGTGCCACAATGCACAAAATGATTGCTGTGGGCCGCAATAGTGCTAGCCAACGGTGATCGGCATTGGAAGGCATTTGCTGATCTCGAGAGTTTTCACAGAAATCGCTCAATACTGATCGGTGACCCAACAACCCCTTGCTATGTTGGTCTTCCTTGGATGTACGAAAAAAAACAGGTACCGGTATTCACCGTTATCACATTTTTACGCCAATATCAGGCCGGTATCGGTTGGTTGGTATTATCGGACATCCCTAGTCTTAGTGTTTTCATTGCACTTTGAAAGTAATCCCTTGTCTTTTTCTTAAAATTCTCAGTCAAAGGAAAGAGCAGCCATAAAATGCTGTACACGTACACTAACCCTAACCCTAGGTACACTTCCACAAGCTATAGGAGTCCAAAACAAAAGCTGTTTTTGAAAATTATACTGTAAACAAAACTAACTAGATAAATAGTTAACATCAAATTTTTATTTGATAGTATTTATTTTCATTTTCCTTCAGGTTCCTTCACACAACTCATCAGTTCCAGACAGAATTCTTAGCAATGAAGTAATCAATTATTATGGCCATGCTTAGTTGAGGAATACAGTGTTCCCTCTGCCATTAAGTGTTGTTGCCATAAATCTGCTAGCAAAATAGTAAAACCATCGCTGGAAATTTATGTTCTCATAAGATATTCCCACGGATACAAAAAAGTACTGCGTTTCCATCCTGGGAAATTGCATTTGCTTATCACCCGCCATTATCTCCTCACTCATTGAAAAGCAGGCTTCACTTTCAAATATCGTCTGCAAAAATAACCCTAAGCAATGCAGATCACAGAGCTGGCAGGGATCCTTCAAACTTTTATTAAGGTCCAATGTTCGGGACTGGCGAGGCTGCCAACTCCCTGCAACGTTTGACATTTAAGTATTAACCCTAACAAAGCACCTCCAAAACCTCCACTTCCTCACATTATACTGCTGCCCACATCACTCACACACACGCTAAAAAACTAACAATAAATGAAAATTCAAACATCATTCATTGCCTTTTTCCTGACTGGTTTAAATACATCTTGAAAGAATAACAAAATACTTAATGCTCCAATATTACTCTTTTTTGTCTTTTGCCATTATCAACATATTAGACCCGGTTAGCATTTTAATAAACAGCAGGGCCTGGACTGCAGAGCGCATCAAGAATAAGTAATTCCTCCAAGATGCTGGGCATCCGTTAACAAGCTGTAATAAACTATACAAACTGCGCCATTGGACTATATAATGTTTTTCTTAGTCCTTCCTGCAAGACTGCACCAGCCAATGGCAGTTTGCACCCCCCAAGCATTGCCCCATACTAGCTTTCTGGCAAAAAAAAAGTAAAAAAAGACAGAGGACAGAACTGGAGATTTCTAAACAGCACGCTAATGAAGGCATAAAAACAACTGCATTTTGTTGGTTGTGTTTGTGGACACTCAGTTGAAACCAATGTTTGATTCAACGAAAACATGACGGAGCTTAAAAAAAGCTGTGTCAGATGCATTATGTAAAGTTGAAGGCTGCTGAGATTCAATTGTAAATGGCGACCAGCATACAAAGTTTATCCTATAGAGCTTCATGAAGTATTCATAAAAAAAATGGTGGGGCACAGGCCACAACAGCCAATCGCAGGGCACATAGACAACCACTGACAAACACATCCATACCAACGGATAATTAAGAGCCTCCATTCCATTCCATTTACTTCCACTTATTCGGGTTCAGGTCACAGGGGCAGCAGTCTCAGAAGGGATGTCTAGACTTCTGGTCCCCAGCCACCCCTTCCAGGAGGACACCAAGGCGTTCCTAGGCCAGCTGTGAGACATAGTCCCTCCAGCATGTCCTAGGTCTGCTCTGGGGCCTTTTCCCAGCTGGGCATGATCGAACACCTCACCAGGGAGGTGTCCGGGAGATGCCAGAGCCACCTCCACTGGCTCCTCTCAATGTGAAGGACCATTGGCTCTACTCCGAGCTCCTCCCTGATGACTGAGCTTCTCACCCTATCTCTTAGGGTGAGTCCAGCCACCCTACAGAGGAAACTCAGTTAAGCCGCTTGTATCTATGATCTCGTTCTTTCGGCCACGGCCCAAAGCTCATGCCCATAAGCGATGCTAGGAACATAGATCGACCGGTAAATTGAGAGTGTTGCCTTCCGACTCAGCTCTAACTCACCACCACACAAAGTTTAACATACATTAAACAATTTTTAAAAACTGGATAAATGTCCTCAGACTCTGCGGTGTTTTGGGCATGCCCAGTCGGGAGAAGGCCCCCAGGAAGACCTAGGACACGCTGGAGGGACTATTTCTCACAGCTGGCCTGGGAACGCCTCGGTGTCCTCCCGGTGGAGCTGGAAGAGGTCGCTGGGGACCGGGAAGTCTGGACTTCCCTACTGAAGCTGCTGCCCCTGCGACCTGGACCCGGATAAGCGGAGGAAAATGGATGGATGGATGGATGGATGGATAAATGTCCATTTAAGATTATGTTTACCTTCACTGAAGCTGTGATTATTGTCAAAGACTCAACGTGCCAGAGAGATCAACTCAAATACCACCTTTGTGTTATGTCATTAGTTATTTGTTGAATTCAAAAGTGTTTCTCACCGTTTCTATCAAGTGCTGTCGCTTACAAATTTATTTGGCTACATTTTAGCTTATTTTGCAGCTGTGATAAAAAAAAAAGCATAGGCAGCATTCAGGAACTAATGAAGGCGGTGTCAGTGTTGACCTTGCTGTCACATTGTGTCTTTGCCAACAATCGGGTCTTCAATGAAAGTAGAGCTTACCTTGAATGCTCATTTATATTTGTCATTTATATTCATTTTAAATCATTTTTTGCAAAACTAAAAAAACTTTTTGTTTTAACATGTCTGGTTTTCAAAAACAAAGACAAAAAACAATTAAATTTCATTACTTTCTATGAGAAAAATTGATTCAGAATACGTTTCGGTGACAGTCTGATCTTCTGGCAGGGATTAATAACGGCCAGCAAGATTCCACCGTAAATATATCCATCCATCCATTTTCTGAGCCGCTTAATCCTCATTAGGTTTGCGGGGGTATGTAGCCGCAACGGGGCACAAGCCAGTGTCTTATTGTGCCGGTCCCAAGCCCGGATTAATACAGAGGGTTGTGTCAGGAAGGGCATTCAACGTAAAACTTTGCCAAACCAGAACATGCAAATCAGAAGGGTGGAAGGGTATTGACAGGTGCCAGTAGCGTCATGGGAAAATGGAAAGAGTACTTTGAAGAGTTGATGAATGAGGAAAATGAGAGAGAATGACAAGTAGAAGATGTGACTGTTGTGGACCAGGAAGTAGCAAAGATTAGTAAGGAAGAAGTGAGGAGAGCATTGAAGAGGATGAAGAATGGAAAGGGACTCGGTCCTGATGATATACCTGTGGAGGTATGGAAGTGTCTAGGAGAGGTGGCAGTAGAGTTCCTGACTGGGTTGTTTAACAAGATCATAGATAATGAGAAGATGCCTGAGGAATGGGGGAGAAGTGTGCTGGTACCCATTTTTAAGAACAAGGGAGATGTGCAGAACTACAGAGGAATAAAGCTGATGAGCCATACAAGGAAGTTATGGGAAAGAGTAGTTGAAGCTAGACTAAGGGCAAACGTGAGCATTTGTGAGCAGCAGTACGGTTTTATGCCAAAAAAGAGTACAACAGATGCAGTATTTGCTTTGAGGATGTTGATGGAGAAGTACAGGGAAGGTCAGAGGGAGCTGCATTGTGTTTTTGTAGATCTGGAGAAAGCTTATGACAGGGTGCCCAGAGAGGAACTGTGGTATTGTATGAGGAAGTCTGGAGTGGCAGAGAAGTATGTTAGAGCGGTGCAGGACATGTACGAGGACTGTAAGACAGTAGTGAGGTGTGCTGCAGGTGTGACAGAGGAGTTCCGAGTGAAGGTGGGACTACATCAGGGATCAGCTCTGAGCCCCTTCTTGTTTGCTATGGTGATGGACAGGCTGACGGACGAGGTTAGACAGGAATCTCCATGGACTATGATGTTTGCAGATGACATTGTGATATGTAGTGAGAGCAGGGAACAGGTGGAGGAGAAGCTTGAGGGGTGGAGGTTTGCCCTGGAAAGGAGAGGAATGAAGGTCAGCCGCAGCAAGACGGAGTACATGTGTGTAAATGAGAGGGACCCAAGTGGAAGAGTGAGGTTACAGGGAGAAGAGATAAAGAAAGTGGAGGATTTTAAGTACTTAGGGTCAACAGTCCAGAGCAATGGAGAGTGTGGAAAAGAGGTGAAGAAGCGTGTGCAGGCAGGCTGGAATGGGTGGAGAAAAGTGTCGGGTGTGATGTGTGATAGAAGAGTTTCAGCTAAAATGAAAGGAAAGGTGTACAAAACTGTGGTGAGACCAGCCATGTTGTTTGGTTTAGAGACAGTGCCGCTGAGGAAAAGACAGGAGGCAGAGCTGGAGGTAGCAGAGATGAAGATGCTGAGGTTCTCTTTGGGTGTGACCAGGATGGACAGGATCAGGAATGAGCACATCAGAGGGACAGCACATGTTAGAGGTTTTGGAGATAAAGTCAGAGAGGCCAGACTGAGATGGTTGGGACATGTCCAGAGGAGAGATAGTGAATATGTTGGTAGAAGGATGCTGAGTCTTGAATTGCCAGGCAGGAGGCCTAGAGGAAGAGCAAAGAGGAGGTTTATGGATGTAGGGAAAGAGGACATGAAGGTAGTTGGCGCAAGAGAAGAGGATACAGAAGACAGAGTTAGATGGAGGCAATTGGTTCGCTGTGGCGACCCCTATCCCAGCTGACTCTGGGCAAGAGGCGGGGTACACCCTGGACTGATTGCCAGTCAATCGACCACACACAGAGAAATAACTATTCACACTCACATTCATACCAATGGACAATTTAGAGTTGCCAATGAAGCTAACATGAATGTTTTTGGAATGTGTGAGGAAACCGGAGTAAATATAACAAACTTTTAAAATATAACTTTGCAGAGCAAATTTGGAGGGCATAAGAAAGTGGAAAAGGAAGCGTAGCTGTCTTTGACCAAATGTTCGTTTATTAACAGGTATGTACAGCAGCAACTGAACCAATGTTGTAATAGCGGAGTAAACTGCTCAACCAGTACAAATGCTGCTAATTTTGGCAAGTGTAACGCGCATGAGTTTTACCCCAACAGTGTAGCGTAACCGACCTTTTAAGGCATCTACTGCCATCTTGTGAACTTCATTAAAAAAAGGTACATTTGGAGGTTGCCTACAGCCACAGCAGTTAATGACAGTGTTTTTTACCTGAGCTATTAAAAAACCCCAGTGGTTATTTGCTCTTGTATACCACGCTCCCAGCAACTATTGGAGACTGAAGTTCACTGACTAGAGGTCTTAATTCATACAAACGTCTTCATGGAACAAAAAAAACAGCCCCATCTCCTGGATCCTTAAGCAAAAATCCCTGCCAGCAATGCTCACTGTTCAGTACTTTTGCGGCTGGTTTGGTTCTGGCATGGTCCTTGGGGCAGTCCCAAAAGGCCCCACCTCTCTCCTACCATCTTTGTTTCGCTGCGAGGGTCTTAACTGCCGACAGTCGGATTCTTCCTTGATGAAACACGTCAGCGTGGAGCCAAGAACAGCAAGTGGCACAGGCCAGATGTAAATCCAAAAGCCAGCCGTGTGCTAAGTCACACGCCGAGCCGAGCGGTCGCCGTCTGAAAATGCATGAGTCACACAGCTTCTATAGACATGCGGTCAGCTGAAGCATGCACAGCGTCCGAATGTGAACACGCACGAAAAGTCTTCATCTTGGTTAAACAAGCCTGTGTAATCCAAAGAACCTGGCATCTTACTCCCCCTCATCAGTGAAAAGTGCAGCGTATGAAGCTTGGGTAATCACTTCTGCAGGCATGATGTGATCTAAAAATACATTTTTTATGATGCACGTCCGAGCCAACATCCAGCAGCTTTTCCTTGATTAGACACTTTCTCTCGGTATTCCAAACATATTTCAACACTGACACAAAACGGGATTGTCTTTTTTTGGCATTGGCAGAGATTCACAATCTGTCTGGGCGGCCACAAGATGCCATAGCCATACCGCATTGGTCGACAATGGGAACACACGGCCTAATTGATAGAGACCGGCGGTGTCTACACAGCACGAGGAGCATGGTTCACGTTTGAAATTTGACAACATACATTGGAACATCTAACGTTGTATTCACGGTACTCAGCTCTAACTCATCAACACGCGTAGTTTTACGTGCATGAGACAAGTCTTTGTAAAACTGGATAAATGACTATTTAAGATGCCTTGCAAGAACAGGGCAGAAGCTGGGAGACCTGGGTTCCAATCTCTGTTGGGCATCTGTGTGGAGTTTTCACGTTGTCCACGTGCATGCATGGGTTTTCTCTGGTTTCCCCCCCACACTCCAAAAACACGCATGTTAGGTTCATTGCATCAATGTGAGTCTGAATGGTTGTTTGTCTGCCCTGCGATTGACTGGCGACCACTCCAGGTTGGACCCCGCTTCTTGCCCGAAGTCAGCTGGGATAGGCTCCTGCATGCCCCACAACCCTTATGAGTATAAGTGGCATGAAAAATTGATGAATTGATGAAAGTGACAGTGTGCAAGGCATTATTGGAAGTGCACATTAAGTGCTTTAAGTACACCTTCTAATCTAGCCTAGCTTGGTGTTCACAGCGTCAGCGAGTTTGATCAACTTTACTTAAAATTTCAGATTAACACGTGAGCGATTGACACACATTGCATTGGGCTAAGCACCAACTTTCAAGCACTGATGATCATCTGCTTTATAACAAACCTCCACAATGCAACCCAGCCCTTGACCAACAGCACCAAGAAGCAAGTGTGTCCATGCTCTGCCTTCATTGCTCATGTTCAGGGTAAAGGATCACTCAAGGGACATGAGACAGCCACGGTTTTAAGCATAGCATGCTAAGAAGCTAACAAGTTAGCCTCCAATTTATTTATTCTAAACTTAAGAAAGGCTTTCAAACGGAGTGGGGGAACAAGTACAAAATAAGAAGGTAATAACTTACCACTTCCACACTGAATTGGAGAATTTTTTTCTTATCATATCAGACATGCCATAGTAACAGTAATGTAATGGAATGTTATGTCTCATCAATGTTCTGTGCCCTCAAAACAACATACATCATGTCTTCCAATATTTTTGGACTAATAATAGGCTATAGTCAACCATGAAACAGCTATCCGGGATTAATAAAATCATTTTTGAAAAAAACGTGATAGGAACAACTATACTAATGTTAGCCAAATGTGGGAGCACTTTGGCTAATAAAACTGTGGTAAGTCCACTGTGGCTCAAGATATGAGGTTGGCGTAAACCTTTAAAGGCTTCACTCTCAGATTAGATAGTACCCAAACATTTCAAGTTTTTCTCATAACACCACTACTTTTTGTTTTAAGTGTGCCTGAAATTCTCCTTCCCAGTGTTCTGATGAGGGCCTGAGCGTTTGGACACCCCTGATTTACAGAGTTTACCTTGCGTTTTCTTTAGCGGTCTTTGACGTGTAAAATTTGTGATAGCACCCAAAGTACGTTATCAGTGATAAGGTGAAAAAAGTATGACAACACTAAAACAGGACACACATCGATGCCCGATCATTGTGAAGCACAATTCACCAAGCGTTGGATTGTTCACCCACTAACAGGGAACGTGAGCTGGGATTAGACCGTCGTGAGACAGGTTAGTTTTACCCTACTGATGATGTGTTGTTGCAATAGTAATCTTGCAAGTTTTTTAGGGGGGCTGGACTCACCCTAAGAGATAGGGTGAGGAGCTCGGCCATCTGGGAGGAGCTCAGAGTAGAGCCGCTGCTCCCGCCAGTTGAGGTGGCTCGGGCGTCTAGTCCGGATTCCTCCCGGGCGCCTCCCTGTTGAGGTGTTTCGGGCATGCCCGGCCGGGAGACCTAGGACACGCTGGAGGGACTATGTCTCACAGCTGGCCGGGGAACGCCTTGGTGTCCTCCCGGTGGAGCTGGAAGAGGTCGCCGGAGACCGGGAAGTCTGGACTTCCCTACTGAAGCTGCTGCCCCCGCGACCCGGACCCGGATAAAATGGATGGATAAAACAGGACATGGAAAAACAGCATGTGCTTCTTACAACAGCGAACAACGTGGGATGAAAACACTAACTGTAAATGTAATAGTTAACTCCTTAATTATTTGCAATGTAAAAAAAGAGTTAGAGGTCAACCAGCCTCCTACTGACAATGTAACCACACACAAGCTGAGGCACTCATCTACATCTTCACTTTGGATTGATGTGAATCAGCCGCCTAGATCATTGGTGTTTCCTCTCTTCCCCATCTGCTCTGACTCATTCCATTACCCAGCATTCCCTCCACGTCGTGTCAGGCCAGACGTGAGCTTTACGGGAATACCGCTGAGGAAGCATCAGCGGGCACTCACATTTGTGAATCAACGGAACATGCTGCAAACATTTACACCCTCCAACGCCCTTCGCAGGCACGGTTCTTAACAGCAGTACCCTCTCGTTCTCCCATAACTCATTGCACACTCACACAAAGACGTGGGCTGTCTCGTGGGAATTTACAAACTTGCTTGCAATAATATTACTCCCATTGCTCGGCATTGCGCACACAAGAATGCCCCACGGGTGTAATTCATGATGACACATACAGATCAAACACCTAACATAACTAAAAGTTCTACTTGATTGTTTCACCTAATCAGTATTTTCCAACATCTGGGATAGCAGCTGCTTCAAAAAGTGATGCAGAGGCCCTCAAATGCGCGACAGCTAAAAGAAGAATATGTTGACACTTTGCAATCACATTTGATGGGCTTAATAGACTGTAACATCTACGCCATCTCCTTCTTCCGGTCATGACCCATAACTCATGACCATGGGTGAGGGTGGGAACGCAGATCGATCGGTAAACAGAGAGCTTTGCCTTCCGGCTCGGCTCTCTCTTCACCACGACGGTCCGGTACAGCGACCCGATCCGTCTGTCCATCTCCTATAATTCTAGCTAGATAAATATTTCTGTGAAAAGATCCTAATGACTTCCAAGGTCAAACGAACAGAGAGCGTAGGGCAGTTTTAGTTCAGGTGTGCCACCTTTTTAATGGTATTGTTTTAATACCAGGAGGCAAATGACGGCTATCATGGCTGTCACGGATTTGTATTTTTTGTGTATATACCACGAGAATGTAACGAATCTGCGTTTCCTTCTGGGTTTTCCACAGTTTGTTTTTGTTAATTACTTTTCCAAGTTAACTGATTGCAAGTACTGTTTGCAGTAGCCAATGAATGTATTATTTCAACTGTATTTTTCTGTAAGATTTGTACTTATATGATTTTAACCACTATAGAGCGCATTTCAAAGGAGAGCTGTTTACTGGGAGGCCATCATTTGTGGCCAAATGTTGACCCTCATTCCAGTTAGTAGCCTGTTAGCTCGGAACCCGGAACCGGAAGACCTTGACCCCACCAGCTTTGTCGCCCGTTGATCACGGCATCAGCGGTTGGCTCTGCAGTTTGCTGCTAACTATCACAATTACGCCACAAGTCTCTGCTTTTCTTGTTGATCACGGCTGCGAAATAACCAACAATGGATCCATAGAAAGTGGCAGGTGCCAGCCTTCTGCCAAAGAAGGTGAGAAACACAAATAACAGAATACAAAGGTGGTGTCGGTATGAACGGCACCGCCTCAAAGCCATGTTTGCCAGCACTTCGGTCTTCAATGAAGATTATGTTCAAATATTAATTTATCTCTTTCGCTCGTCATTACTAGGAATTCTCATGTCAAACTAAATTTGGAAAACAATTTCAAAAAAAAGGTCTTGTGGGTGTGCGGAATGAATGAGTTGCATTTGCGTTATTTCTCATGGGAGCGATGTATTCGTTTAGCGTACGTGTCGGTTTGAGTCTGACTTTCTGTAACAGAAACTGAGGTTACACTGGAAATATCGCCCGAAGTCAGCTGGGATAGGCTCCAGCATCCCCGCGACCCTAATGAGGATAAGCGGTATAGAAAATGGATGATCTCATGTAGGCATTATGTGTTTGTCTACCATGACCCATAATGGGAGGCTTCTACTTGAGCTGTGGCGTTAACTATTAGCAGCACACTGGAAACTAAGGGCCCTTTTTACAATGCCTTACAAACTGCTATGACTCAGTTTGAGTAGTTACGCTTCCCAGTTACAAGCAGTCTGGCGAGGCAGATGAGGTAGCACACTGTTATATGTTTTTTCTGTATGACTGCAATAGTTTTAAATTGCAGAATTTTCTCATTTCCTGTTCAAATACAGGGCAGAAACCTGTACTTAATTGGATTGGATTGATTTGGATCATAGCGCCTGCCTTCTGTTTGTCAGCATGATGCCAGTAATATAATGTTGTACAAACATTTCCTATACACCATGACAGCCTATTTAATGTAAGTGTGACATAATTATTCTTGCTAATAGGACAATAAAATACAGAGAAATGTCATGCAGGAGGCACTGGGAGTACCGGAGTACTGGGAAGGTGCTTGTCGCTATTGTCCTTCCATAAAGAGGAAAATTGAGCTTTTTTTGTAGTAAAATGCAAGGTACAGGATTAATAAATTTGACTGCCAAGATAAAGAATTATATAACAAACTTTTGTAACACAATATCAAAGTTTTTCCTGTAGAATGATAGGGTACATGTACTTCATATACAATAAGACCACAAATGGTTTCAAGTTAATACACGTAAATATATAAATAAATGGAATTCGTAGAAAACAATATAAAGACATTTTTATTATCATAAAAAAAAAAATCCAAAGGAGCCAGGGCCTCATCGGCCATGAACCTCACTCCATCCAAATGATACATACCAGAGAGCATATGAAAAAGAGGTTGCCTGACGCAAAAGATGATCTAATCCAAACTAGTACTCATCCTCTCATAGTTTAAGTCAATGAACAGACAGAAAAGAGCTAAATATAAGCAAAAAAATGAGCCAATCGCTGCGCCATACCTCAAACAGTTTTCCAACAAAGTCCTAGCAAGGTATCAAATGATGCGAGAGTGCACGCTCCACTCCAAACCAGATATGCTTTTTTTCAAGGTGGGGGTCGAGTGTGTCGATATTTTTTTGGAACCAGTAGACACTACTATTTATAGCACGCTGGATAAAAGTGGGTGAACGTACAGAAAAGGCATCACCGCAGTGGAAAAAAACCATCAGGCATGATCAAGTATTACTTCTTTTTCAATCCTGGTATATTTTCAGTGTAACAACCGATGGCCTCCGGATGAACGAAGCACAAAGGAAGAAATCCACTGCTTTGATTTATTCCCACATATGACAATAAAGCCTTTGAAACTTGGATTCCCACTGTCTCACCTCCATGCGGATAAACACCGCAGCCTGAGTTTGTTCAGCGTTTCCTGCCCGTATGAGTCTAAACTAACGACTGAGAGGGCAGTTTAAATTCCAGCGCTATATCCCCCTGAAGGCAAGGATGTAATATGATCAATGTGAAATGAGGCATCATACAAAAGGATGATGAGAACCGGGATCAGCTTTACCGCCCTCCACGTTTGACCATAATACCCTCAAAAACCAAATCCCCAGAATTCATGCTACAACAGGATGAATGGAGCAAGAACAATTATGGCGCACGTAGAACTGAACAGATTTACAACTTCTAAACCATTTAAAGTCTTGCGTGTTTTGATGAAGGGAGCAGATGTCGGGTCATGTTTTTAGCACTCCGTGGGAGGCTGGAAAACAAATTTAATACGTCAACCCGCAAGATATTGAAACTGTTTGCCTTGCAGAGACCCCGAACACAAACAAACACACACACACACACAC
>QODF01000011.1:0-31594 GCA_024372805.1 Oostethus manadensis
GCAATTACTTTTTCACACAGGGCTATGTGGGTTTGAATTTTTTTCTCCCTAAGTAATAAAAACATTCATTTCAAAACTGCATTTTGTGTTTACTTGTGTTATCTTTGACTAATATTAAAACGTGTTTGATGATCAGAAACATTTTGTGTGACAAACATGCTTGATTTTTTTTTTTTAGGAAATAAGTGAAGCCACACATTACATACTGCAATATGGCAAGGGATCAATTTTAAAATATGATTATGTCTTTCTTTCAGCCCTTTATGACCATCTTTGCACATGAACTTAGTGTCTCATTCCATCCATCCATTTTCTATACCGCTTATCCTCATCAGGGTTGTGGGTCCCAGCTGACTTTGGGCGGGAGGTGGGGTACACCTTAGACCGGTCGCCAGTCAATCGCAGGGAACATATACAGTAGACAAAGACATAGAACCACTCACACTCACATTCATACCTAAGGACAATTTAGAGTCGCCAGCTAACCTAACATGCATGTTTTTGGAATGTGGGAGGAAACCGGGGTACCCGGAGAAAACACACGTACTCACAGGGAGAACATGCAAACTCCACACAGAGATGCCAAACGGAGATACAAACCCAGAACCTCCTGACTGTGAGGCCAACATGCTACCTACTCAGCCACCGCGCGGCCGGGTCTCATTCCATTTTTTTTTTAAGGAACACAAACATCAAAGTGTGGTTGCTCACCTGGCAATGGCTCTTCGCAAAGGATTTTTGGCCTGCTGCGAAATGTAGACCAAGGCCAGGGTGTGCAGGCACGCTCCTAAAAGCGCCCCATCAGTCTGCTCTTCACTGAGCACCTCCAGCTGTGAACCAACCTGATTGCCAAACAAACACACGGGACAATACTTTAGGTGCACTGCTTCAGCGCCACACACATTTGAGACATTTCTGTTCAAACACAGTACCTTTTTGACCAGCTGGATCTGCTGTACTGGATCTTTCAGCTCCAAGCAAGACTGCAGAGTGTGTGCAACCCGTCTCACTCCATCTTGACCTCCATCTACTGATAGAGATGCTGGAGGAGGAGAGAATGCACTGGTCGTAGTAAAATTGTGAGAATACAAATTATACCAAGAACCAACTATCGCATTACCCAACAACTGGTGCAGTTTCTCTTCATCCAAAACCAAAGCCTCAACCTTGGGTGTCTTCTTTTTCACCACCATCATGGAACAGGGGCAGCATTCAACTGAGAGTCTTAGGAACCCGGTATTAAGTGTTTAAGACACCGGCCCTGCAAAAAAGACACTATTTGAAAGAAGAAGAAGATGGGGTGATACTTCCTCTATACTTCATGCACGAACACAAGAATGCCCAACAACACGACTTTTTCCACAATGTTAGCGCAAACCTGGTGATAGCAAGTTTGGCTAGCTATAAAACAATACAGCTACATGAAACATCGACAGGCAAGAGAAATATTGGCAACCCCATTCAAGACACACGAATAAAGGCTCCGAACGCGTCAAATATTGGAAATGTGTGTGAAAACGTGACTTGGGTTTACCTCCGTCCTGCATCATGCGGTTAGTGGATAGACGCCACAGCTTCCGACCTACGTCACTTCCCATGACTTCCGGTGGATGACGTTTCAGAGTTAAACTCTGCTATTGTGCTTGGATTCATTCAGTCGGTTATTCATTTATTTATTCATTCATTCATTTTCAACCGTTTATCATTTTCCCTTGATTACAATTATCCGCATACACAATCACGATCTGGGGCATTTTTAAGACCATAACCGGATCATGCTAATAATAACTCCGGCAGAAATTAACAGAAATTTGTCAAGCAAAACCTAAATTCAAAACGCATTCAATTCTTCAAGCGAAATGTATTGTTTTTTTTAAAGAATAGTCTTATATTGAATTATTTTGGAAGTGCCAGACATCGTTTTTCAACTTCCCGTTGTAATTCATAAGAACTTTACACACTATGCGAGGTAAATACAACATCCGGTTTGCAAAAGCTACGAATTAAGATTGCTTTATTCTATGCTTTATAATATTTATTATTGCTTCACTTAACACCAATAGTAACATTGTCGAGGGGTGAACACATTTGTAAAACAAAATGCAAACGGGGGCATTCGGTCACGGAATAGCGCGCCAACTTTCTATTGGTGGAGAATATACGCCAATCAAATGACGTCCACTTTCTCTCACGCAGGGAAACGCCTACTAACGTTGTGATTGGCTGTGTTTGACAAAACCACACTGTATAGCTGACACATTCCCAACTTTTGCCTGAAACTGTCTGGGTAGACGACAAATGTGCAGTCTTTGTTTTGTTTTTTTGTTTTTTTAAAAACTGAAATCGTTAAACTGGAATATTAAAAGTATAAAGAAGTTGGCGTCGACATGGCGTGAAGCGGCCTTCTGTCGCATACAGTATTTCCATTAGGTAAGTCTGCAAACTGATGAAATGTCTTAACATGAATGAATACACGTTTGTATTGGATTTTTTTTGGTAATCTTTTGCTTCTCGGTAAAAATAAAAATATATTATACATTTTGACACTGGTGCCAACCGGTGATGTAGTTACTGTGGCAAGTTATCATAGAGGAGTAACAGTTTGAATTGAAAGATGTGACTTAAGGAAGCAGAGTTCTTCTGAGAAGAGTTTCATCAACATACATGCTGACTAATTGTAATCGTATGCGGAGTAAGAGAGCTCATGGATTCCAATGTGCTGTTGTAATTAATAGTATCATTCAGCTAAGCATCTCAACACTGTCAAACTGAGCAACAGGAAGTTAAAAAAAAAAAAAGAGGAGACTTAAAGAGGGCCATCAAGCAGACAAACAAAACAAAAACAGCATAGATCAAGGGTGAAACAGCCTCAGAACTACACAATTTATTTATCTCTATGAAATGACACTTTGAAGAAAAAAATGAAAAGATGAGCAGACAGAAGCTGTATAGCATGTCCGTCATGATGGACAATACAAGAAAATGAACTTTAAAGAGGTTGAACGTTCATAAAGACGCATTCCTTTTCCTTGGCCATCATCGGTGTTTGCCACAGCAAAGCAAGCGACAGAAATAAGCCCGTGGAAGCCAGTTTATGACCTTTCTCCACACATGTTTGCAGTCTCTTTGCTCAGACGCCAGCCTGGTAATGAGAGGTTATTACATGGAGGGGAAAGCCACGCTTTCTAGCGTATATGTCTGCCATCAAAGATTCTCATCCGGCGTTGTCTTTTATCTGTTTTCCACCGACAGCGCTGGAAAACTGGGGTTGTTTTTTTCGCTTTGCTTCGTTCAGTGAAACACACAGCCCACACTGGTCCATCTGAGCTCAACCTCGAAATATTTCTAGGTGCTGGCTACTGCGAACAACCTCCAAAAGCCATTTTGCTAAAGCCACTGCGGGGGCATTTATTCAGCATATAAACATCAAAATGGTCAACATATGTCTGCTATGATGGATGTGGTTGTTAAAAATGAATATCTACATTTAATTATGTTTATGTGTGACGTCAGTCTGTGTATGTGTTTTTCAGAGGCCAGGCAGTATGGCAGAGGGCGAGGAGACTATGAGTCAGGAGGACTGGAAGGACAAGTGTATGGCCCTCGAAGCTCTACTTATGAAATTCAGGGTTCAGATCATCAAAATTAGAGAGCTCACGGCTGACAAGGTTGGTGAGAGCAAACTGCCATTTCCAGGCACTGTCAATGGATTTTATAGTCGTAGCTCAAATATTCAGATGAAATAAAAGTATTAATTGAGAATGCTGGTTATCCTCTGGGTGATGTATCATGGTGTGTCACAACGATCCCCAAAGTCCATGAAGCGGCTGCGAGCGATATGAGTATGACTTTGGTATGATCCATATCCATGTTCTACAATTTTACCTGCAGTATTCTTAAAAAGACGCACAGTGGATGAATGGGCAGCATGTTGGACTCACAGTCAGGAGATCAGGGTGCGAATCTCCGTTGGGCTTCTCTGTGTGGCGTTTGCATGTTCTCATTGTGCGTGTGTGGGTTTTTCCGGGTACTCCAGTTTTCACTCACATTCCAAAAACATGCATGTTGGGTTAATTGGCGACTCAAAATTTTTCATAGGTGTGAATGGTTGTATGTCTCCCCTGCAATTGACTGGCAACCAGTGCAGGGTGTACCTCTCCTCTCGCCCGAAGTCAGCTGCGACCCTAATGAGGATAAGCGGTATGGAAAATGGATGGATAGATATTCTTAATATAAATGTCCAGAATTTCAGATATGATTGAGTTGCAAACCCGTCCAAACTCCTCTGCTGGCTTGACGTTGACGTGCTCTTCCCATTTTAAATGGATATTTCGCAATACAGATGCAAAATTGTTTGAGTCAGCTCCAGAAACCTGGAACCGTCAGTATGCCTTACACATATAAATTACACATTTTAAATTGTGAAATGTATAGGTACTCACCACTAATGAATGATAATGTAAGATAACCATAATCTGAGTCACGGTGTAGAAGGTATATACAGTGGAACAGGCACAAGTTTTAGTAAAATTTTGCCTTGGCTGGCGTTTGCCTGCTTGTTAAGCGTCCAAAATACCGTCTGGCTAAGACAAAATCTTGCAGTACTTGCGCTTGATCGCAGAGTGCATTATGGGACGCCATTTTTTTGTTGTTTACATCGAAGTTGTAGAGAGATACACAACAGAGAGACAAGGGTGCAAGACCTCTGAATTGCACGGCTTAAAGAGAAGGCGTTCGTCATTTCAGAAGTAGGTAAATGTGGCGGGAGTGGCTCCATTATTGGATGCGATTCATACTACTTTGTTTCCCACAGTCTATCAACACATTGATGGTGACACTCAGTGTCTTGTTTTCCTTATCATTCACTTCTGGCTCCAACAACAAAACATAAACATTCAAAGTTATGTTTGCATAACATAGCATGTTTCTACATCTCGAGTCAATCATAGCATATGCCACCACTTCGCCGACGCTCTTCCAGTTGTTTTTTGTTTTTCTCATTTTCTATATATAAATAGCAAGGTACATGTTTACAGTAGTGTTCAAAATAAGAGCAGTGCAATGTGATTAATCACTGTTATTAGTATATTTTATTGCTACATGGTAAACAAGTTACCAGTAGGTGCAGTAGATTCTCAGAAAACAAAGAAAACCCAGCATTTATGATATGCACGCTCTTAAGGCTGTGCAATTGGGCAATTAGTTAAAAGGGTTGTGTTAAAAAATAGCAGTGTGTGGCATTCAATCAGTGATCAGTGATCGATTTTGTGAAAAAACAGATGTGAACCAGGTGACCCCTATTTAAGAAAGAAATCCAGCACTTGCATTTGTCTTTGAAAGCCTGAGAAAAATGGATCGTTCAAAGACATTGTTTGAATTGTCAAGAACAGTGTTCTTTGATTAAAAAGGTGATTAGAGAGGGGAAAACTTATGAAGAGGTGTAATAAATTTTTGCCTGTTAATCTCCAGTGCCTTAAAGTGGAGAGTGAAACCAGAGACACGTGGCAGAAAATGGAAGACATCTTGCCAGAATGGCAAAGGCTTAGCCAATGATCAGCTCCATGATAATCAAAGACAAACGGGAGGTACCTCAAAGTACTGTGACAGTCTGTGTGAAGCGAATCTATTTGCAAGAATTTACCGCAAAGTCCCACTGTTAAAAAAAAAAGGCATGTGCAGAAGAGGTTACAATTAACACATCAACTGGCTTAAAGAGAAGTGGAGGAACATTTTGTGGACTGATGAGAGTAAAATTGTTTTGGTTTTTTTGAGTCCAAGGGCCCACCCAAAATAGTACCCCCAACCTCTGAATTTAAGCCACAGTACACAGTGAAGACAGTGAAGCATGGTGGTGCAAGCATCATGATATGGGCATGTTTCTCCTACTATGGTGTTGGGCCTATTTATCCCATAGCAGGGATCATGGATCAGTTTGCATATGTCAAAATACTTGAAGAGGTCATGTTGCCTTATGCTGAAGTGGACATGCTTTTTAAATGAGTGTTTTGACAAGACAATGACCCCAAACATGCCAGTAAAGAAGCAAAATCTTGTTATGTTGTTATGTTATGAAGTGGTCAGCCCAATACTTGGACCTTAATCCAATGGAAAACTTGTGTGGTGACATCAAAAATGCTGTTTCTGAAGCAAAACCAAGAAATGTTAATGAAGCGTGGAATGTTGTTAAAGAATCTTGGAGTGGCATAACGTCTGAAAGGTGCAACAAGTTGGTTGACTCCATGCCACACAGATGTGAAGCAGTTATAAAAAACTGTGCTTATACAACTAAATGTTAGTTTCGTGATTCACAGGATTGCAAAATCCTAAAAAACAAAAACGTTTTGAGTTTGTAAAGTCAACGGCAGACACTGCTATTTTTTTGAAAATTTTCAATTAATTGCCCAATTGTACAGCGTGCGTATGATGGGTCTGTTTTCTGAGAATCCACTGCACCTACTGGTAACTTGTTTGCCATGTAGCAATAAAAATACATTTGTATACTAATAACATTGATTAATGTGTTAGTCACATTGGACTGCTATTATTTTGAACACCACTATTTATTTATTCTACGTATTTAGTATCTACGACGTTGATATTTAGTTTAATATATTTTTTACATGTTTGCAAACTATGCTAGCAGCAAAATAATGTGTTGTATCCAATCATTTGTCAATTATTGTTGCATACTTTTCTTCATCCATCCACCCATCCATTTTCTGCATGTAATTCTATAACTACTGTCTGTAAAATGTCAACAGAGATTCGAACCATGAACCTCCTAACTGTGAGGCCAATGTGCAACCCAGTCATCCACCTAGATTTTCTGCAGAATATGCGGTACATGGGACTACATTTCCTTCGTAGACTATTGGGAAATCAGCGATCAATATATTTGCTCTTTTGTGACACAAACCGCTGTGTTTGGTTCGTACTGATTTGGCCTGTCTAGGGCCTAGGCGATTACTTGATTAATCGAAACAAGCTTCAGATAAACAACTAAATAAAGAGTTATTAGCTGCAGTCCTGCTATTCTGTCCAACTTGCATATCACAAAACTCCGTAAAAACTAAAAGGTAAAT
Source organism: Oostethus manadensis (assembly GCA_024372805.1). Taxonomy (NCBI): domain Eukaryota; kingdom Metazoa; phylum Chordata; class Actinopteri; order Syngnathiformes; family Syngnathidae; genus Oostethus; species Oostethus manadensis. The sequence goes on from QODF01000011.1 coordinate 7,083, forward strand.
TGTTTTCGGTTTACAAATTTTGGACAAAATTTGTATTGTATTTTTTAAGTACCATTTTCAAATGTACGGATTTGAAGCGTTAACACACACACACACACACATATATATATATGTGTGTTAATATGTAAACGATACCCAACTTTGTGAGCAAGGCCTCAGAATGATCCAGTGTGAGACAGTATTGCTGACCCTTACTATAATAATAGTTTTATTCAAGTAAGTGATGTAATAATGGTGTTATCGCCACAGTCCAAAGGGATTATGGCAGAAATTGTTAGCGCTGATGCCATGAGGTCATTGTTATCATACAGTTGGTCTCTGCTCTGTGATTCTCAGCACTGCAAACAAAGCTTGTTTTAAAGGGGCTACTAAAAAAGTTAGATGACGTGAAATGTCAAAAACATTTACAAACGTCTTCCTCCTTTTTTTTTGGACTTTTGCCTTTATCTTTGTCTTTCTTCCATGTGTGTGCTGATTCTCGACTGTCTATTTGACAGTATCTCTTGGCAGACGGCACAATGTAATGAAATCCTAGAAAGCTTCTGAGAAATGATAGAGAGGGAATGAAGGCAAGAAAATAAAGTCGAGAGAGGAGAGAAATGAGGCCTGGTGTAAAGATTGAGCTACCCAAGGGAGGAAATACCTAGTTTGGTAAATTGTGGTTGTGTATGTGTGTGTTGTGGAAAGTCTTTTTGCTGTGTCTTTGCTCAGGTCATGTCAAATTAATTCATAAAAATGTCTCCAGCATTAGATTTTACTAAAAAAAGACAAGTGATGTAGTCCAGCTGCAACAGTGTGCTACTTATCCCACATTGGAGACAATGACGCTGTTTTACACTTTTTTTGGATCTCCGAGCTTTGCTGTTCACTTGCAGGGTCTTTCATAAACAACAGTATCTTCTCTCTTGTTGTTATGAGTGAATTTTATAAAACGAAGTAAAGGCCAGAGAAATACTATATAAATGTATATAGTAATACATCATGAATTTATTAGGGCTGTTAAATGATTAAAAAAAGATGATAATGAGTTAACATTTTAATCAGATTAATCACAGTTTTGAAATTAATTATGATTAATTAACACAACTATGTCTGAAATATGCATTTTTTTTCTTCTGTATTTTATTGAAAGAAATATAATAGATAGGACAGAATTATATATTTTTTATGTATTATCAGCTCCAAATGAAGTAAATGCTAAAAGATAGCGCACATGATTAAAAATCTATTTACCTAACACTAAGAGTAGTACAACATTATAATCACACTTTGATCTTGCTATTATGAGCAATGAGGGATTGCGTTCAAAGACACCACGTAACTTAAGTTGAATTTAAATGTTCTGAGTTTATTTTCCGAGATTTCTGAACATACTTAAATGCAGCAAATTGTACTTCTACAGTAAAAGTTACAAAGTGAGTGATAACATATCCACTTATTTATTTGTTTGTCTCTCTGTTTATTTAGATCACAAATAAGGAGATTGTTGATGTTCGGAGTGTTCCCAAATGCATCTCGCTGTAGCAACAATGAGGAAGGCCCATTATAGTTCCGGAATAATGCAAAAAGCGAGTATATGTTTAACTTATAACTTATAACTTCTTATGGTTACAAATAGAGAGTTAAAACAAGTTAGACATTGATAAACGAATGTTCGGTGTACATTTTCTTCCTTTTTTCCTCAGTTGTTTCTTCTCTTAACCCCTCTTGTTGAGGCTGGTCATTCCTTTGGAATACAGTAGATGCCGTAATTTTGCCGGTGTTATAGTACGTTCCACACCAAATAAATATATACAGTATGTTTAACACACGACTCACTCCAGCCAGGTAAATACACCCTCCAGGGTTAAGCCTCAAATATGCCTAAAACACTCATTAAATGCATGTAAACAGTATAATGTAATCAAATGAATGATAATGTAAGATGATTTATAAACAGATGAATCAGCGAGACAGCCGCACTTGTCTGTTGTGGGGCCATCTCCGCCTCACTCTGAAGCATGAAGCAGGAAGAAGCTCTGCAGGCCGCTGCGTTGTCCGTAATCATGTAAAAATTGTGGGCATTTTACCTTCCATCCATCCATTTCCATCCATTTTCTTCCGCTTATCCAAGGTTGGGTCGCGGGGGCAGCAGCCTAAACAAGGAAGCCCAGACTTCCCTTTTCTCGGCCACTTCGTCTAGCTCTTCCCGGGGGATGCCGAGGCGTTTCCAGGCCAGCTGAAAGACATAGTCTCTCCAGCGTGTCCTGGGTCTTCCCCGAGGCCTCCTACCGGTTGGCCTTCCCCTTTAACACCTCCCCAGGGACACGTCTGGGAGGCATCCTAACCAGATGCCCGAGCCACTTCATCTGGCTCCTCTCAATGCGGAGGAGCAGCGGGTCTACTCCGAGTCTCTCCCGGATGACAGTGCTTCTGACCCTATCTCTAAGGGAGAGCCCAGCCACCTTGCGGAGAAAACTCATTTCGGCTGCTTGTACCAGCGACCTTGTCCTTTCAGTCACTACCCAAAGCTCATGACCATAGGTGACGGTAGGAACGTAAATCGACCGGTAAATTGAGAGCTTTGCCTTTTGGCTCAGCTCTCTCTTCACCACGACAGACCGGTGCAGAGTCCGCATCACTGCAGACGCTGCACCAATGCGCCTGTCCATCTCACGTTGCATCGTTCCCTCACTCATGAACAAGACCCCGAGATATTTAAACTCCTCCACTTGAGGCAGAATCTCATCCCCAACCCGGAGATGGCACTCCACCCTTTTCCGGGCGAGAACCATGGACTCAGATTTGGAGGTGCTGATTCTCATCCCTGGCGCTTTACACTCAGCTGCAAACCGATCCAGTGAGAGTGGAAGGTCACTGCTCGATGAAGCAAGCAGGACCACGTCATCTTCAAAAAGCAAAGACCGAATCCTGTGGCCACCAAACTGAAACCCCTCAACGCACTGGCTGCGCCTAGAAATTCTGTCCATGAAAGTAATGAACAGAATCGGTGACAAAGGGCAGCCCTGGCGGAGTCCAACTCTCACTGGAAACGGATCCAACTTATCATCGGCAATGCGAACCAAACTCTGACACCGGTCATACAGGGAACGAACCGCCTGGATTTGGTGGTCCGATACCCCATATTCCCGGAACACTCCCCACAGTATTCCCCGAGGAACACGGTCAAATGCCTTCTTCAAGTCCACAAAACACATGTAGACTAGTTGGGCAAACTCCCATGCACCCCCAAGGACCCTGCCGAGACTATAGAGCTGGTCCACAGTTCCACGACCAAGCTGAAAAACACACTGCTCCTCCTGAATCCGAGATTCGACCATCCGGCGGATCCTCCTCTCCAGAACCCCTGAATAGACCTTACCGGGAAGGCTGAGGAGTGCGATCCCATTATAGTTAGAACACACCCTCCGGTCCCCCTTCTTGAAAAGCAGAACCACCACCCCGGTCTGCCAGTCCAGGGGCACTGACCCCGATGTCCACGCGATGCTGCAGTGTTGTGTCAACCAAGACCCGTCCACAGCATCCAGGGCCTCAAAGAACTCCGGGCGGATCTCATCCACCCCCGGGGCCTTGCCACCAAAGAGCTTTTTGACCACCTCGGTAACCTCAGCCCCAGAGATAAGGGAACCCGCCTTAGAGTCCTCGGGCACTTCCTCCATGTTGGAAGACGTGTCGGTGGGATTGAGGAGGTCTTCAAAGCATTCCCTCCACCGGTCCACAACATCTCGAGTCGAGGTCAGCAGCACACTGTCCCCACCATACACGATGTTGACTGTGCACTGAACACAAAGTGTTCTCGCTTGGCCAATCAGGACAACACATGCGTTCTCCTTTAGCCAGTTAGAATGTAGAACACAATGCACATTGATATGCTGTAAAATAAAATAAAAAAAGCACAAAATTCCACAAAACAGTGAGTTCGAGGGAGGTGAACCGCAATGTAGAGAGGGAACACTGTATTTAATTATATGTCATATTTCCATCCATTTTCTATGCCGCTTATACTCATTAGGGTCGCGGATATGCTGGAGCTTATCCCAGCTGACTTTGGGCGGGAGGCGGGGTACACCCCGCACTGGTCGCCAGTCAATCGCAGGGCACATACAACCATTCACACTCACGTTCACACTCTAATGGACAATTTAGAGTCGCCAATTAACCTAACATGCATGGTTTTTTTGGAATGTTGGGGGAAACCGGAGTACCATGCACGGGGAGAACATGCAAACTCCACACAGAGATGCCCAACGGAGATTCGAACACTGAACCTCCTGACTGTGATGCCAACATGCTACCCACTCATCCACTGTGTGGCCCTATGTCATATTTATTTTTGGTAATTATGATACTGGAAGTGTAGCTAGTATTGTGGCCAGGGAATGAATATGATAGTAAAAAGTGTCCTTTCATGGGGTGTAGTAAGCATATTGTGTCGACAATATCTTCCAGATGAATCTTCCAGAATATGCTGAGGTTTTTCAGCCCCCAACCTGCGTATGGCTGTAGATAATGTAATGCAGGGGATGTGGGTTGTAGCGGCTAAGAAAGAGGCTTTGTGAGCTGGCTGTGGACGGAGGAGGGATGACTAGAGTTCAGGAGGAGGTTGGACACAGAGCGCAAGTTGTGGAATTCCAGGAATGGAAGTCAATTTAGAGCGGAACGGGACAGGGAATGGACTTCAGAGGTGACAGCGCTCAAAGCAGAGGTTACCGAGGGTGTGGGAGAGGTGACAGGTCATTTTTGTGTGTAGACTACGCTCAGCAGGGGTCTCATAATAAAGGTAGAATATATTTAATGAAATCTAATCTTAAACCAATCCCACTTGAGCTGCACAGGATGTGACACACACTGTATATAACTTACACAACAAAGCCACACACACACAAACTGTGTTTTTATATGATGTTATGTCTGCTGTGTGTGTGTAAGATTGAGTGTGTTGTCTCCAGCTGCAGCATGTGCTCCTCATGCCTTGTAATTAACAGGCATTTCTCTTCCAGATGCTATATCTGCTATTTGGAGACATGTGTGGCTTGCGGTGCATGAGAGCAGAGAGTGGGTGTTGGAAAATGTGAGTTACTGTTGTCGTCTTCATGACCAGCAGAATTATCTGCTATGTATTTGATATCTGATTTGCATTTCATAATAAAATAATAAATGGGATCTCCAACTGAGCTTTAAAATCCATTATCTTAAATAACAACCACTTAAATAAAATAAAAAAGAAGCCACTTCCAAGTCCAAGTGTGGGCATCAACAGTGACATCATCTCCTAAAGCCGCATCTGAAAATCACAATGAACAAGTGCCTATGGCTGCAGAAAAGGTCAGTCAGTTTGTGGAAACTGACTGGTTTTGACAGGGTGTGGCTTCTTCTTGCTGGTCTCTGCAAGTGAACAGAAGCTGAGTGAAAACTGGAGCTCAGCTGGACCTCCCACAATGCCGGTTGTTTTTTTACAGACCCGTGCCACATTATAAATATGTAATTTAACAATAAAACAACAGCAAAAATTGACAAATCTAACAGGAAAAAGTTGTAACTTCACGAGAATAATGTTGCAATGTTACATTGTGAAAAATAATGTAGGAATATTAAAGAAAAAACACAAACAATATTATGATAAAACAGAATAAAGTTGTTATTTTGAAAAGGTGTTATTTTTAAAGATTGGTTTTGATTTTTGCGCTTAATACGTAACGGGTCGTTTTATCGGCAACCCTATGTGACACAGCAAACATGTAGGATTTGCCAAAGGTGTTGTCAGCATTTGCCGATCATGTGGTTTTTACGGAAATCGGCCGATATTGATTGGCATCATTCCTAGTCAGTATGACATTTCTGTGCATTACATGTGTTTTGATTTCTCGTGGTTCCACTCAGTTGCAGCTCCAATGTAGAAAGCTGTTTGGCCAAATACACTTTTTTAAATGATTTTTTTTCACCAATAGCATTTGGCCCTTACAGCATCAGACAAGAAAAAGTCTGGCCCTTGGACAAACGTAATTGAGAAGCTCTGGTATACTGCAGGCAGTGTGCATGTGATTGTATACACTGGCAGTTTACTGTATGTGAGTGAAGATGTGCGCTTGTATGTGCTGTACCTTCTGTGTGAATTTTCTGACCTGTTGGTGTTGCTGTTTTAACAACTCTTCAGGTTTTTATGCTCTGCTCTCTTCTATGTACAAAGACCTGCTTGTACTTTTACAGATGACACCTCATTATCGTTATGCAACTGGTTCATGATGTTGAATATAGCGTTTGTATAGCATAGTGCCGGAAATGTATGTTTTTTTCTTCTTTTTCCTCTTTGCTGTGTTTTGAGTTTAGTTTGAGTTTTCAGTGTTCTTATAGCATTCTGTTTATTTATGAGATATAGGAAATTCAAAGCAAATCATGGCTCTGGGTGGAGTTTGCATGTTTTCCTAGGCTTATGTGTGTTTTCTCTCAGTACTCCGGTTTCCTCCCACAGTCCAAAAGCATGCTTATTAAGTTACTAGAGACTCTAAAGTGCTCATAGTTGTGGAACTGAATGGTTGCCCTGTGATTGATGGTGCTCCCTACCTCTTGACCAAACTCACTGATGAAGGCAAGCAGTAGCAAATGAGTGAATGAATGAGTACACCTTCAGACAATTGGTCAAAGATCACATGTGACATTTTTTAGCCTTTATTAGTGCTGCAGCTAACCATTATTTTCTTATTGGATTAGTCTGACGCTTGGTGTTTTGATTAATTGAGTAGTCGGTTAGGTTTTAGATGGACTAAATCGATATGAACTAAACACAAACGTGTGTGTGAATATCTTGTTTTGCCTAATACACAAAGATAATATGTCTGGATAGTTTTTTTAAAATTGCATTTAAGTGGCAGAAATCTGGATATTCAAATGTTTCAATAAAAAAATTATTAATCAAACACCAAAGTAGTCAATTAATTGGATAATGGATTAATCATTGATTAATTTATAATTTTTTTGCACTCTTTATAATAATTTGTTAACTTAAAAGCAACTTTGCTGGTCTATTTTGAATAAAATGGCCACCTCCAAAATGTGTTACTTTGAGCAATTTTATACGCTATGTAGTAATCATTCAGGTCAGTACATCTTCATAAAGCCATAATGTTATTTATTTATGTAATTTAATTGCCAAAGGCTCCAGTATACCCCCTTTAAAAAAATATATTTTTTTAAATTCATGACATTTTATAAATTAGGCATTTAATATTTTTCCTACATATTGCATTGTTCGAACGATGGGGGCACGTGATTAAACATTTTTATGGCTTTTTTTAATATTTTTTGAATATGTTTATATTGGTTTTAATACTGTGTCTCCGGTGAGGTTTCAGGTTGTGGTGCAGTAGTCTGTGCGAGAACATATCATTGAATCTAGCAACATTTCAGCAGAATTGGTTGTCATTGATGGTCTGATTTGTTTGAAGTTGTGTAGATTGAATTTTATTGTGTCTGCCATGAGCTTAGTCTGTTTTTTAATGAGAGCAAAGGGTGCAGTCTGATTCTGGGGCAGTTGAGTTTAAGTTACAAGATCAAATTGCACACCCCCCAGGAGTTGTTTTTGGTGAACATCAACATGATGCCACCAATACTCACAGAATGTCTTCTGTTGACCGAAACCAAACTAGGGGGTCTCCACTAGGTTGAGAGCTGTAAAGAATACAAGATTATACAAGAGTGAAATTACTTGTTAAGTACAATAAATGTGTACATGTTGGCAGGTCTGCACTAACATTGAAAGTACGCCCAGTTTGTTTAATCAGCAGCTTGGCAATCCACAATTCCGCAACCTTAGACACATCAGGGAGGATGGGCGACTGTTTGAGATATTCGTTTTGTCTCCTGATTTAAAAATTGTTGATACTGTAGCCACCCTCCATCCTGATAGTACCACATGGGGCAGCGTAGAGTACCTTCTGGTTTTAGAGAGATAGATGTTTGCATGTACTAGAGGCAAAGCAAGAGTCCATGCTATGGTGTGTTCACAGATTCAACAACTGGAGACGCAGGTGATTGATTCAGAAAAGCGAGCTTTCACCGCTCAGCAGCAGGTAAGTCATGAGACATATAGCCTGTGCTCACGTCCACTTATGTGTTTACATGTGCACACTTTCAGTTACAGTGGATGGAGGAGAAGCTGAAGGCTCCGGATGGTCAGTCTGAAAACTCAGAGAAACTTTTATTTCAACGCTGCCAAGAACTACAGGCCTCGGTGCTGGAGAAGGAAGGAATCATCGCCCAGCTTGAGCAGCAGCTGGAAGAACAGGTATCATTGTCATCCTCTGTGCAAAATTTGCTTTTTAGATTTAAAAAAATAATAAATAAAGATGATTCATTCATTTTGAATGTCTGTGTCAAGAACAACGGCTGATGTTTGTACAGTTCCTCCATGACCTGTGCTGTGTTTCCTTGCAAAAGAAACAGTCAAGGCTACAAGATGCCAAAACAGTGGAGGAGAAAGCAGCTAAGATCAAGGAATGGGTGATGCTCAAGCTGTCCCAGGTGGAAAATAAAATGTGTTCATACAGATTGAAATGGAAGGGAAATACTTCAATTACAACTGCCTCCACCTAAAATGTTTCTTCATCAGTTTGAGGTGGAGAACGCATCACTAAGAGAAACCAGCAAGCAACAAGAAGCTCAGATTATGGAGCTAGAAAAGAAAATAGAAGGTACGTCTGGGACCGAAGGCTATGTGGGCATCTGTTCAAATGATTGCTTTTGATTGGTGCGTTCCAAACTTCCTGTTGTGTTCTATTGGCTGTGCTTGCTGAACACAGACATAATCTGACTTGTTTTTTTTCTGTATTCTTTTACACATGTGTTTGACAAGTATGATGGGGCCAGTTTGCATGAGGGTATTAATCAGGGTAGTATTTTTGTGAATGTAACTTTTGTCTTTAACTCATTCAATCCCAACCATTTTTCAAAAGACAATCCTTCAGCCATTTTTGACAATTTTGACTAATCTTTCACATACAACAATGTGTTCTGTGGATAATATAAACATTGGACATATCAAAATAAAAAAAAATAGACTTTCATTAGAAAAAAAAAACTTTGTTTCTACTTGCTCCAAAAATAAGACACCTTACAGCTGCACTGTAAGTAGTACAACCACCAATATCAGCATCAACAGAGCATTAATAGGCAACTTCAGGATCATTTAAATTTTTTGATTAAATGGACACAAATTACACATTTGCAAATCACATGAAAATGTGTTTTTCTTTCGAAACAAAATACATTAGCAAGTGAACTTTTCACCAGCACTGTACTTACTTATTTCAAAGTTGCCTTTTTCTTTCTTTCAGAATTTGAGCAGAAGTACTCTGGTGGACGAGCGGTTCTGTGCAGGCCAGGTGAAGCCCAGCGTGTCAGCAGTCTGACATTTGGCTGCTTCCAGGTCAGAGGGAAAAGCCCACAGGTCTTAACAGGACCTTTACCTTCACAGAGGAGCCTTAGCGCCCAGGGTAAAACTGACGGCAGGATCAACATTGGTACGAATACTCAATATGGATCAGCAACTTCTGTGAATTTTTAATATTTTTTTTCTAGGGATAAACATATTTGTGGGTCTATATGGTGTCTCAGGCCAATGATTATTGACTTTTCAGTTGTGAACCCATGTAAGATGTCAATTTTCAGACTGGAGGTTAGAAATGTACCATAAAAGTAATCTTTTCAATAAGATTACTTTTAATAATCTTAATCTTTACTTTTAATAATCTTAATCTTTTCAATAAGATAAGTAGATCCCCTGTTTTTGTGGGGGAGTAAAGACATCATTTTACAAGAAGAAAGTTGAAATATTGGTAAAATTGAAAAGAAACACCTACAAGTGTCATTTAAGGAGAAAAAGTCGATACTAATAATATACTTTGTCACTAACACAGAGCACAGATGCAGGCTGTTTTTTTTTCTTTAAATATAAAAAATGTCTCTGCACATCTACATGGGTTGGTTTGGAAAATGTAAAAGTGTCCACTGCATCCTTTGATTTGTCAGCTTGCAGCCCTCGGTGGAAAAAGTTTGGACACCCCTGTTGTACAGTTTATAGAAATTATTACCAATTCAGGGAGATACAAATTTTGGTGTTTTCTGTGGAAAAATTTGCCTATATTCTGAGAAAATGTGCTAGGTCGTGAATTCTAATATACGTTATGCAGGCACATATAATGAAGTGATCTAAGAATGACAACAAAATTAGTCAGGTGTTCTTTTTTACTTTGACAGAAAAGGGAAGTAAGCAGACGACTTCCCCATCCTCTGGTGCTGAAACCCAGACACCAAATCCAAATACACTCCTGGCTACCACAGAAGGGAATCAGCCCTGTAATACATTAGATTTTGCAGCAAATAGGCCTGAGTCTTGTAGTGTTTCCTCAGTGCTCTCCAGTGCTGAGGAAGGAGGAAGATGTGAGGTAATTGAAGAAGGCGGTGCCAATGCACAGGAGTTAAGTCGCTTTGGGAGCGAGGCCTACCTGACTGCCTCAGATGACAGCAGCTCACTGTTTGACGACGACATGCAGCAAGTGGAGCGAACCAGCTTCAGTCTGCTGAGCACCGCCAATGGGGGTAAAATGAGGGAGGACTGCACCTCTGAGGAACTCAACAAACGATTCCAGTCACAGACCCTTGACTCCTCATCCTCATCCAGTGAACCTAAGATCAGCCCCATCCTCACACCAACTCTCACTCCTAAACGACCCAACCCACCCCAGGACTTTAGAGACAACCCAGCCTCACCCAAGCAACCCCGACTGCGGACCCCAACAGGTTTGGGTATGATGCAAATGGCTATGGCCAAAAAGCACCTGAGCCAACCGCCAGTCAGCACAGAGGCAGCACACGGACAAACACGCAACGCCCTCAGTATGCTGCGCTCCCCCCGGCTGCAGGAAACTGACGTTGACCAAGGGGAGGAGGTCAGCATGGAAACGGGCAAGGATCCGCCCCCGCAGATCCGCCCCAGCTCTCGTGCCAAACCCACAATGCTTTCCAAACAGGCCACACCCGTCCCTTCTGATGGCCGTCTAGAAATAACCCCAGACAGTCACAGTTCACCTCCTACACCCCCTTTGCACAGGCTCCCCTCCTGGGTAAGCATGCATCAATTTATGAAAACTGTCCTGCCGTGAAATAATGTTATAAATGCCTTTGCGACCTCTCATGGGTAAATGCAGAAAGATAAAAATAACACAAACATTATATTCTGTCCTCAACCATTTAGTTCAAACCTCCAGTAGCAAGGAGTTTCAGCATATAATTGCTCATGTAATTAGTTTTTACTCAGTCTTTTATTATAATTACTAAAATTAGTGCCTGTCGAATGAACGGTAATCCCTCGCCACTATGCGCTTTGATTTTCATGGCCTTACCTTATCACGGTTTTTCATAAATATTTTATTATTAATTAATAAATCATGCTCTTTTGTGGTTGACAATTGACTATTATTAAATGTTTGTGATGATGTTTGTGAAATGATATTTTATTCTACACTTGTCACTACGCGTCATTAATGGTTCTGTAATGTTGTGTGAGACGCACAAGCACGGGACCAATAAAAGCCAGAACAACAGGCTTTTATTGCAGGTACGAATGATGTCATGAAAAGCACAATAATTCCTAACACGGGCTACACTTGCAATCATAACCCACGGCAGCGCAAAACTTGCTCACTCCCTGGCTGTCCCTCACTCAGCTCCCCTAGCACCGGAGCACATTTACAGCAACACACACAAGCATTAGTCTTTTGTCTGTGTTGAATTTGCATTTTTTTGGTATTATATCTACTATATTGGTTAATAGGAGTGTAAAAGTGACTATAGGGGTGTTATTTAATGTCTATACGATATTGTCATTGAATTTGCTGATATTGTCCAACTCAATTTCCGATTCCGGTATCAACCGATATACTAGATATGTGTAACATCAAATATCTTCTGTGGAGAAATTAACACACATGTGGTGCAAAGCTAACGAATACAGCAGCAATTTGCTTCTCGACGTGCCTATAACAACACTGTACAACTACCGTGAGCAAACATCTTAGAAATACGTGCCATTGCATGGGTGACTTTGGCAGCAGTGCATTTTTTACCAAGGAGTCTCCCACATATACTACCGCGTCTGCCTGCCGCTATTTTACCTGTGAAAGGTTATTGTTATACATGAATGAGGCATCTTCTCCGCTTGTTCTTGCCATATCCAATATGGTGGCAGCGTTGATGTATGGCTCAGTTTTCAATGCGGCGGGGTCTACGTATTTTTGTCTGTGCGCTACCCCCTCACAAATAACTGTGTTTTGACAACCCACCACGTCCTGCCACCCCAGACACGATTAAGCAAAGCACTGGCTCAAGTCCTGTGTAAGGGGGTTCAAAGTCTATAAACTCCTAAATTTGAGTAAGAACATGCCCACATGTTGCTCCGATAAGTTACAGTTACAGTTAAAGAAGTTACAGATGTCCGTATTAGTCTAAAATAGAATTGTTTTGCATGTATGTTAATGTGTAAGTATCTATTCCACATGTGTTTTGGGCATTTGGGTTGACAAGCTCCTGTTGTTATGTCATGTCTGAGTAAAAGTTTGCTATCAGGATGATGCACTGCATATAAAAAACAATTATGGAGCTGAAGTTTTCCTCCAGATACAAACATAATTGATCGACAGTGCTGAAAATGCTAATATTGTGGACAGTGCATGTATGTTAACGTGCTTGCAACTCTGTAGGAGAGTCGCATCTATGCAGTGGCAAAATCAGGAATCAGGCTCTCCGAGACGTCCTGCACAGACTCGGCTAGCAAAGGCAAGTGTGAGATTTGTCATGATGACAAAGTCAAATTCAGGTTATGTTTAACTGAGAACTCATACTGTGTGTTGCAGACCCATCGTTGCAATCCTCCTATCCCGCCTTTGTAATTTATACATCCCTCGTTTATAAAAACATGACCACGCCGGTGTACACTACTCTGAAGGGGGTAAATACAGCTGTTTTAAGAAGCAGGCTTGTGTCCTTGTGCTCTCCGTGAACATACCACGTGTCTCTGCAGAAAGCCACTCTGCTGAGCAGCAGTCCGTTCTCAGACGAGTCGTCCAGCTCAGACGAGTCGTCCAGTTCAGGGGAAGAGGATGGTTCCGTGTGCAGCTCCCACAAGGACAGTATCCCAGGCAGTCCACGCTCTCTAAAAAGAGGTGCAGTTCCAAAACGTCCAATTTCAGTCTGTGTCGTTGTTTCTCAAAAAACAGACACAAATGTTTCAACAATCACGTTACAGTAGAGCCACGCTTTCCGGGGCCACCACTAATTGAGATGCCCATAAAAATTGACACATGGCTTCCTTCAACCCTTTTTACTAACTTGACATTGACTTTCTCCTCCGATTTCAGATAAACCTTTGTAATGTACAGATACACACCACTAATGAACAATAATATATGATGTTTTATGAACAGAGTCATAGTGTAGAAGATGTGTTTGACTTTTGCATCTTACAACACACAACATAGTGTGAATTTTCAACTAAAAAACTATATCAGTGAAGCATAGAGACAAAAACGTGTAGAAATGAAGGGCTTTTCCATTAGCTTGTTTAATCCCAGCCATTTTTCAGTACCCTTCAGAAAACCAGCCTTTTGTGAAAAGATATATTTCAAGCGTAACTTTCACTTTGACCAAATTTATCTGCTTTTACACACAATTAAACACAACATAAACAACACAAAAAAATGGTTGTTTTACATCAAAATACCTATTTACACATAAAACACCTTTAACTACTTACAATTTTCATAATTGAAACTGAACTTTGTGTGTGCACGTCTGTGCTAGTACGTGTGCATGCGTTAAAATTTCCTTACAATGCTTAACCTTCTGCAGCTAATCTCCTCCACGCTCTTCTACTTCCTCATTGCTCTCGTGAATGTTTTTTCCATTCACATTCACATGCCAAGGTCTTATCAAATGTACCTCTTCCACCTTGTGGCTGTTTTTATGTCTTAAAACTGCTCTAAAAGTGACATCCTTTAGTGTGCAGTTGCATCATGACCTCTTTTTGATTTTATGAAGTTTAAACCAGAAAAAATCCCATCTACTTTTTCACAAGAAGGTTCCATCCATTTACTGTATGGAAGCGGTTTCCATGCATCCTTCCGTNATTCGGTGGGCTCTTGTCATTACGATGCAAATGAGAGCGGTGGGACGGTAAATAAGGTATGAAAGGGAAAACGGATAAGAGAATCCACTTGAATACACACCACCGTGGGGGAAAATGAGTTTGGATGCCATCGTTCTTTGTGGTTTTGTTCTGCGCTATCAGCTGAAAAAGCATAATAGAGGCTGCGTGTGAATGTAATTTACCTGTCTGCAGGTTTTGGGGTTTTTTTTTGTTGTCACATAACAGATTGCCAAGCATTCCTGACAGGACCCTCTTTGCAGTATGTCAGCGCTGGTGAAGGCTGTTAACAGTCAGCGCTACGGAAAAGAAGCAACAAGTGAATAAACTTACAGAGTGACTCATCTGGAAGTGCGATGAGTGCAAAGATGGCGCCTTCAAAATCCGCATGCAACTTTTGGGCAAATGATTCCATCAGACGTCACCGTTGATGCTGCAGCGACGCAGTTGAACGATGCGTGACTTTTATGGATAATAATCAGTAGGAGCTAATAAATGGAGAAGGATTGCCCAGTAAAGCTGCCCATGCAGAATATGCTGCCAGTTCGCAGGCAGACATACAGCAATCCCTCGTTTATGGTGTTTATATAAGATTTTACGTGACTAAATGGAAGATTTTCAGAGTTAGAGCACGGAAAACCAGGTTATTTTTACATGGTTTAAAAATACAATTATTAACATTATCAGAGCCCTGTATTTTTTCTATAACGTCAAAACTGAAAAAACTCTGGTGCCTAAATGGTGCCTAAAAGGGACCTGTTACGCTTTTCCTCTTTTCTGACATATAAATGTTGTTACAATGTTGGATTTGCGCGTTGAATGACGCCAACGCGTCAGATAATAAGTTTTGAGCCCTGAAAGCGGTTTTGGATTGCTCAGCATCCTGTGTGGTTTTTTTAAACACAGAGTTCCACTGACGCCACGCAACCCGGACTTCCCTGTATGGGCAGCGTGGAACAGTGGCTCCCAGGAAATGCTTGTTCGAGTATAAGGGAAAGCTAATTTTGTAATTCTGTGAGTAACAATTTATCCGTGTCCTTACTGTCTTGGGACAATAGCGGTTGTCTGTGTAGCATTGTAGAGTGT
The DNA here is from genome assembly GCA_024372805.1 of Oostethus manadensis. Lineage (NCBI taxonomy): Eukaryota > Metazoa > Chordata > Actinopteri > Syngnathiformes > Syngnathidae > Oostethus > Oostethus manadensis. The sequence continues at coordinate 22,363 of QODF01000011.1, forward strand.
GCATACATGGAGCGGAGGAAGTGTTACCTGCATGCATGCAAATGACGAGCTCACCAATGTCTGGATAGCCACTGAACCCCACATCTTAGGTGGTACAAGAGTTTAGAGTAAACGGCAATCTTTGAAAATGTCTGCTTTTAACAGACATTGTCCGGAAGTCCTCTGGACCCCTTGGGAGTGCGACCAGTCACAGCGGTGTGGGCTTGGTGGGAGGCGTACCTGAAAGTGGACTGGAGGTGGAGTAAATGACACTGATTTTTTTTTTGGGAAACTCCAAAGGCTCCAAAATGAGTATAGTAGGTCCCCTTTAAATGGCTGTGAGATGGTTTTAGCATTCTGTCAGTCAGCCTGTTAGTCTAATGATCTGCTGCGACATCTGATGAGTTGAAATTGTGAGTTCCCTTGTAGATAACGATTGTTGACCGCCTCGGTAACCTCAGCCCCAGAGATTGGAGAACCTCCCACTCGCCAGGCACTGCTTCTTCATTGGAAGACGTGTCGGTGGGTTTGAGGAGGTCTTCAAAGTATCCATTCCACCCTTTTTAAAGCCATTCTGAAGTCATTTTCCATGGCCTCCCCAAACTCCTCCCATGTCTGAGGTTTTGCTTCAGTGACTGCCAGAGCCGCAGGTAACTGTCAGCTGAAGTAGGGGTCCTATCGGGCCTTTTTGGCCCATAGGACTCCGGAGGCATCCCTCACCACTGGTGTCCCCAACGGCAGGCAACGAGTGTGGCTGAGAGAAAACTCAGTCCATTTTTGTTATGCATCAATGGGGTCTATTGTGCCACTCTGTTCTGGTCCCTACCCAAGGACCTGTTTGTCATGGATGACCTTACCAGGGGCATAAAAGCCCCCAACAACTTAGCTCCTAGGATCACTGGAACATGCAAACTCCTCCACAATAAGGTGGTGGCTCAGGAAGGAGTTCTGGTCATGCCACAGCATTTCAGCAGGACTCAGGTTGGGACATGGAATAGGACGCTCCTGTCTTCATTTTGTTATTCTTCTGCCATTCAGAGGTGGACATGTTGGTGTGTTTCCATCCATCCATCATCCATCCATCTATCCATCCATTCCTCCATCCATCCATCATCCATTTATCCATCCATCCATCATCATCATCATCCATCCATCCATCCATCATCCATCCATCCATCCATTCATCTATCATCCATTCATCCATCTCAACCTCTTCCTGTGTCTGCATCTTGGGACCACACCTCGTCAAACGGGCCTTGACAAATACATTTTATTTATAAAGCTCTTTTCAAGACACTCAAAAATGCGCTACAATACATTAAAGAATAAAAATAGCACACAATTTACAGAATAAAATCAAGCAATTTTAAACAGACAGATGAGTTTTGAGTTCTTTCTTGAAGGTGGGGAGTTCAGAACAGTCACGGAGGAGTTTGGGCAATGAGTTCCAGAGGGTGGGGGCAGCAATGGAAAAGGCTCTGTCCCCCCCAAGGTTCGGAGCTTGGTCCTGCAGGGCAGGGACAGAAGGTTGGAGTTGGAGGAACGGAGGGAGCAAAAAGGAGTGTAATGGTGGAGCAGGTCTGTGAGGTAAGGAGGGGCCAGGTTATGGAGTGCTTTGAATGTGATGAGAAGGATTTTGAAGTGGATGCGCTGATGGACAGGGAGCCAGTGGAGCTTGGAGAAGACAGGGGTGATGTGTTCACATGAGCGGGTGTCGGTGAGGAGCTGAGCAGCGGAGTGATGATGGATAGATGGATGATGGATGGATGGATGGATGATGGATGGATGAATGGATTATGGATGGATGGTGATGGATGATGGATGCATAGATGGATGGATGATAGATGAATGGATGGATGATGGATGGATGCATGGATGATGGAACGATGGATGATGGATGGATGGATGAATGATAGATGAATGGATGGATGGATGATGGATGAAAGATGGATGGATGATGGATGATGGATTGAAGGAAGATGGATGGATGGATGATGGATGAAAGATGGATGGATGGATGATGGATGATGGATTGAAGGAAGATGGATGGATGGATGATGGATAATGGATGGATGGATGGATAATGGATGGATAAATGGATGGATAGATGGATGGTTGGATGGATGGATGGATGGATGGATGGATGATGGATGGATGATGGATGGATAGATGGATGGTTGGATGGATGGATGGATGGATGGATGGATGGATGGCCGGATGGGTGGATGATGGATGGATGATGGATGATGGATGGATGATGAATGGATGATGGATGGATAATGGATGGATAGATGGATGGATGGATGGATGGATGGCCGGATGGGTGGATGATGGATGGATGATGGATGATGGAAGGATACGTTTCAAGCAGATCACGGAATACAACAATCAAGGCTAGACAGGAGAGTGAGATAAGAAGGGAAAAAAGTTGAAAGAGCTTGTAAAAAAAACAACAACAACAAAAACAGCAAAAAAATGTGCTCAAACAAATGCAAATGTGGCATTCCACTGTGTTTTTGTTTTTCTCTGAGTAGGCATAGGGTTGTTGTGCTGGGAGCGTGGTGGCGCTGCATAAAAGATTCCTGCAACCTACACACTCTGGTCTCTCTGATGTCACCCACAAACTACCAACACCCAGCAACGATGTCACAGCTTGTTTGCCAGCGCCGCATTCTCCTCCGGAGATTCTTTCTCGCTTCAAGCAGTCAGGAGGCAATCGAAAAGCGAGGATTTGTTTTGTTGCGAGTCAAAAGTCAAAAGACATTTTGATACGGGTACGGTCACACAAAAGAGTGCGCGTACAAAAGTGGCGGTTAAGCGCCCATCACGGGGCATTTCTCGCTTTCCTAGGAACACTCACAGTGGAGTACATGTGATGCATTGTTGTCTCTCCATGGCTGTGGAGAGCGCCTAAGTGTGGGAGGAAATCACCTCCGTGTTGGCTGAAGGGATGCCGCTGGATGTTTACATCCCATCCACATCCACAAGATCAAAAGTCAACATTTCTGATGTTATGTGTCCGTCAGATTGTGCAGGTGTGCTCGTGAGTGTGTGTATGCTAGAACAGGAGCATGCAAATTCAATTGGTCTTCATCTAGATCAAGGATGTTTCCTCCAGTGAGGGCCACATAGCAAAAAATGAAAGAATGCAACATTGGCAACATCCATTTTCTATACCGCTTAGCCTCATTAGGGTCGCGGGTATGCTGGAGCCTATCCCAGCTGACTTGGGAGGCGGGGTACACCCTGGACTGGTCGCCAGCCAATCACAGGGCAGACACATGGGACACATTCATACCAATGGACCATTTTGAGTCACCAATTCACCTAACATGTATGATTTTGGAATGTGGGAGGACCACCAGGAGAACTTGCAAACCCCTCCGCCTTCAACTCTGGACCGGTGAGAGGCACAAACTCACAGAAAATCCTGGAAGATATTGAGCAAAAAATTGACCAGAATATTCAAAAGAATTGTCCTTTATCCACATAAACAGCGGACAATATTTGAATCAACCCAAGGAGCCCTTCAAAGTAATCGTAATCTCAGAAACCTGGATTAACAAGAACCAACAAGGGCATGGACTGAACTGGACGGGACCAGAAATGAACTACAAAATGGTAGAAAAGAATATGTCATCTTCTCTTGATTACATTTTAATGATTGAAATCTGTAGAGAAAAAAGCTCAAATGTATTAATAAGTTGTTCATATAAACCACCCAAGAGGACTGGATCACAGCGACCTTCTCAGACATCAGCCGAAAAAGTCATCTTCATCCGCCAAGATGATTTTGTGAGTCCAAATAGGCGAAGAAAAACAGACGACTTTATAGAAAGCGGGTCTATAGATAGAATGGCTTTGAGTCTATGTCCTGAAATCACCAAGCCAAGCAGAATAATAGACCACAGTGCCACTCTAATTGATAGTATATCATACATTATATTCACTAATGATTTTGATCAGAACATCAGAACCAGTGGCCCGCTAATTACCGACATCAGTGACCATCTACCAGTTTACAATTCACCCCAAAAAATTATACAAAAAGAAAGATGGAAGACAAAAAGCACTTTCCAAAGACTAAGCACAGAAGGCAGCTTTTACAAAAGATCAGGGGCCTCGATAATAAAAATCCGTGTGGAAATTTGACTAAAATATGCGTATGCCAGAAACAATTTTAGCAGTGTAAAATTTGTAATATTACAGGAAAAAAGTCGTCCTTTTACGAGACTAAAATTCGTGAAGTCGTAATTGTACAAGAAAAAGTCGTAATTTTAAGAGACTAAAATTCATAAAATTACAAGAAAAAAAATCATACAAGAAAAAGTCGTAATTTTACAAGATCAAAATTCATAATATTACAAGAAAAAAAGTCGTAATTGTTCAAGAAAAAAGTCGTAATTTTAAGAGACTCAAATTTGTAATATTACAAGAAAAAAAATCATACAAGAAAAAGTTGTAATTTTACAAGATTAAAATTCATAATATTACACGAAAAAAAGTTGTAATTCTACAAGAAATAAAGTCGTCATTTTACAAGACTAAAAATCGTAATATTACACTAACAAAAGTCGGAATTGTACAAAAAAAAGTCTGAATTTTATAAGACTAAAATTAGTAATATTACAAGAAAAAAAAATTGTAATTCTACCAAAACAAAGTCATAATTTTACAAGACTAAAACTTGTAATATTACAAGAAAAAAAGTCGTAATTTTACAAGACTAAAATGCATAACATTACACAAAAAAGAGTTGTAATCGTACAAGATAAAAGTCGTAATTTTGCATGACTAAATTTCTTAATCTTACACTAAAAAAAGTCTGAATTCTACAAAAAAAAGTTGGAATTTTATGAGACTAAAATTAGTAATATTACAAGAAAAAAGTTGTAATTCTAAAAGAAAAGTCATAATTTTACAAGACTAAAAATCATAATATTACAAGAAAAAAAGTCGTAATTGTGCAAGAAAAAAGTCGGAATTTTACAAGAAAAAGAGGCCAAAGGTCACAGTATTAAAATCATCTCAGATTCTGATAATAAAATCGTAAATTTACGACAATAACGTCATACCTTTACGGGCAAAAAACTTTACGAGAATAAAAGTCCTAGCTTGAATTTACAGGCATAGCCAGAGACAGCTATAAACCGGGGGCCTTATGTGGAGGGGGCGGGGTCCTAGAGAGTACCGGTGAGATGATGCTAACCCATGCGAATTCGTTTGAGCCCAACTGCTCTGTTTTGGGGTCCCGGCATAAATAAAAGCTTCCCGAAGCAAGAGGAAAGTTTCCTTTCTTGCCTTTAGAACTGTGCATGTTATTGTTTTGTCAGGTCACTCATGCAATACAAAACCGTCTATACTGTAATGTAAAGTTGCTACTTCCATTCATTCATTCATCCATTTTCTCTACCGCTTATCCTCATTAGGGTGGCGGGTATGCTGGAGCCTATCCCAGCTGACATTGGGCGAGAGGCGGGGTACACCCTGGACTGGTCGCCAGTCCATCGCAGGGTGGGTGTTACTTCCACCCTTCATGAATTTTGGCCCAAACGCTGGCGGACCACATTTTCCACAGATTACTTGGGAGGGTGGAGAGGACAGCGTTTGCAGCATTTTTGGACAAAGAAATTAGTTGGACATGAAACTGCTGTTGAGTAGATGTCCAAAACGTCTCTGTCATTGTGTTCCAGTGAACGGGGATCTCCACAGCGCAGACGCGTCTGCATGGTGGTGTTGCGTTTTTTTGTCTTCCGGGTGGAGAAGAAAAGACCCTGGTCCTGAAAATCGGACCAGGGTATCCCTAAGTTTCACATATTTTACATTCTACATTAGGTGTAGTATGCTTACTCAGCATCATTTGGTTTTGGTCTTTTTCTTTAAAAAGTTTGGTAATGCTACAGATGACAATGAAGATGACACCAACCTCAAGCTCTGTGCCTCAGCATCTTCAGACAATGTTAGTCACCACGATCAAGAGGACATTTTGGAAGAGGAGATGCTGGAAGACACTGACACTGAAGAAACATTCAGAAGTTGTCAGTGATCAGGGATCAATTTTGTGAAAAAAAAGGGTGTGAATCAGGAGGCCCCTATTTGAGGATGAAAGCAGCACTTGTTGAACAAGAGCCACACAAAATACACAGGACAGAACATAATGAACATATACCTATAAACAGGAACAATTTGGCTCGAAAAGTAGTGGGGAGAAAACAAGCTTATTTACTCCCACTTCCTTATTCGTAATACTAAAGGCTGTTATATTAATGCAATATGCAGTAATACATAAAGAAGATATCACACCTACAAACACACATGTACAATATACATTATTATTGTGCTAAATCCTTGTAAAGCTTGTGACATTACTCATTATTATACCATCATCACATATCAACATAAAATGTATTAAAGATAATTCCTGGGTTTACTATACAGTATATATACACATACCCAGGCATACATATATATATATACACACACATACAATTTTTTGCATAAAAGAGATATTTCATTAAAAGATATAATAGTAATCAGTGTTGATGGTAATAATAAATAGTTTGGATAGCATGTGTCCCGCATGAAGAGAAGCCAAGGACTTTGTGGAACGGTTACCAGAGAGGGACTGCGCTCTAGCAACACCAACACCCCTGGCCAAGTGTCCTATACTGTGCATTAAAAAGACAAGATTTCAGAGGTCAGTTGCTAGGAGATGGACGATTTCCTTCAACGGAGTCTCCACTTATCTGCCCTAATCTAGGGATGTTATTGCATGTGTCCTATACTGTGCATTAAAAGAGACAAGATTTTGGAGGTTTACTGCAAGAAGGTGGAAAATCTCCTGCAAAAGAACCTTCACTTGTCTGCCCTGACCTGTTGAGTTTATTGTATGAGAAAAAATCCAGAAAAGACAACATAGTAATGACAATATGTATATCTTTCATGTGATAAATTATAACCATCATCACCTTTACCCTCTGTTTAAAATCAATTTAGTCTATAAACCTGAAATCAGGATTTAGGTTGTTATGCATGAATATAATAGTGATAATAATAATGGTAATGGCCACCATAAAGCAAGTAAATGATGCTTCTAATAGGACATCATATATAAGCAATATATGTACTATACATGTGTGATATGAGGTATGATATTCCTATTCTATTCTTAATATAATGCACTGTGATGCAATGACCATATTATATAATTGTGTGAATTTTCATGTTGATGTTAAATAAATAATCGTAGAGTTAGTACACACTTCAAGGAAATTAATAAACAACCTGTTATCTTGGCCTAACCTAGCTATGGGTAATGACCCTTCTAATAGTACCCAAAACACAAGGTAACGTTCAAGTATTTCTTTCCTCATTCATGTACTGAGACTGAACCATTTCTTTGTATTTTGATTTAAATAGATGAATGTTTGGACATTGCTTGAGCTGTAGCCCCAATCTGTTCCAAAGTTTGACGCCTGGTGGCATTTCCTGGTGGTTCTCACTGCTTGGATTTTAAAGTTACCACATCCCCTCAGTGTAACCCTCTCCTCTCTGTGTAAAAAGCTTTTGAATGTTAGTAGGAAGAATATGTTTATTATCTTTATATAAAAGCTGTGCAGTATAAAAATCAACCAAATAAAAAAACTTTGACAGTTTAGATTGCAAAAATAAAATAATGGTATGATGACAAAAACCAACCCTGTGTAAAGTTCTTACTGCACGCTTTTGAAGTACAAAGAGGGTATATAGTGAACTTTTGTAATTATTCCCCCAAACTTCTTTACAGTTAGTCAAATATGGCAAAACCAATTAGCAGTACAACAAATACAATGCATTATATTCTAGGAAATATTTAGTTTACATGCTTTTAGAAATTGTATTCTGTATGTGTCTTTTATATGTGTATGTGTCCTGTCTTTTGTATGTGTGCTTTCCAACTTAGTTTTCTATCAATAGTTACACCTATAAATTTATTTTTCTGTCATGTTATCTATTATAATACCATCTAATTTTATTACCAAGTCAAAGTTTTCTTTATAATTTCCAAAAGACATAGCTTTTGTTTTATTTAAATTTAGGGATAGTTTATTGCCGTACAGCCATTGTTTTAATTTGATTAGTTCCTTGTTTACATTATCTATAAGTTTACCATAATTATCACTAGAATAGAAAATATTTGTATCATCTGCAAATAATAATAATTTTACTAAGTCTGGCACATTAAATATGTAATTTATATAGAGATTGAACAGCTTGGGGCCTAATACAGAACCCTGAGGGACCCCACAAGCAACGGCCAAACACTGGGATTTGAAGTCTCCCAACTTCAAATACTGTTGTCTCCCTAATAAATAGCTATGCATCCAGTTCAAAGCCACCCCCGTAATACCGTATCTTTCAAGTTTTTTGAGTAATATTGAATGATTGATGGTGTCAAAGGCTTTTTTTAAATCAATAAATATCCCAACTGCATAGTTTTTACTGTCTAAACTATTTGTAATCTCTTCCACTGCCTCAAGTATTGCCATTAATGTTGACCTCCCTGACCTGAAACCATACTAACTATCATGAATTATATTATATTTATCAATAAATGATTCTAATCTCTTATTAAAAAGTTTTTCTAACATTTTGGAAAACTGAGGGAGTAGCGAGACGGGTCTATAGTTTGTAAAAATGTGTTTGTTCCCATCTTTGCACAATGGTATTATTTTGGCAATTTTCATTTTACTTGGAAATGTCCCAGTCTGGTAGGATAAATTGCATATGTACGTTAAGGGTTTGAAGATACTTCTTATTACTCTTTTAACTTCATCATATCTATATCAAAACAGTGGATGTTTTGTGTTTACAATTATTAACAATATCTATTACTTCTGCCTCACTTACTCCAGAGAGAAACATTGTGTGTGGGTTGATTGCTATCAGTGACTCCGATTTATTACAACTAGACCCCGGAGTATTTGCTGCCAAATCTGGTCTATCATTGACAAAAAATCAATTGAAACCATTTACTATTTTATTTATATTACAGATATCGTTATTCTCATCAATAAAATAGTCTGGATATGTATTATTATTATTATTGTTACCTTTAATTACATTATTAAGTATTCCCCAAACCCTTTTAGCATTATTTTTATTAATATTTAATAGATCGGTATAATATGATTTTTTAATAGCTCTTATTATATTAGTCAATTTATTTTTACACAATTTATATCTATGTTCGGATTCTTCAGTTTTTAATTTA